>WNWU01000019.1:5225521-5250331 GCA_012654045.1 Ptyas mucosa | reverse complement strand
CAGGCAGGCAGGCAGGCAGGCAGGCAGGCAGGCAGGCAGGCAGGCAGACAGACAGACAGATAGATTCAAATGGTAGAGCATGGTTAGGATAGACAGACGGACGGGTGGATGGATGGATGGATGATAGAATAAATTTATTAAAAACATACTTCTGATCTTTTTACCTTTTGCTTATTGTTCATGCATGTGTCTTTCTTGCTGTTTTTGCCTGCACGATGCCCGTGGTCCTGTTTTGTCAGCTTTTCTATTTCTTTGCAGTGTTTAATAAACTATATTTTTTGCTAACTAAACTGAATGGGATGTGTGCTTCCTCTGATCCATATATAGGAATTGAGCAGGAGTGTACAGGATGGAATTAAACTGGAAATTACCCAGGATGCTTTTTTCTGTCCCCAAAGGGCACTGTACCAGTCATGAAACCATAAATACATCCTTAGCACTGCTCGAGGTATAAATGAAATATGCAGACTTGAAGCCGAAAAATCATGTGTGTCCCAACTCACTCGATTCACAAAGGCGGGCTCTATTTGCTGATAAATCATGGACATCATTTTTGTTCTTTCTATTTTTGTGTTTTTAATTAAACTGAAGAGAAGATGGAAAAAGAAAAGAGGAGAAAAAGAGGAGAAAAAGAAAGGTTAATGTGTGCATAGAGGAATGACTTTATCTTTATATAAAGTTTTACACAGCAATTTCAAATTTCTTTTTAACTGTAAGCAACTCAATTATAAGTTGCAAAGCACATCAGATCTTCAATGCGCTGAGAAATTGAAGCCATATTCTTATCTTTGCAATAGTTGAAGGATAAATATTTTACTAATTAGAAGGGCACATAGAATTCATTTTTATTGTCCAGCCACCCATTTCTCTATAATTAGTATGTACTTCAAAAAACATGGACATCCAAAAATATTAAACAATGTCTGAAAGTCAAATGAATATGTGTAATGACAGCTTACGAAAAATATAACAGTTTTAATTAAGCATTAGAGTATTTTCCTAACAAAAAACCCAGTGGTATCCAATAAGTCTAAGCTATAGCTTTTTTTATTAGTGTTAAATAAGTTGATATCTAATACCTACTGATTTTTTTGGTATAGATATTAAGATAATTTCCTATTGTTTAGGATTAACAACATTAATTATCTCATCGTCTCTGTTTCACTCAGTCTTTAACATTTGCATATCAAATCATATTAAAGTAAAATGTATTTTTAAAGATTAATTATGGCTATTTTTGACTAATATTTGTGATTGCTTATAATAATTTAGGTTTCTCTGAAGCTGATAATTGTCTGACATTATTTTCTTTTCTTTTTGGCAATTCTCTTATATATATATAAAAAAAAGGAATGATGTGAGATCCCACAATTGCCAGAGTTAAGTTTCATCTTTCTCGCTAAAATAATCAGAATTTAAGCTTTGGGACAGTCATTTGATAGGAGTGTTTTAATTTTGATTCCTGGATTAAGTTTCTGAAATTTTGGTGGATATGACATTGATCCAGTCGATCTTCTTCTAGTAGAACAAGTGCACTGTAGTCTTTAAAGATGTTGAGCTAGAAGTGGGAGACTTCTAGTTCATCTTTAACCATAGAAGGTATCCAGATCTTCAACTTGAATGACTTCAGGCCAGTTAAATTTCCCTCACTCCAACTTACATAATCAAACTATGTGTCAGGTTTCGACGTAATCTCAAATAAATTTCATTCTCAAACACAAAGTCTTTGATGAATCTCTCATTTATTAAAGAATTTACGATCCGACCTAAACTCATATGCAGCCAAAACTGATTCTCCGAAACCAAACCCCTCCCCTTCTGCCTCTCAATATCTCAATGCCCATTGGCCATCTTCCAAGTCAGTCTCTTCTGCCAACTGCTTCAGATCACAGGAATGTCCCTCTCCCTTCATCACCTGGGTAACCCTATCTATTAAGGGAGGGGGAGAAGGACAATATCTCAAATGCCAAGCACTAAATTTCAAACTGTACTGCTCGCTCTGGTTTTTTCCCCCTTTTTCTCTTTGATTATGGCAGCGATGAAAAAATGCAACTTAACTCGCTGACACTATGACTGTGTAGAAAAACAGGAGGAAAGAGTGCTATGTATACTCTGATGAACCCTAAAGAAGAGCTCTAAAGAACTCTAAAGAAGAGAAATAAATTTTAAAAATCTGGCAAAGATCAGGTGGGTAGAAAATAGAAAGTTGCATGGAAGATACACTTGAATCTAAAGCAGAGGCATCAACCTCAAGGCCTGGGGGCCAGGTCTGGCCCACAGGGTGCTTAAAACTGGCCCACAGGGCCGCCCTGGAAACAGCCTGCGGTGCCTCTGCCAGTGAAAATCGAGTTCGGGAAGGCCGCCCACAGTCCTCCCCAGTTCCATTTTCACTGGCAGAGGATTGCAGGAGGCCGTCACAGCTAAAAATGGAGCTCGGGAGCCCGTTTTCGCTGGCAGAGTGTTCAGGCCACCACAGCCATCGAGCTGGCCATGCCCACCCTGGCCATGCACACCCCAGGCCCCTGAGGTCAAACACAACCTTGATGTTCCTCAGTTAAATCGAGCTTGACACCCCTGATCTAAAGCCTTTGACTATACCACAAATTTCCAAGGGGAAAAAATGAATGGCATCTTTGTTCAAGAAACAAAGGGGGAAGGGGAATCTGCCTTATGTTGGGTTCTTATCCAGACTAACAATATTATTTTCTTTTTCTCATCTCTTACTGGCAAGTGCTAATTTTAAAATCTCTCTCTCAATCTGTACCTAATTCTTCCTCACTTTTGAAAGGAGCAGTTGCTCCTTCATGCACATGATTTTGCTGGGAAAATTGTGTACACATTATATTCATATAATGTATAACTTAACTTATATATTTTAAGTTAAACATTTGTAGAGAGAGGCAAGGAGGATAAAACACTGTTAAAATGAATTAAAAGGTGAAGGGAGAGATCTCAGGGCATTGGCCAGTCGTATGGCAGCATCAGAGGTGGTATTCAGCCGGTTCGGAGTTTTTCGGGCGAACCGGTAGTGTTGACCTGCAGGTGAACCTGCCCACCTGCCAGGGTGCAATCCCGTCCTATATCACTGTGTTTATGATGCCGCATGCATGTGTGGAAGTGCGCACAAGCAAATTGATGTGTTGTTTGACGTCACACACATGTGCATATGCGTGCGTGCTTACATTTCCGGTGTTGGGCAAACTGGTTGCTACAGTATGTGAAGCCCACCTCTGGACAGCATGCTCCCTACATGGAGTTGCAGAACCATGTTTTAATTCTAGCCAAGAAAGTGGGGGCTTGCAATCACCTCTGGGCAAAGAATATTCCAGAGTGGGCACAATGGCAGAGAAGGCTCTCTTTCTAGACCCAGCCTGCCTGCCACATCTGTCTGTCTGTCTGCAGGGGTGGGTTCTACTTACCTTTACTACCGGTTCGCAATGGGGCCGTGCGTATGTGCTTGCTTTGCTCGCACTTCCTGATGATGTCAGGGTTGGTGGGTGGAGCTTCCCACCGGTTTTACTACTGAACTGGGGCCAACCCACCACTCTCTGTCTGTCTGTCCCTCCCTCCCTCCCTCCCTCCCTCCCTCCCTCCCTCCCTCCCTCTCTCTCTCTCTCTCTCGCTCTCATCCAGCTATCTAGCTATCCATCCTTTCCTCTTTCTATCTATACATATATTTGTGGGTATACATATGTATATGTTTTATGTATGCATGTATATGTGTGTGTGTATAAGTAAATAAACATTAATCAAGATATGATAATTCTCAGATGCATCAGAAAGTATTTTGTCAGTATGTTCCTTCAGTGGAGCACTTTTTGGTTATGGGATTACATCTTCCTCTCTCTCTCCCTTTCTCTCATTCTCCTCCTCTGTGATATGTTGGAAATTAGCACTTCCTTCAACAGTAAGCCTTGACACTGAGTATAATTGAGGGGCTCCAGGTTGGCATGTTCCTGCATATTTCCTGTCATCTGAAATATGAAAGTGTCTTAGCAACCCAGCCTTGGAGACCTGAACGCACTGATTCTGCCATCTGATTTGCCTGTCAGGCTCTTACTGATTCCAACCCTAAGATAATTAACACGGCTCAGGAGGCTCATGTCTCGCTGCCTTCTCAGGTTGGTTTAATAAGGTGGTATTGCTCGTCTTGCATTCGATGAGCGCGGGTCCTTCAAGCGGCGCCACAAATAGGCGGCTGTGGGAATGCCCGTTTCCTGGGTTAGTTATTAAATCCTCATTACATTAGTTGATGCTCAAACTGATAGCAGAATTAAATGTCATCACTAACAGTATTTTTTCTCCCTCCCATCCTTCTCTAAATGTAGTTCTGCAAAGAAAATATTTGGAGGATTTAAATAAAAAAAATGGGAAGTAAGTAGAAGGACATTTCTTTGAAATTCTGTGCTTTATGTTGATCTAGGATCTTAATAAAAGTTTGAATGATTGATTCTGCACATACCCGGAACAGAATATTCCTCAGATCAGTCAAGAATAGGCAAATAATAAAAATAACAAAATCAAGTGACTAACAGATGCAAAGACAGAATGAATGTAATGTCTGACGTGACTTTGCACAGGAGGACTGTCTTCTGCTGCTCCAGAGTTAAAGAGAAGCTTATTTCCAAAGCTGTAGAAGCAACTTGTAGGCCTTTCTTAAGAGAACCTGAGAAGTTTGCTAAGCGATGGGGCACACACAACCAACTTTTCTGAAAAAAACATTTATAGAATTTACACTGTTCTTACAGAGTGGGAATATCCATTGTTCAAATCATGCTAAAGATAGCCTTCGCGACCTGTTCTGCCCTTTTCTCAAAGACTCGCAGCTGACCTTTTCTTGGAATGAGCATACTAATGTCGTGCCAAATTCTGCCTTAAACCCTTTCAAAGGTTTTTCTCCCAGGGCCAAAGAGGCCTCTGTTTTTCTACTTTATTCTTAGGGTGCTCAAGGCATCTTTTTTTCAACATTCCATAAGTGATTAAAAAAAAACCCCTGTATTGCTTGAAGTGGAGGCAGATACTCGGAAGCTGCTTTCGGTTTCACATCTCTCTTCAGTCAGAAACTTGACCGGTTGTTTACATTTCTAATGTGAAAAGGCCAGAAGGGAACATTGCCGTTGTGATGACTTCTCTTGGGATAGGATGTGTACAAAGAAAGCCAAGGAGGCTGCAGAGATGATGGCACAATGGAAAAGAAGAGTAAAAAAAAATATGCATACCAGTGGTGGGTTTCAAACTTTTTTAATACCAGTTCTGTGGGTGTGGCTTGGTGGGCATGGCATGGCTTGGTGGGCAGGGCTTGGTGGATGGGGCAGGGGATGGTTACTACAAAATCCCCATTTCCTATCTATCAGCTGGGACTTGGGAGGCAGAGAATAGATAGGGGCGTGGCCAGTCAGAATAATTACTACCGGTTCTCCAAACTACTCAAAATTTCCACTACCGGTTCTCCAGAACTGGTCAGAACCTGCTGAAACCCACCTCTGTTGCATACACAGAACAAGGGTTCCTAATTAACAGAGGTTTAAGAAAACCACACTCAACCCATCCTTGAATAGAAACCTAGGGTAAAATTGATTGAAATCTATCGAAAGTCAATACAAAGGTATGCATTTGAATCATGATCACAATAGGATACAAACTGTGATATCATGCGTCAAACTGAACTACTGATCAGTTCATCTTCAAGTTCAGAGCTGTGAGCTGAGTATGTAGCTGCAATCAAGAATGGAGTGGAAATAGAAGATAGATAGACAGAGAGACAGACAGAGAGACAGACAGACAGACAGACAGACAGATAGATAGATAGAATTCTTTATTGGCCAAGTGTGATTGGACACACAAGAAATTTGTCTTTGGTGCATATGCTCTCAGTGTACGTAAAAAGACAAGATACATTCGTAAAGAATCATAAGGTACAACTTAATGATAATCAGAGGGTATAAATAAGCAATCAAATCATACTAGGGAACAATCAATATGAATCATAAGGACACAAGCAACAAAGTTACAGGCATGCAGTCATAAGTGGGAGGAGATGGGTGATAGGAATGATGAGAAGATTAATACTAATAGTAATGCAAACCTGGTGAATAGTTTGACAGTGCTGAGGGAATTATTTATTTAGCAGAGTGATGGCGTTCGGGAAAAAACTATACCTGTGTCTAGTTGTTCTGGTGTACATTGCTCTATAGCGTCGTTTTGAGGGTAGGAGTTGAAACAATTTATGTCCAGGATGCAAGGGGTCTGTAAATATTTTCACAGCCCTCTTTTTGACTCTTATTGACTATCAATAAAAGAAGATGATGAATGAAATATAGAAAATATGTTGAAAGAGAAACATAAACATTATATATTTACTATGTTCAATATTAGCATTGTATAATCAGAGAATTAGTATTAATGCAATGAATACTGTTGTAAACTTAGATTATTATTGCACAAAGATATTTGTACCCAGATGACACACTGCTTAATGGAAGATGGATTATACTGTATACATACATACATACATACATACATACATACATATGTTACAAACTATTCTAAAAATACGAGTTCCAGGTATATTAGTAAAAAAAGCAGACATACTGCGAACTCCGGAACTTAAAATTTTAAAAGAATTAAAAATTTATTTTACTAAGTTTTTGTCAGCCATCTGCTGACATCGTCAGGGTGTTAAACTACCATTACAAAGATCTCTGCCTTTATATGCCATTAGTCAATTTGGCCCTTGTGCGTGCAATAGGCCCTTCCAGCTGTCTCCGACCTGCAATCAGCTGTGTTGTTTTTGCCGTCGTCATGCTGGATGATGGAGGCTTGACTCCTACTGTTTCCTCCCTCCCAGCCTGCCCATCAGTGGGGGACGATGTTAGCCTGTCAGCCATTGCAGTTTGCTGCCTTGTTTCTGATTGCAGGTGGGAGACGGCTGGAAGGGCCTATTACATGCACAAGGGCCAAATTGATTAACGGCATATAAAGGCAGAGATCTCTGTAATGGTAGTTTAATACTCTGACGATGTCAGCAGATGGCTGACGAAAGCTTAGTAAAATAAAATTTTAATTCTTTTAAAATTTTAAGTTCTGGAGTTCGCAATATGTCTGCTTCTTTCTTTACATATATATATATATATATATATATATATATATATATATATATGTATATATGTGTGTGTATATATATAGTGTTCAATTTATATTTACACAAAATAGTTTATTGTGAAAGCGATTGCCTGAGGGCTCCTGGATTGGGGTTGAAAAGCGAAAGGAAGCAGTATGTTCCTTCCCATATTTGGGTAAACCAGGTTGCCTTGATAGAAAACTCATATATATATATGGAATGGAATGGAATGGAAGCTGTGAGACTAGATGAGATTGTACTAATTGTTGAGGTATCTTAAATATCTGTACGGATCAGTGCTACTTCCAGAATTCCAATTACCAAACAAGATATGTGCATAGGAAATACATAAATACTTGGTGACAATCAGTGAAATCTACATGAAAGCCAGAATCATAAATAGAAAGATCCAGTGTTGGGAATATTACTGCATTTCTTTCACTCCTGGCAACAGAATCCATTGAACAAGTACACTGATTAGCCACAAATAGGATATCATCTATAGCACATATCCCAAATGCAAACATATGGGAGATGGGAAGACACTCAAATGGTTAGCTCATAAACACCAATAAATTCTAGCTTCATTATATGGGCACTAAGGAAATTAAAAAGACAAATCAATGGAGCTTGTCACACCCATATGGCAGAAAATCTTTTAAATCTATATTTCTTGCTGTGAACGTTATGCAAATTGAAAATTAGGAACAAAATGGAAACAATACCATTCAACATGATTTGGCCATTTGTAAGCAGATAACTTCAAGGAGCATATTTCAAAGAATTAATTGGGGCTGGGTGGAGAAGACCTCTCAAACAAGGGAATCCCATTATCCTTTTAAGGGATGCTTTACTGCTGAAGAATAGTTCCAAAATGCTAAGATCCTTTAACAGAATAACAGAGTTGGGAGGTCTTTTAGCCCAACCCCCTGTGTAATCAGGAGATCTGATACATTTTAGACAAATGGTTGTCCAACCCTTGTTAAAAGCCTCCCACAACTTCTAGAAGCAAGTTGAGGAGGCAAATTTGAGGAGGCCTTACAAAATATGCCAGGTGCAGAACAGGCATTGCCAATTGGTTTAGTTCTTCACTAAACAAATTGTCAACAAGATACAAACAAGGAAGCAACAATTATTCAGATTTCAAAAAGGTGCTTTAATGCATGGATAGGATAGGATAGGATAGGGTAGGGTAGGGTAGGGTAGGGTAGGGTAGGGTAGGGTAGGGTAGGGTAGGGTAGGGTAGGGTAGGATTGGATTGGATTGGATTGTTTATTGGCCAAGTGTGATTGGACACAAGGAATTTGTTTTAGGTATATATGGTCTAAGTGTACATAAGGAGAATAAAATACATTCATCAAGAATAAAAAGATACAACACTTAGTGATAGTCAAAGTTACTAATAAGCTATCAGATTGTACTAGGAGACAAGTAAAAACAATATGAATTGAAAGATACAAGCACATGGTTATAGTAATAAGTGGAAAGAGATAGATACTAGTTAGGAAGAGAAGATTAATAGTAATGCAGACTTAGTAACTAGTTTGACAGTGTTGAGGGAATTATTTGTTTAGCAGAGTGATGGCGTTTGGGAAAAAACCGTACTGGTGTCTTGTTGTTTTGGTGTGCAGTGCTCTAGAGCATCTTTTTGAGGGTAGGAGTTGAAACAATTTATGTCCAGGATGTGAGGGGTCTGTAGATATTTTCACAGCCCTTTTTTTGACTCGTGCAGCATATAGGTCCTCAATGGAAGGCAGGTTGGGAGCAATTGTTTTTTCTGCAGTTCTAATTATCTGCTGACGTCTGTGTTTGTCTTGTTGGGTTGCAGAGCCAAACCAGACAGTTACGGAGGTGCAGATGACAGACTCAATAATTCCTCTGTAGAAGGTGAGGGCTAAAGTAAAGAATCTTGGAAACTGTAATAGAAATTTCCAGGATTCATTTCTTAATGACCTCATCAAAGCCAACACGTCAAATACCTTCTTCCGGGACTTTTCTGCTGGAACTAGGACTAAGCGGCTCTTTATGAAATAAGCTACTATAGAACTGCTCTGAACCTGCTTGTTGTTTATGTCTATTATTCCTCCCATATTTCCTCAAGTTCCCATAGTCACAAATGGCCTTAGTAACTTTCCAAAGCAAACACTTTTTCATCAGCAGCAAAAGTTGGGGTGGGGAGATATGCAGACTATTAACTACTGCTCTGATGATACTGTTACCGGTATATATCTCCATTTCAGTCTTTATAAATTGTTCCGGGAAAGGTTCTTACCCCATTCTCGCCTGGACTACTGTAATGCTCTCTACATGGGGCTCCCCTTGAGGAGCACCCGGAAGCTCCAACTGGTGCAGAATGCGGCCACGTGGGGGATTATGGGAGCGATGGGGCGCTCTCATGTGACACCCCTCTTGCGCGAGCTGCATTGGCTTCCGGTGGTCTTCCAAGTGCGCTTCAAGGTGTTGGTCACCACCTTTAAAGCACTCCATGGCTTAGGGACTGGGTACTTACGGGACCGCCTCCTGCCACCGATAGCCTCCCACCGGCCAGTATGTTCCCAGAGAGGGACTCCTCAGGGTGCCATCGGCCAGACAATGTCAGCTGGTGACCCCCAGGGGGAGGGTCTTCTCTGTGGCAGCACCTGTCCTTTGGAACAACCTGCCCCCAGAGATACATAGGATCCCAGATCTCCGTGCTTTTCACCGTGCCCTTAAAACTTTTTTATTTCAGCTAGCTGGGCTGGCTTAAACCCCCCCCCCCCCGGATATTTTTAATTGTTAATTGATTTTAGTTGGGGTGTTTTAAACTTATTGGGCCAAAATTTGTCTAATTCTCTTTTTAAAAAATTAAATTTTGTATGTGATGTTTTTATTTTTGGCTGTTCACCACCCTGAGTCCAGTAGTAGAAGGGCGGTATAAAAATCTAATAAAATAAAATAAAATAAATTCCAAGAGGCAGTGAGGTTCTAGATATGGAAGAAGAAGCTTTGATTGTACCCTAACAAGACTGAATGTCTGCAGGGTTTGGAGCCTTCCTGCATCTGGAGATCTTTCATTTCTGATTCTGGATGGAGTAGCACTTTCCTGGGATAGAATTTGTGTGGAATCCAGGTGTCCTTTTGCATTCACAGCTTCAGGAACACTACTCAGGGCACAGATAAACCTCCAAGTGCTGCAATGATCCTCTAAAAGGATGCAGATTACCAGCTGTCTGCAAGGAATATAAATCCTTCCATTCCCCACCATCCAGTCAGAGCTGAAGAAGCTTCTTGGATGAGAAGCAAAATGTCTTCAAAAGAAAAACCAGAAAGTTCAGATGCCTCCTGAAAAGGAACCTTTGGGAAGGCAGAAAAATCTTCCATTCATACATGCCTTTAATTTACCTTGGTTTCAAGTAGAAACTGGGGCAAATCTTCTTATGTATTATAGGCTCCCATGTCTCATCCACGTTGGTCAAAATTTCTGTTGGAGTTTATGCAAAAAAAAAAAAAACAACAGCAACCAAACATCTTATGATTTTTTTCTGAAATGAATTTAATGGAGAATCAAGGTTATTTTTTCAGCTTTTAATATGAAGTGCAGTTGTTGTCAATATTATCTTAATTATATGCTTCTGTCACTGCTATGCTATTTTATATTTGTTAGTTTGATTCTGAATCAGTGTGATTAACTCTAAATATATAAGTAGTAACTAAGCAAGCTAAACCAAGATTTTCTAACTTAAAGAAATCTGATTGAGATTATAAATTATTAAATAAATTTCCTTGGTATACTTTGGCAGTGAAGGTTGAAAAGAGTTTCAAATGCCTATGATACTTTAAATTAACACAACAGAATTATAAAACAATAAGCAGGGACTTAGTCTGTCAGTCTTCCATCTAATTGGTGTAATTTGCATTGTAACACAGGGAAACATAGTGGAAAATGAGCAGCAAATCTTCTGCAACAAATACTAAAGTAGAATTATAATTAAGGTTATGTGCAGGTCACAGTTTGTTTCTGAGTTCTTCCTATTTGCATTTATTTGTATCTCAATTATATTTGCTTATAGGGATCTTTTTATTATTATTCCTATTTATAAGAATGGGGAATATCTATATTTGGAACCACTCTTTCTCTTTTCATTATAAAAAGAACATGAGAAGAAAGGCAGTTCATAAATAAGTCATCAGGACAATAATTATTAATGAGCGTTAATAATTACTAAAGTTCATCAATAAATATTATGAATGATCAGGGTTTGGCATATTCTTATGTCTGAAGAAGAGCAACAAAAATGTCCTCTTTTCTTTTGAATCTTCTTTTTAAAGTTCAGTTGTAAATATCCAACACTATTTTTATTTATTCATTTGTTTATTTGTTTGTATCTTGCCTTTATTATTTTTACAAATACCGTATTTTTCTGAGTATAAGATGCACCGGAGTATAAGACACACCTACCTTTTTTGGTGAAGAAAAGAAGAAAAAGAAATCTCCCTCTGCCTCTAAGCAATTTTGCCTCCTTACAGCAAACAGCCTGCTTTACTTTCATTTTCGTTTCCACCATAGCTTGATTAGCACAAGGGGAAAAAAAATCTGCTCCAGCAATTTACCTCTTTGCAGCAAGCAGCAGAGCCCTGTGCAAAACAGCTGAGAACAAATCAGCTGAGAGTCGGGAGGCTGATCCAATCAACTTGTGATAATTAGGCTGTGCTGAAGCTGAAAGGAGCTGTTTTTTCTTGCTGTTTGCTTGCAAGGAGGTAACTGCTGCGAGGCAGAGGCCAAAGGGTGGGCGCCAGGGGGTTGGTGGGGCTACATTCAGTGTATAAGATGCACCTAAATTTTCACCCTCTTTTAGGGTGGGAAAAGGTGCATCTTATAATCCAAAAAATACGGTAACTCAAGGCAGTGAACACATCCAACAAACCTTCCTCCTCCTATTTTCCCCACAACAACAACCCAGTGAGTTGGGTTGGGTTGAGAGATAGGAACTGGCCCAAGGTTACCCATCTGGTTTTCATGGCTAAGGCAGAACTAGACAGTCTCCTGGCTTCTAGTCTGATGCCTTAACCAGTAGATCAGATTGTTTGAAATTTCTTTCCAGCTCAGTTTAAAAGAATGGATTTCATAACACAACTGATGGAGAAGGCCATTACATGGTGGTAGATGCAGCTGCTGATTTGAGATTGGTATTAAATCTCCAGAAAGCTTGCTTCACATTTCAATTTTATTTTCTTTGCTGAATTTTCTTCAGAATTCTCTTAACATCTTTTTGTCTGAGCAGAAAACTTCACGCTGATGTGATTTGTTCTTCAAAAAAGGCAAAAGGCAATGATACTTTTGGGATTGCAGAGCACTAACATTTTAGAAGACACCCTGAGATGCTTGCTTCTCTCACAATGTCTCAATGTTTGCCCTATTCCGGGGGGTCGGCAACCTTAAACACTCAAAGAGCCACAAAGGTCCTAACCAGAAGCCCCCCCCCCTTTCAATTCTGAAGCTGACTGGAAGTCCGGTTCCCCCACCATAGAGTCTCCTCCTAGCGCTGCATCCTTTTTCCTCTACCTGTCCTAACCAAAAGTCCTATGAATTGTGGAGCCAACCAGCAACAGGGAGCCGCAATAGAGGGATGAAAGAGCCACATGCGGCTCCAGAGCCACAGGTTGCTGACCGATCCCTGAGCTAGAGTATTGGGTGACCTATCTTGTTATCATTCAATGTGAATTTTGACTGTGGACTGTGCTTTTTTATATTATTTGGGGTATGTCAGTTATTATTACCGGTAAATATGACAAATAAAATAAAATATTTGTATTTCTTTTCTGTTTTAAACTATGTTAGCCACTCAGAGTGGCTTTTAAGTGGATGGCCTTATATAGTGAATAAAAAAATCATTATCGTACCAGATCAGCGTGTATGCCTGGGTCATCAAGTGACAGGATTTGATGCTATATTGTGTCTTGTGAAAGGGGGGAAATAGTACGCATATACAGTTTGTAGTACTACTTTTCCTCTTCTAGTACAAGCTGAAAGATCACAGTTAAAAAAAAAAAACTGGGGAAGTTTTCATGAGCCCTCAAATGTTTCCCTACCTCCAGTATGTGAACAAAACTCTTATGAGAAACAGTATTTGTTAAAGCGAATCAAATAGCAGAAAGTCCAGGTCACTTGCTAGACCCTTTGAAACAAGGTTTGCTTTGACCTACCACCTGTCCTGACCCACATCACTAGAAGGTCAAGAGAAAGCTCTTTTGTGAAGACCCTTGTTAAATGCACTCTCAGAAGCAAGTAGCTGCCCCTGGATTATGTGGAACTGAACAAAATACACTTTGTATTTGGCACGAAAGGACAGAAAAAATGGAGAGAATTCCAACATGTGGACTCTACTTCTCAGCTATGAGAAGCCTTCCCAGTTTTGTGTGGTTGTCGCTATGCTAGAAATGTTGCCTTGGTAACTAAAACTAGTTTCTACTTTTTCTAGTTTGATTCAAGTTGATCTACCTAAAACAAAACAAAACTGGATTCCAGTGGTTAATCTGTTTCTGCTGTCCTTTGTATTTTTGCATGGCTCATATACATTGTTTTTTTTTTTTTCACCAGACTTTATCCCTGGATTCACTTGTGCTTTTTCTCTAATATAATGCTTACTTTTGGGGATTTGATCCCTGACTGGTCTTGGGCAGACAATCCACAGGCAGACTTTCAGGAGCAGTTACCTCAACTTGATTAATTTTAGATGCCAAGCAAAGATAAAGGTAAACACTTCCCTGTCCAGTTGTGTCCGACTCTAGGGCTTAGTGTTTAGCTCTGTTTCTTGGCCAAGGAAGCCAGCATGGTCTGAAGATAACTTCCATGGTCATGTGGCTAGCATGGTACACGGAACTCCTACCAAAGTGGTGCTTATTTATCTACTTGCATTTGCATGCTTTCAAACTGCTAAGTGTGCAGGAGCTGGGGTGAGGACGGGAATTCACCCCATTGGAAAGGGCTCAGTCTCAAACCCAGGCTGTTAGCTTTCCAGTAGTAGTTCCAGCTGACAAGCTCAGCATCTTTTTTTTTTTTTAATAAAAAGTTTTTATTGGTTAAGAATATACAATATTATAGTTTACAATATGTTGAATTTTCAATATCTTTATGAAAAGATATTTCAATTATTATTTTCTTTTTTTAAATTTCTCACACAACAGACATTATTATCTTAAATCAAAACAAACAACCAGGTTATATAAAAATTATATAAACAAAAAAAAAAGGAGTGTTATACAAAATACAATAAAAGAAGAAAGAGAAAAGAAAAATGTCAATTAAAAAAACCTTAAACAATAGATTCCCCTCCTTTCTTCATTTCCTAGTTCTGGCTCTTAAAACCATGGTCTGGCTTCCCTCCCCCTCCCGGGCCGCAACAGCTCCGTCCGCCTCCGCTCCTTGATCATCTGATACTTCCCCCTCTTCGGCTCCTGTATCTTCTCCACTTAGGAAGGATTTATGTTGGTCAAAAAAAGCCTTAGCTTCCGTTACATTATTAATTTTCTTCTTACTGTCCTCCCAAAAAATCATCAAGCCCTCCGGAATCAACCACCTAAAACCTACTCCCTTGAGGTACAGCTTATTTGATAAAAAATAATATTTTCTTCTTAATTCTCGTACCTGTCTGGGAATCTGCTTCAGGATGGTGATCTCCTTGCCCCTGTACACCAGCGCCCCCAGTCTTTGTTTTCTCAATATCTCATCTCTCAGTTCCCTTCTCACAAATTTAATATGAATCTCTCTTGGTAGATTATGTAAAATTGCAAATTGTGAGTTTACTCTGTACACCAAGTCCACATCCCTTCCAATAGACTCCAAATCTCTTTCTAAAAATTCACCCAACATTTTAACCATCACTTCTCTCAAATTTTCCTGGTCAAGTTGTTCCACGTTTTGGAACCTGAGAAAATAAGACATCTTATCCAATTGTAAGGTTAACATTGCATTTCCTCTCCCATCCTCCACCTTCTGGAGTGCCCGTACCTCCCCCTCCAGACCCCCCATCTTCTTCTTGTTTTGCTCTGCCAGCTGTTGAACATCATTTAAATCTTTTTTCATAAGTGTCATTTCAGATTTAATTTCAGATAATCCTTTTTGGACGTCATCTAACTTGTCCAACTTTTGGTCCAATATTGCCAGTCTTTCCAAAATTTTCGCCATGTCAGTTGCTGCTGATTTGTGGCCCTTAGCCATCTTAGATCAGTAGAAGATGAGAAATCAAAGGGCAAACCTCCAGAGAAGAAAGAGGGATTCGCAATCTAAGTAATTTTTCAACTGTCCACCAGTGGGCGCTCACAGGAGCAACGAGTCCGAAGTATAGAGTAGGTCAAACAGGAAGCCAGAGGAGAATGTTGTCTTCAATCATAAATAAAGAAGCAGGAAGTCAGATCGCCGCCATTGTCTGCCGGGGGGAGGGGCCACCAGACCTCTCCAAGAAGCTCTGCCACAGCCATCCTCCAAGGAAAAGTCAGAAAGGTAAGGGGTTTCACCCCATCTCCTTCCCCCTAGTTCTCTGCCACGGCACCTTTCCAGCTACAAGGGGGGGGAACTCCAACCCCCCCCTCTCGCCTCCAGGATGCCTGCTCCACTCTGCAATCAGTCAGTACAGTCCGTTGTGCTTTCTTAGGTAGCACCAGTCCCCTTAGGCGCTGTGGCGCCTCGGCGGCCTCGAAAAAAAGCCGCCAATCGCCTCCCGCCCCCTCTGGAGCCTCGGGCGCGCCAGCATCGGCCTCCCGGCCCCTGGAAGTGAGGCAGGGGACCCCTGGCGAGCCGCCCTCAAACGGCAAACGCCCCAATAATGGGGCGCTTGGCCCAAAGGGCCTCCAGATGGGGGGGATCAGACTCTGGGGCCAGAGCTAGCCCGATCAAAGTCTGTCGCCAGCGGAACCGGAAGCGGAAGTGAGCTCAGCATCTTTAAATGCTGAGCCATCACATTCCCTTGGATGCCAAGCAGGCAAAGATGGAGCTACTGTGTATTCTGCAGCTGTTGTAGCTTCCAAATGCTCTTCAAGACAATGTCATGTAAAGGACAGAAGTATATTATCTATATGACAAAATTTGATGAAAATGTTTAAACCGGAGATGTCACGCTATGTCCATTGTTTTTTAATTAGTATTATAAATTTAAAAAAAAACTTTTTAAAAAATAAAGAAAGAAAGAACAGAAGCCTGTTGAAACCCATCCAGAGCCCCACAGCTTCCAAGCACTGGGACAGGATGTCCAAGGTAGCTTAAGGTGGACATGTAATGCTGGTTATCACCAATATGCTCACTCCAAGCCATCAAATCACCTCACCAGTGGCTTCCTATAGATGTTAAACAGGAAAAGAGGGAGTGCTGAACTCTGTAGTAGAGCTGTAGGATAGAACCCTCCTCCCCATCAACATCAATTGGAACTAGCCCAGAGGAAAAGAGAGGACCAGCACAACAACCATTCCTATCTCCTGGAAGCAGTCCAGAAGGATAGCATGATTGATAGTATTGAAAGCCACTGAGAGGTCAACAAGAGAAAGAATGGTGTCACCTCTGGAAGCCATCTTTTTCTTTGGAGCTTCAGGGCTGCCACATTTAATGCCTGGGAAAATGGGAGGTGGGATTACAAGGAGTCGGTAGAGGATTAGCCATAACAACACTCCTTTCTCTGGGAATCAAGGGCATTAGGTCTGCACCTGGATGGGAATGACTGGGGGTTGTCTCCAGTTGAGACAATGAAATGATTGGGCCGTGTGATCGACTTGTGGGTGCAGGGGATGGATCTTTGACTTTCTTTTGGGTGGGGAAAACTCAGACTTCTTTAATAGAATGGAACTCGGAGGAAGTGGCAACCTCAGAGTTTTCTTTTGTTGGGTTTGTTACTTGAAACACTGACAAATAGATTCACTGTACCTATCCTGCTCCCACTACAAGTCATCCAAGAACATGATCATACCATCTCTTTCCATACGCCAGTCTGAATTCTGACTAAAATGGTTTTTGGGACTAAAGGACCTCACAGAGGACAGAATTCATTATTGTGATCTGTAATGTATATATGGCTTCTCCTCTATTGACTATTGGTTAAAGCAAAGCAGATGGAGAGTACAAAATATACATTTCAGCAAATTTCGCCCAAATTTGGAATCAAGCCCCCAAAAAACTTCATGCGATTTACTTCTGAACAAATTTAGAAATATGTATTTATTTGAAGTGTTAATTATGATCTATAATTTCATCTATATAATTCCCACCTGTAACCTGAAAAATACAAAAAAACCCCAAACAAACCCTTTTCACTATTCTCTTGAATCTGTGAACTGGTTCTTAGAAAACAAATGTACCAAATGCAATCTAAGTTTAAATTATATCCAAAGGCCAGTGAAACGGATGGGATGGGATTATTTTTCGTCTCCGCAGAGAGAGAAAACCTGTGCAAATATAAAATATTCATTAAACATAGATGTGTCTCGAAACTCTGGGGGCATTTTCACAAAGAAGAGTAGAACATAGATGGAAATTAGAATTAAAGGAGTAAAATTAACAATAGCAAAATTAGAGGTGCATGAAATTAAAATATGATTGTGATGGGAAAAAAAAATCTTGACAGGGAACAATGTCAGGAATGATTTGTTTATTTAAATGTCATCATGAATTCTTCCCGGAATAATGGCTATTTAATTCCAGGTTCAATAGGACCCTTTGATTAAAGATGTCAAGGTTCTTTTCAAATCCTTCATTAACTTTGCTTCACCTTGTTCCTGATAAGCATAGGATTATGTGCTACCCTTCACTCTAAATCTGAATGCTTTGCACTTTCACAAATAAGCAAGTCTGATTAAGTCATATATGAATTAAATGAGTTCATATGGTTCAAGACTTTTCCCATCTAGTAGAAGGCAGAAAATAAAGCAAATAAAAGGCACTTGGATCGTCTCCTAACAAGATAGGATTTTTGGGATGGGTGGCTGGGTGGGGGGGTTGTTACATGTGAGGTTAAAAAGTGTGAAGTAGAAGAGGCAGGTGCTGGGAGCAAAATTAAGAGAGTTATTTGTCTGTACTCATTATGTTGCCATAAATGACATATTCAGTTTGTTCCTTCTCTTTAATTGCAAGTGTTAACCTATTCATTTCTGCACATTCTAATATTTTCCTAATCACATTCCGTAGGAATCTCTTCACTCTTCCAATTTTGTGCAAATACAATTCTACAAAACAATTGACAAGATTCTTGTGTATAGGCTTGAACAAAAAATCTTAACTGGAATTTAATGTATGCTCCTGATTTTTTTGTGCCTGACATGTGGGGATTTGATTGCATGGGTATAGCTGTCATCTTGATGTTTTTGGCCCTTTTTCCCACCCACAACCGCCACTGTGAAGACTCTTGATTAGCCCTCAGCTACTAAGAGAACAGCGCTCATGCTGCCTTAGGTTTTGAAGACATCTTGCCTATCATGCTTTTCCTTCCATCTCTCAAGCTTCCTCTTTACGCTATGTATTCAAGATGGACAGTGGTTAATATTTATATGTTAGGGCAGTGTTGGTGAATCTTTTTACCCCCAAGTGCTGAAATGGGAGCATGTGTGTGGGGGAGCACTGGAAACCGGAAGAACAACTCCCCGGCACACATGCACAGGAGCACCGGAAATTGGAAGAGCAGTTCCCTGGTGCACATGCATGCGCCGGGAAGCTGAGCTTCCAGTTTCCAGCATGTGAATGTGCACTGGTCACTTGGTCTTCTGGTTTCTGGCACGCCCGCGGCTGCGAAGACCAACTGGCTGGCGCTCCCGCATGCGCTGGAACCTGAAAGAGCAACAGGCGGCAGCTGGCGTGCCCGGAGAGATGGCTCTGTGTGCCACTTCTAGCATGTGTGCCATAGGTTCACCATCATGGTGTTAGGGTGTAGGTTTTGTGACCCAGGCTCACGTAGTTAATATTAAATGCAAAACAGTTCCAAAAAACAAACAGATTTTATTAAAACAGCTGAGAATTAACTCATTCTCATCTTATTCCAAATTAAATGAAAGCAAAGTCCTCAAAACAAGATTCTTCAGTTTATCTCTGATCTTGGGATGATTAGGCAAACTGCCAAAGGCTTTTCTTGGCAACAGTTTAGGAACAGAAGACGCTGACAAGAAAGAAATACATCCAAATATGAACCAAATCTCTCAACGGTTGTTTTCTGGCAAAGAGGCCAAGAGCCGTTGCTGGTCTTTTAAGCCTTATGGGAGGGGCCAATTATCTCTTGGCCCTACTCCTGAGTCGTCCTCTCTGCTTTAGCTGCTCCTGCCTTATGGCAGCTCTTCTCATACGTGCACTAGGAACAGGCTCTTCCTGTTCCTCTGCTTCTCTACTGTCAGCCTCTGGACTGGAGGCTCCGAAGTCCACACATCACTCCCTGATGGACCTGGCCCCATCTCTGCCTCTGACCCAGAGCCCACATCTGGGCCTTCCCCAGCCTCCAGGACTGGCCCATGTTCTTCCTCAGCCTCATCACTGTCTGACTCCGTTGCCAGCTCTGCAGGTTGCTGGCAGACCACAACAGTAGGTATATACATATGTATGTATATAACATATCTATATGTGTGTTGTGTATGTGTATACTTTTGAAGGCAGGCAACAGAATTTCATTTTTAATGTGTGGCGGAGTGCCCACAGGGGAAAAAAAGTGACAATAAAGGTTAAGTTATCTATCTTATCTCAGTCCAATCTATCTCACAAGATTGTTGTAGGAAAAAATAGGAGGAGGGAATATTATGTATGCCATCCTGAACTCCTAAAAGAAAGGCATGATAGGATTCTAAAAAAAAAAAAGACAAATTCTTGACACTGACTTGAATTATATGCTTGAAACCTGGGTAGAATAGTTGTATAAATGTTCTTATTTCTACTTACCTGTAATATGATGGCTTATTACAAAATAGACCACAGTCATAGTCCTCCCATAAAAATTATTGGAGCTGATTTCCTTATCTCCAAGTAGGCACCAGAATATGGCTACAATGTGATGCTTTGTAAAAAGAAACTTTTATAAAGAACAGGTAGAATATGTGAAATGTCGGTTATTCAAATGTATTCAGTTCTTTCTTGAAACCATGACTTTATGTCTTAACTCGATCTGATGTGGAGCTATAACTTCTACATAAACCACCTTTAGTAAATCAACTCACATGTGGTTTTAATCTGAAAATTGATGGAATGATCATATGCTGTTAAATCATTTTTTTTATTCCTATAGATTTTTCTCCATGACAATCTATTCCTAGTCCATTGTTTCATGTCTCCCAATAGTTCAATCATTGCCTTTGTAACTGAGTCCATCCACCTTGCTATTGTTGTCCTTTTCTTCTCTTTTCTTCCATGTTTTCCAATATTAGACACTTTTCTAGAGAATTGTGTATTGGCATAATGGACCCAAAGTCGAATAATTTGAGCCTGATCATTTGTGCCTCAAAAGTTTGAAAGCATCAATGCTCTTCATATCCTGCTTCTTCAAACTTCAAGTCTTGCTTCTGTAGAGTTTCCAATTAAGATCTTTTTAGGTATAGACAAATCACGGCATTTGAATACTATTTCCAAGGTCTTCATGAGAGCCATTAATCTGAAAGAAGCATAGGTGAGATAATGTGTACTACGAATGATAAAATTGGAGTGGACTATTATAATTCATCAAACTCTTATAATAGTAGAAGGGTTGTAGAATTCTTGTGCCAGTCAAGTAGGATTGTCAGTAAAATTTGCCCAACTTTTTTTTTCGGTAAAAAGGAGTACCATTATTCCTTTCCTTCCCTTGCTTTATTATTGCACTTTTCTGTTAATAAAACATGTATTGCATTGTTCATTTATTGCATTTACATTTACAATTCTTCTGGGTTTTAATGAAGACGATTAGCTACTGATGGAGTTTCCTATGGCAACAGTAGCAATAAAGCACTGTTGTTGCAGATCCTCCCAGAAACTCTGCCCAGAAAATCCAAATTTGCCTTCATCCTTCTCTTCTTCTTTCTCCCTAGACGTCATTGTGGAGGAAGTGGCCTTATCAGCAGTCTCCACTTCTCTCTTAAGATGCCTTATAATTATGGGTAGAAATGACAGTTTGTGGGAAAGCTGTAAAATCTGCTCTTCTAGTGAAGGAAAGACATATGCCGTGTCTCTTTACGTGGAACAGAAGCATTCAAATGAAACTAATGGAAAAGTATACCCTTCCATGCACATTACTTCAACACTTCATTTTTTAAAGCAAATTATAATTAAACTGAACGGACTGTCATTTCATTAAGTTGTTTGTTTCTTCTGGAAAATAAATATACTTCTCAGATAACAGTATCAGATAAACAGCACCATGTTCTGTTTTTTTGCTGATGGTGGGAAGATCATAGCTTTGAGGCCTTGAAAGCAGTCATGGGGGTTAGAGTTGAATTTTATAGCTTAAAAGCCAACAGAGGTCCCTGTCCATTTAATTTCAAAGAAAGCCTTCAAACTTTATTCCTGTAGCGTGGAAAAAAAAACCAACCCAAGACATTTGAATCCAACAAGAATCTTAGAAGTCATTTAACAATTACAAATAATAATTGCAAAAAGTCTAATTAATATTTTGCCCATCTTTTGCTCTGGTAACTTGCTGTGATTTTTAGATGTGTCAAACCAGCATACAAAGCTGTACTTATTTATTTATTTATTTATTTGATTTTTATACCGCCCTTCTCCAACAGGACTCAGGGCGGTGAACAGCCAAGGTAAAAACTTAGCATACAAAATTTAAAACAGTTTAAAAGATATTAAATAATTTCAGCCCACAATTTAAAACAACCCAATTAAAATCGATTACGAATTAAAACCGAAGGGATGGGATCAAGCCAGCCCAGCTAGATGAAATAAGTGAGTTTTAAGGGTCCGACGAAAAGTCCGGAGGTCTGGTATCGTGAAGTATCTCTGGGGATAGTTCGTTCCAGAGGGCAGGTGCTGCCACAGAGAAGGCTCTCCCCCTGGGGGTCACTGACATTGTCGGGCTGTCAGCACCCTGAGGAGGCCCTCTGTGCGAGTGTACTGACCGGTGGGAGGATATTGGCGGCAGAAGGCGGTCTCGTAGATACCCAGGCCCTAAGCCATGGAGCGCTTTAAAGGTGGTCACCAGCACCTTGAAGCGCAACCGGAAGACCACCGGGAGCCAGTGCAGCTCGCCCAGTAGAGGTGTCACATGGGAGTGCCCCGTCGCTCCTATAATCCCCCACGCGGCCGCATTCTGGACCAGTTGGAACCTCTGGGTGCACCCCAAGGGGAGCCCCATGTAGAGAGCATTGCAGTAGTATAAGCAAAACCATATAATTCTCACTTTCACTTTTTAAAAGGGACAGAATTTAGATGCATGAACCTTTAGACAGGGACATTTTGTAAACTTTAAGATGAAGAAGGCATTTGTGGAAGGTGCTCTTGATATGAAAACTGTAGATTCCTGGTTAAATTAGAATTGGAGTTTTCTTGAGAGTCTACCTCTGAAAGTTCAGCTTCGACTATGGGCTAAACAGTAGAAGAAAATGGTTTTAAGGTAATGTTGTAATATACATCTTTGCAATAGGTTGTAAAATCTTGCAACATAAAAGAACAGTGAATTATCATAAGATAACTCCCTATTTGGGGAGGAAGGGAACAGAACTCTGTACCTAGACCAGTGCATCCAGTTTTGATCACCACACTATAAAAAAGATATTGAGACTCTAGAAAGAGTGCAGAGAAGAGCAACCAAGATGATTAGGGGACTGGAGGCTAAAACATACAATGAAACGGTTGCAGGAACTGGGCATGGCTAGTCTAGTGAAGAGAAGGACCAGGGGAGACATGATAGCCATCTTCCAATATTTGAGGGGCTGCCACAAAGAGGAAGGGGTCAAGCTATTTTCTAAAACACTTGTAAGACAGACAAGAAATAATGGATGGAAACTGAACAGGGAGAGATTCAACCTAGAAATAAGGATAAATGTTCTGACAGTGAGAACATTCAACCAATGAAACAGCTTGCCTTCTGAAGTTTGGAAGCTTCACCCCTGGAAGCTTTCAAGAAGAGACTGGACTGCCATCTGTCAAAAATGGTGTATGGTCTGCTTGGGTGGGGGGGTTGGAGTAGATGACCTACAAGGTCCCTTCCAACTCTATTAATCTGTATTTGGATCAACCACATTTACCATACAAAGGGCCCTTGGGTAGATATTTTAGTTCAAGATCCTACAGAGAATCCTAAAAGTTCTAAAGAGCCAAGGAAAGTACAGCAAAGAGCTACGGCTACATCAAGCTGCTATATGTGGTAAAGAAATGTAGACTATTTCAAAAGGTCAAGCTTCATATCTATCTATGCATATCTGCTCCAGAATGAGATCATAGAAAAATCATAGAGTTGGATCTTCAGGTCTTCAGATCCAACCCGTGCTTACTACAGGAGTCCACATGAAAACGTCTCTGATAAATTGCTATCCAAATTTAGATAAAGGGAAACATATGCATTTGTTTCCACTGTCCAATTGTTCTTATTCACGAAACATTATTTGAACATACAACTAGAATATGCCAGCAAAGGCTGCTACTATATAGGATTATAGGGAGCATGTTGTAGATTTATTTTCTGTAAATACAGCCTTCAGGTATTGAAGAATAAATCACACAATGAACTATGTAGACTAATTATGATTGGATATTTTTTGGTTTAGTATACTGTGGGAACACAGCCATTGTCTAAATGTGTTGTGTGAAGAAAGCCATAATGTTCAACATATTATGCTTTATTTGTTTGGCACAGAGAATTATTTGAGCTGTTTTTCATTTTTCCAGCTAATTACTCCTTATTTGTGCCCTTTGCCAATAACTTAATGTTAGGATGTGTGAGCATCACAATACTGTTTATTAAGACTCTATTAGATAACTTAACTAGGTTTTAATGTTGTAGTTCCTTTGTTTTTGTTATGTTCCTTCATTATGTTTCCATTATATGGCTTCTGTTCCATCAAAAACAGAGGGCATATAAACAACATGCAGAGAAATAACAGAATAGAAGAACAGAGTTAGAAGGGACTTTAGAGGTCTTCTAGTCCAACTCCGTGCTCAAGCAGGAGGCCTTATACCATTTCACTCAAATAGTTGTCCAATTTGTTTTTAAAAGCATCCAGTGATGGAACATCCACAACATCTGGAGGAAAGCCTTTCCACTGATTTATTATTCTTACTGTCAGGAAATTTCTCTTAGTTCTAGGTTCTCTCCTTGGCTGGCTTCCAACCATTGCTACTTGTCTTGCCTTCAGGTGCTTTGGAAAATAGGTTGGACTCCTCTTCTCTGTGGCAGCCCCTCAAATATTAGAACACCGCTATCATGTCACCCCTAGTCCTTCTTTTCACTAGAGGAGACACACCCATTTCTTGCAACCATTCATATGTTTTATGAATGGGGCTGCAGCCTCCTAATCATCTTTGTTGCTCTTTTCTGCACTCTTTCCAGAACCTCAACATATTTTTATATTGTGGTGACCAAAACTGAGGTCTGAGTCATTTACATGAGTCAGGTCCCTTCCAACTCTGTTATCCTATCCTGTCCTGTCCTGTCCTGTCCTGTCCTGTCCTATCCTATCCTATCCTATCCTATCCTATCCTATCCTATCCTATCCTATCCTATCCTATCCTATCCTACCCTACCCTACCCTACCCTACCCTACCCTACCCTACCCTACCC
>WNWU01000019.1:5195775-5225511 GCA_012654045.1 Ptyas mucosa | reverse complement strand
CCTACCCTACCCTACCCTACCCTACCCTACCCTACCCTACCCTACCCTATCCTATCCTATCCTATCCTATCCTATCCTATCCTATATTATCCTAAATGCATGGGCAGAGCTCATATTGCCAAATGCTGGGCTGTATATGACTGTAGGGGGGGAATGGTGTAATGAATTGGTTATTACTCTGACATAGATGTTATACTACATGATAAATTTACCATATTTGGAATAAAATTTTTGAACCTCCAATGTTTGTATTCCTAAAGCAAATAGATATGTTTTTCCAGAAAAAAAATATGGAATAAAGCATCATGGCATTGTTTGTATTACATTGTGAATGAAACGTTTTCAAGGATCTCATTTCTCTCTCTCTTTGTCCATCTATTTTGACGTTAGAAGATTTTGTCAAAAGTTAATTTAGGAAATAAGTTAGGAATTCTTTCATAGGCAACATGTTGCACACTTTTGAGTGATGCATTCAGCATGGCGCTACAACTAATGGTATTTCCCACAGTTTTATTTCTTTCTTTTTTCCTTTGTTTTTATTTCCTTTCTTGGATATATAGGTTATCCCAATCCAACAATTTACAATCCAGTCTTACATCCCCATATAAACCAAGGCATGTTCCAAGATTGCAGACTTCCAAATTTTCATGGTTTCTTTTTCTAAAGATCAGAGTTAAAACATTCTTTGTATTATTTTTTTAATTACTCAAAGTTATTATTAAATAAAAAGAGGATTGAAATGTTGCAGGAAGATAATGGGTAAGCTAAAGAAGGAATAATAATATTTTTATACAATCCCCCTAAAAAAAACCCATTGTGGTTTGTGTGTGTGTGTGTGTTTGTGTGTTTTAGAAAAACAGTGTTTGTCCTAGACCATATTCATAAATTCACCCAGGAAAATGCCCAGTTTTAAATAATACATTTGTGTCTGACCTTTTAAGGAAATTACGAATGTCTTTGTTTACAGTGCAGAGGGCACACAATGCTTCTACTAAAGTGAATATATTCCCAAAATTGTTGCCAGGCTGTCAAAAAAGAAAAAAGGCACTTCATTAAGCTAATGTGACCTTTTGGGATAATACCTCTTCAACCTTTTCCTGTGACTTTGGTTGGGTGGATTTGTGCTATGAACCATGAAGATTTTCTGAAGTTTTTAAAGAAGTTAAAGGAGAGTCTGTTTCTTATTTCCTCTCAAAACTAAATTTGTTCTGTCTTTCTACCATGATAAAAGACTATTGTAACTTGAAAACTTCAGAGGACACTGGAAAGAGAAAATTCAGTTGATGTTCAGTCCAGTGATGGGTTTCAATTTTTTTTTTACTACTGGTTCTTGGGTGTGGCTTGGTGGGCGTGGAATGGCTTGGTGGACGTGGCTTGGTGGGCGTGGCAGGGGAAGGATACTGTAAAATCTCCATTCCCTCCCCACTCCAGGAGAAGGTTACTGCAAAATCCCCATTTCCTCCTGATCAGCTGGGACTTGGGAGGCAGAGAATAGATGGGGGCAGGGCCAGTCAGAATTTTTACTATTGGTTCTCCGAACTACTCAAAATTTCCGCTACTGGTTCTCCAGAACTGGTCTGAACCTGCTGAAACCCACCTCTGGTTCAATCTGAATAATCTACAGCTTCTTTTGAATCTGCCCACCCTATGGTCCGTCCAATAGGAAATTTGGATTCTCTCCATCTGAGAGATGGGAGGGGCAGAGCCCATTATCAGACTTTCTCACCTGCTGACATGGCCCTAGAAAGTACCTCCTCCCTTCAATTTTCCCCACTTTGTTTTGTTGAACAAAATGCTATTTTCCACCAAACATAGGGAAGCAAAATTTATTGGTTGTGTTTTACTAACTAACTAACTAACTAACTAACTAACTAACTAACTTACAAACTTGCTGCTCTCAGGAAAAAAATATATGTTGTGGTTTTTGGAAGTTTTACGGTACAGGTGTTTTGGGTGGGAGAATTGCATTGATTTTGAATTATTGTGAATCATTCAGAATCTAATAATGCAGTATATACAAATAGGGTACATAAAGACTATACTACTTGTTTTAGAAGAATGGAGGTCTCAAGTGAGAACTTGGAAAGCTGTAAGACAGGAATGTCAAGCTCGTGTCATCACGGCGATGTCACATGACATATTGGGACTTTTCCCCCTTCAATAAACCGGGCAGGGGCGGGGCCAGCATGTGATGCAGGGATCGTGAGTTTGACACCCCTGCTGTAAAGTATAATAGAAGGCGGGAGGAAAAAAAAACTTGGAATAATAGATTAAATGTACCTGTCTGGAGTTTAGGTGGGGAAGTTCATTCATGTGAATTCTCTATTGCAAGTTTCTTTAATTGTCAAGCAGAAAAGAAAGACAAAACCAAAATTAGATATTTGCTTCGTAAAACTTTTTTCTGTTGGGAATCCTTGGAAATGTTATCCATCACACATACAGTAGCATGATTTAATCCACCCTACTGCATCTTTCCATTTAGAAATGATACTAAATCACAATGTTCCTCATATAGTCTAGGACAGGACCCCCCAATCTGGTGGCCTTCAAAAATGTCAGGATGGCAAGCTCCTTCCTCAGCAATGTGGCAGTGACCAATATTTGAGATTGGGGTTCAAATTATAGCAACCAGCAGAACCTGACTGGTCCAAAATAAAGTAATAAGGGTCAGAACTGGTTGGTTCTTGGATATCTGACCACCAGAAGACTCCAGGGAATGAAGGCTAAACTGGGATGTTGAAGAAACATTTTAGAGGAACACAGCAAGTTACTGAGAAACTTTGCCTTTAGTTCAGCTCCTGGTGAATTTATGGACTGATCCATAAGGTTTTCTACATATAATTGATCTGAGAGATCAATTGATGATTGACAGTTACGTCTGCAAATATATGTATTCACGCCTCATACAAGGATATTTCGTGAGTCAATTACATCTATGGTGCCCAAAAAACATTTTCAACAAAATTTTAACACTAATGACTGGCAAAAAAAGGAAGAAGAGTCCAGGACAATAGTTGGGATGAATAAGAATGTAATAAGAGCAGTAATACAATATATGTTACAATAATGCAATCAATTTCACTCAAGAAGCACTTTCTTATTGCATGTAGCTTCCAGGCACACTCAACAGAATATGTGGTCCTTTGCTCTAGCCCAGCTGTTCCTTATGTACCCTAAAGTCATGTTTGCATGGTTTTTCAAGAGTTGGTAGGCTGATTACCTGCCCTTGGTGTATGAAGCTGCAGGCATTTTTTTAAATTTAATTTTATTTATATGCCACCTTGAGTCTCCTTCTCCGGAGACTCAGGGCGGCTTACAATTTATAGAGAAACAAAAGAGATACAAAGCCTTAAAGCTACTGGGAGCCTTTATAGGTAGACTACATTAGGAATACAAAGCAGGGGTGAAATGCTCCCAGTTCGGTCCAGTTCGCCCGAATCAGTAGTAAAAAAGACTACAGGTTCGCCGAACCAAGAGTAAAAAATGTTCCAATGATCAGCACAGATTCCGTGTCATCTTCAGAACTTTTTATTTTTTTTTACTTTTTAAGCATTTTTTTACTACCGGTTCTCCGGAACCGGTAGTTAAAAATGCTTTAAAAAGTAAAAAAAAAGCTCAGAAGATCACGTGTCGCTCAGCTGATTGTCAGAACTTTTTTTATTTACTTTTTAGGCCTTTTTTTTACTACTCTGGAACCGGTAGTAAAAATGCTTTTAAAAAGTAAAAAAAAGAGGCTCCTACGATCACAGCTGTGCCGCGCGATTGTCAGAGCCTTTTTTTACCTTTTAAAAGCATTTTTTTACAACCTATTCACCCAAATGGGTTGTAAAAAAATGCTTTTAAAAGTTTTTAAAAAAAGGATCCGAAGATCACACGCCACAGCTGATCACCCCCCACCCCCAGTGCACAGTTTTGGCATGCACTGTGCGCATTTAGTGCGTGGTGGATACTGTACATGCATGCGTCCAGCACGTGTTTGGCACGCAGCACACATGTCCAGCCAGTAGTAAATCAGTTCAGATTTCACCACTGATACAAAGTCATTCATGCTAATATTAATTTTATTATAAGGTTACAGAATCTTGCAAGTCTGAATCCACTTCCCTCTTCCATCCTTTTTCCTTTGCGAAAACTAGGGAGGGTCTTTGTCTCGCATGCTTTTTCAGATTATAGATCTGATCTGGACTCAGATTTTATTTGCCTTGGTTGCAGCTGTTCTTCAAGATTATTCTTTCAGTCCATTATAGCAACTCACTCCTTTTTTTCCTTTAATTTGCTCCCTTTTTGCTCTTCTTCCTCCTCTTCCTCCTTCTCTTCTTCTTCCTCTGTTTTTTTTTCTTCATTCCTTTCCCTCTCTTTCTTTCCCCCTCCACAGGCCTTCAGTTTCATTTAAATCTTCCAATTTCTGTGATCCCCCCAGATTCTTCCCTAGCTAGATAATCACTCCTTCAATGCTGAACATGTGGATTATTGGTGACTATAAACCTCACAACATAAAATCTCTTGTTAGATTGTAGCTGTCACTTGTCTGCCACTTTAATAACAACAGAATCGGTAGACAATGTTTCTAATCTCCTGAGTACATATTTTGCTGTCTGGTTTGGCTGGTGATACAAAAAACAAACGAATGGCTCATTAAACAAGTCAACACACAATTCCTAATCAAGGTCAAATGACCAGCCACTGACTTAATGGCTTTGTCTTCACCATCATGATCATCGTGACTATTGATTGCTGTCAATGAATTTCTTTTAATATCATGATCCAAACTCAGTGGTGAAATCCAATTTTTTTTACTATCGGTTCTGTGGGCGTAGTGTGGCTTGGTAGGTGTGGCAGGGGAAGGATACCGCAAAATCCCCATTCCCTCCCCACTCTGGGGCCAGCCAGAGGTGGTATTTGCCGGTTTTCCGAACTACTCAAAATTTCCCCTACCGGTTCTCCAGAACCTGTCAGAACCTGCTGGATTTCACCCCTGTCCAAACTCATTTACTCTTACCAGACATGCAGTAATGTAAAACAACAAGATGACTTCTCTTGAGAATAAAAAAAGCTTTTCCAAGACCTGCGGGTTTGAGCCATAAGTCAAGGAGATAGATTGTACCAAATACTAGAAAAGTGTTTTGTCTCTGCCTCTACTCTTAAAAGTTGTGTAAGTCTTGAAGTTCTCTGTTTTTCATACAGGGTCAAGTTTACCACTAGATATAACTACTTCAAAGTCAAAGGAAAGGCAATTTATTATTATTTAATTTATTCGTGAATTGAATCTGCAAGGGCAAAAAGAGAAATGTTCCTTGAATGTTTTATCTCTGGGGAAATATGGGTGGGTCTGAAGTATTTGTTTGAAGTTTTGTATTGGAAAGTGAAAGCCTTTGGCTATTCCTGTCCTTATCCAAAGACTGGAGTGTGTCAATTTCCACTTATAACAATATACTGTAAAGCACATTTGTACAAGGATAAATTTTTCCACACAATAGTGGTTAAATTTTTCACCACTCTATTTTTTGTTTATTTTGCTTCTGTCAATTGTTTTTTTTTCCCTTCATGAAATGCAATATACACATTTAAATAATATTAATGCTACCAATAAATATTAACAGTAGGGCCTCCACTTATTCAAAACAATCAGGTAGGTGCTTGTTGATCTTGATGAAGAGAAAACTATGGCCACTTTGTATTCATGAGTAGACACTGATTTCTAGAGAAGGGCTGTGTTAATCGCCCAATAAATTTGAATTTTCTAAATTGTGGGGACATTAGTTTACAATGTCAAGACTTTGAAAACAGTTTTGCACAAAAGCAGACTGAGCACAGGAGAGGAGAGTTTTTAACGTTATGTTAAGTTTTGACCCAAGTTCCTTTTTTGGAGAGCTTCTTGGCAGAGTTTCTATTTTGTACAGGTTAGGTTACATTGTTATTTTTCTTTTTTTAATTAAAACCACTTCCAGGATTCTGGTGAATGAATGCTTCTTTTATGGAATGAAAAAGACATTACACATGTGCTAAGTGAAGGATAGGCACCTTGTGGTTAATCAGCACTACAGGAATAATGAAATTGCTTAGGGGGGGGGGGGGGGAGGAAGAATTATTCCAAGTACAAAACATTTAGTTAAACAATGAACATCAGGTCATAGATTTCTTCATGAATTATTGAGTCTGCCTTAATTTGTGAAAGACATCTTTCTTTGGCCTTTGACTGATTTTATTAAAAGGAAATTCAACAAATGAGAAAATCTTTGCTTGGGCTTTTCGTATTATGACCTAGAATGATCATAATATTCGGAATTGTGAGCCATAAAATATGTAGATCTGCCGAAGGAACTAGTTGAAGTGTGATGTTAACCTCAGATGAATATTTAAAATGAGGAGGAAATAGAAACAAATAGGATCAAATATGATGCAATTTGGAGCTCAGAGTTAGTAAACAAGAAAGACTAGTAGGACTAACTGTGGTACCCAATTCCTGCAACTGTTCTTCATATGTTTTAGCCTTCAGTCCCCTAATCATTTTTGTTGCTCTTCTCTGCACTCTTTCTGATTTCGCATATCAAAAAATGTGTGTGTGTGTGTGAGAGAGAGAGAGAGAAGGAAGGAAAGAGGGAGAGAAAAGGAAGAGAGACAGGCAGAAGATGGAACATATATCTGGAGTTAAGGTATGCAGCATAAGGAGTTTCAGGTTTCCTTAGTGTGGTAGTGAAACCTGATTGTGGCATTGAATTCTGGGGCTTGTAGACTTCAGTTGTCAACAATCTCAGTTACAAGCATCAAGTATCCCGGAGCTGGATTCATTTATTGATTTTTGGAATGTATTCTTTCAGTTTTATAACCTAGTCTTGCTTATCCAATATTAACCTCTTCTATTTGGCTGATGCTGATTCTTTGTTGGATATCTGGTTTATTATTGCTCCAAGTCATAAATGGGATCCAGGTTAACCAGGAGTAGTTCTCAACAAATGCTGCTTCCTGGTTTAGCAGCTTCCAAGTACTGTATAAAAATTTCATTATAACCATTATGGTAGCAAGTAGTTATAGACAAGTGTTTATCTCCTATACTTCTCTCTAAGCACAAAGTTGGTTGATATCCAAGAAGCACTTTATGAAATGAGACACCAATTTTTCTCTGTCACATATACACACACACACATTTGTAGCTAAGACGCTGAACTTGTCGATCAAAAGGTCGGCAGTTCAGCGGTTCGAATCCCTAGTGCCGTGTAACGGGGTAAGCTCCCATTACTTGTCCCAGCTTCTGCCAACCTAGCAGTTTGAAAGCAAATAAAAAAATGCAAGTAGAAAAATAGGGACCACCTTTGATGGGAAAGTAACAGCGTTCCATGCGCCTTTGGTGTTTAGTCATGCCAGCCACGTGACCACGGAGATGTCTTCAGACAGCGCTGGCTCTTCAGCTTTGAAACGGAGATGAGCACTGCCCCCTAGAGTCGGGAACGACTAGCACATATGTGCAAGGAGAACCTTTACCTTTATCTTAATTGATTATGAGTCTGTTGTAGAAAAATAGAAGAAGTATAGGGTATCCTGCTTGAGCAGGGAGTTGTACTCGAAGACCCCCCCCCCCCAGTCCCTTCCAGTTCTATTCTGATTGATGGATGGATTGGTTGATTGGTTCTGATTAATTGATTGAAACAACTAGTTTGATCAATCGTGTTTTTTTTTTCTCTGCAAAGTCTAATGATATATCTAAGTAACATAGAAAGACACTCCAAATGGGCTGAATTATAATCCCAACTAAATCTGCCAAGAATTAGTTTCAAGAGCACACAGTTATTTCAACCATTGGAGTAATTCTCCTGTTTAATTCTCATTTAAGGATGTCTTTTGCACTTCTAAAAGCTTATTATTTTTGTCACTTTAAAGCAATGTGCAAATAAATTTCATGTTCATGAAATGCTCTAATTCACATTACATTCATACCCTGACATTAAATATGATGGCTATTCATAAAATCAATCCCATTATAACTTTTCTAATGTATAAAGACAGTGCACTTTAAAAAATAATAATGATAAAATATATCTACAGAGAAACCGATTGGATGATTTCTCTGGGTTTTCCCAAGAATTTCTCATGGGCAGTAAGTATGGAAAAATAAATATTCCTCTTAATTTCTTGAAATAGAATTGACATAGGAGGAGGCCTTGGTCTCTTTAGGCTGCTGGGAAGCTATTTATAGAATCAATGACAAGGAAAATGGCTTCCCTTTTAGCTATCTCCTAAATAAAGACACCCCCCTGTACAAACTTCTCAGAAATTATTTGCTCCTGGAAAGCACCTGAAAGTAAGTTATCTCTCATCAAAATGGACGTGTTCCCAAGAGGGCACTTACCACTGGAGGTGATTGACAAGGAAGAAGCTCTCATCCACCATGGAATGGGACAACTTGCTACAGCCAACTTGTTTTGGCCAACTCTCCATGGCCAACTTGCCATGGCCAACTTACTGTAGGACAACTCACCACAGCCAACTCACCATAGGACAACTTGCTGCAGGACAATTTAACAATTCTATTTAATTATTTAAAATGGATTTAAAATTATGTTAATTTTTGCCATTCACATTTCATTCTGTCTCTCCTTTTGAATCCTTTCTATTCCACTATTTCTTTAATATTAGTTAATATTGTCCTGCAGCGAGTTATCCTGTGACAAGATGGCCATAGTGAATTGTCATAGACCCTCATCCCCATGCCATCTGTCTCTTGGTCCTGGTTTTCTAATAATAATAACTTTATTGTCATTGTACTTGTATATACAGTATACCCATATAACAAGATTCACTTAACATCCAAAGACCAAGTCCAACACACATAACAATCCCCAAACACGCTCCCACCCACCACAATTTCCCTACCCCTAAACCACCCAAACATCCACACAACAGACCAAGTAATGCTGTCCAACAGCTTACTGATGGTGGCCCTTTAGTTCATTGTTGAGTGCAATTATAGCTCTGGGATAAAAACTATTCAGAAAACGTGTGGTCCGAGTTTTGTATAGTTTTAAATTTTTAATTTGCATGGTTCAAAATTTTTAATTATTCTGTTTGTCTTTTTATCTTCTGTAAACCCCCACTCAAAAGGAATATGGATAGATTAATTAATTCATACATACATATATACATACATACATACATACATACATACATAATAAGAGAATAGTAGGAAAATATTCAGAAATGTTTCTCTGCCAGGGTATTCTGGAATGATCGCTATAGCATGTATGAAAAGTGTATGTTCAAAATAATAGTAAACATTGGTTCTATATTAACTATTAAAATTCTACCTCCTAAACAGTTTCTAACTAATTCTATTCTAGAATAGAGTTTTTGAAAGGGATTAACGCAGTAGCTCTTAATTATGAAAACTAAGAATTAATTAAACTTCCATGTTCAAGGGCAGTATATATTTAAAATCTAGCTGGCTAAGGATCAATTATAGAAAGGATTCTCACTTTCTTGCCTAGCTGGACGAATAGCCTTTTCAAAAGATTTTGGTTAGATCTAGCCGAACAAAACATTTTCAGGAGGGACTGTAATGTAGCCGATAAGTCCCTGCTGCACAAGTTGTGGTATTAATCGGGACTTCCAAGAAACAGTTTTAAATTCTGAGCCAACATACTGAATTGCTGATATTTCTTCATAAAAAAAAAAAAGCTTTGTGTTTTTATGTTATTTTTTTAATCTAAGCCACTCAGGGTTGTAGAGGAGTTGAATAGCTTTGAAAATCTTATAATAAACTAAACTAAAATAATGAAGTTAAAAAGTAAGCTTTCAATCACAACATCGAAGTGGAATTTTTATAGCTAACATATCAAAATCATCCCTAAAAGAAAACAGTATTAAAATTGACATTGCTGCTGGAGTTTTAATAAGCTCCACTTGAATATGCATTTAGTCCTTTTTATAAAGCTTGCCAATATTATAAATTCATCCTTTTGGGATTGAAGGTGGCTGATAGTGCACACACTTTTTCATTTGTGGAAGATTGTATCGTAGTGCTGGAAATACACATACACATATACATATACATAAGATAAATGTTTCCCTATCAGTTTTAATCAACTCAAGGACATGTTGCTCATCTCCGTTTCTTGGCCGAGGGAGCCAGCATTGTCCAAAGGCAATTTGAACATGTGGCCAGCACATGGAATTATCTTACCTTCCCACTGAAGTGGTACCTATTAATCTACTTACATTTGCATGCTTTTGAACTGCTAGGTCAGTGATAGCTAACCTTTTCCGGACCGAATACCCAAAGCGTGTGTTTGAACCAGGGGTGGGTCCTACTTACCTTTACTACCGGTTCACAGTAGGGCCGCACGCTCTTCTGCGCAAGCGCAGAAGCGTTTTGGTGACATTGGGATCAGTGGGCAGAGCCTCCCGCCGGTTTTACTACCAGTTCTATAGAACTGGTGTGAACCGGGAGCAACCCACCACTGGTGCAAACCCCCAAAATGGAATGTGCATGCAGTCCCCACGCATGCACCCCGCCCCTGTGCATGCATGTGTGGCCCCCTCGTATGCACCCTGCCCCCCGGTGTATTCACGCACAGCCCCCAACATGCCCCCTGCGCATGCATGGCAGAGACCCGAAGACCAGCTGGCTGGTGGGAGGCACGTGCACATGCGCGGCAGAGCCGAGCTGAGGCGACGGCTTGCGTGCCCACAGAGAAGGCACTGCATGCCACCTCTGGCACGCGTGCCATAGCTTCACCATCACTGTGCTAGGTGATTAGGAGTTTGTGCAAATAATGGAAACTCACCCAATTGTGTGGAGCTCAGGTCTCAAACTTGGGCTGTCAGCTTTCCAGCTGACAAGCTCAGTATCTTAATCTACTGAGCCATCGTACCCCCAACATAGACATAGGCAGACACAGACACAGACATAGACAGCCCAAAATGTATTTGTTTACATTTTATGGGAGATAAACAGAACTGAAAGGCCTACAAGTATAACCGACCAATTGCAATATAGCACAACAATGGAAATGCTAACGCTTTAATGGCTTTTTAGAGGTAAACAATTAGATGATAGAAATATGCTTTTTACTGAGGTGGCTCAGTGGTTAGAGTGCAGTACTGCAGGCTACTTCAGCTGACTGCTAGCTGCAGTTCAGCAGTTCAAATCTCACCAGCTCAAGGTTGACTCAGCCTTCTATCCTTCCGAGGTGGGTAAAATGAGGACCCAGATTGTTGGGGGCAATAGGCTGACTCTGTAAAGTGCTTAGAGAGGGCTGTAAAAGCACTATGAAGCGGTATATAAATCTAAGTGCTATTGCTACCAACTGATTAATAAATCAGGTGCCAACCCAAGTGAATTCTATTCCTGCAGACATTCCAAACTCCCCCCACCCCATGGCTTTATAAAATGCCCATTCTAAGAAATCTTAAGACCTCTGTAGATTCTTAGAATATATTAAAATGAATATTTCTATTATATGCAAACCTGCCTGCCATTGAAGGGCTGTCTCCCAGATGGTGAAGGTATCATTAAAAGTTCATTTGATAACTGTTGGATTGGCTTTAAAGATTTTCTAACTGCCGAGGCCTTCTAATTGTAGAGGATTGCTAATTTTTTTTCCCCCCAGTGAAGCAGATCCAATGACTTTTCTAGCATATGGTCTATTTCTGCTAACGAATATGCAATTTATTCACTTTAACATATAGGCTGTTAAACTAATCCTCCTGTAGAAACATTATGGTTGCTTGCATGCTTTAACTCTTCTGCTCTTTTGGCGGAAAGGTGGGGAAAATGATATTCTCAGGAGATACCACGAATAATTAGGAGTACGGTCACAATTCAAACCCAGTGATAAGACAGAGTTCATTGCCTCTCTGTCTTTTCTAGTTAAAAGGTTGTAAGATGAAATAGAGCTATGGCATAGAGAAACAGAATCAACTGCAACCTCAAGGGGATAGTTTTGCGGCTTTCTGATGTTATGGATCACTGACTTTTATTTTAAGTAGGTTTCAAGTGTGCATGCAGACCTTTTCAATGTAGCCAACCATCCACATTTAAATCTCTGAATCTTTTGCACATGCAACTGATTGATTTTTTCTAATGATTCCTAGAGTGCTTTTGACTTTATATACTAGGACTGTACAATGAAGTGGATGTTGAAATGTATTCTGAGAAAGCGGGATAAACTAATACCGATCTCTTAGTGATTCTTGGCTTCTCTTCACTTAGTGAAGTGAAGAGAAGGACCAGGGGAGACATGATAGCAGTCTTTCAATATTGAGGGGCTGCCACAGAGAGGAAGGGGTCAAGCTATTTTCCAAGGCATATGAGGACCAGACAAGGAATAATGGATGGAAATTGATCAAAGAGAGATTCAACCTAGAAATAAGGAGCTTTCTGACAGAGAACAATCAACCAATGGAACAGAAGTTGCCTTCGGAAGTTGTGGGAGCTTCATCACTTGAGACTTTCAAGAAGAGATTGGACTGCCATTTGTCAGAAATGGTGTAGGGTCTCCTGCTTGAGTGGGGGTGGGTGGACCAAATGACCTATAAGGTCCCTTCCAATTCTGTTAATCTGACTGTTAATCTATTTTACATTGTTGATTGATTGATTGATTGATTATGCATCCCATCTCCCCTGTTAGGTGACTATGTTAGATGGAGTTAAGTAGGGTGCACTGTGTATAATTGGAATACACACAAATTTCAGCACAGGGATGTTGAAACTTTTGCATGAAAAGGGGTTTTATAATCAATACTAGGCCTAAGGTAGGTATCGAACAATACCCATCATGGTTAAGGCAGCAGGTTAGAAACTGGGAGACTTGTGAGTTCTAGTCCCTTTAGCTGTAAAAGCCAGCTGGATGACCCTTGGGGCCAGTCAGTCTCTTCCAGCCCCACTGAATTGTTGTTGTAGGTTAAATAGGAAGAAAGAATATTAGATATGTGTGCTACCTTGTTTATTAAAAAAAAATAATAAAGACAGTATATAAATAAATAAATAATGTTCTGAATAAGTTTTCATAGGTTCTAAACAGTGGTGGGATTCAGCTGGTTCATGCCAGTTCGGGCAAACTGGTTGTTAAACTTCTGCCTCGGCCCGCCTGCCCTGTCCCTGCCCCTTACAGGAGTCCCCATGTGCCCCGTTTTGGCACCCAAGTAAGTGCAGGGCGGCCTACTAGGCCCAAAACGGGGCATGGGTGTGTGTATGTGTGGCATGGCCCCCCACAGCCCATTTTTGCTCCCAGGGAGGCCTACTAGGCCCAAAACAATGTGTGTGTGTGGGGGGGTGCAGTGTGGGTCTCCCGTGGCCCATTTTTACTTCCAGGAGACTGCAGGGAGGCCTACTAGGCCCAAAACGGGGCACCCCCCCCACGGCCCATTTTTGCTCCTAGGGGGTTGCAGGAGGCCGAGTGCTGCCTGTCACACACCCTGGCCACACCCACCAGGGCCATGCCCACTCAGCCAGTCATTAGGGCGGAGAACCGGTTGTTAAATTATTTGAATCCCACCACTGGTAATTGCACCAGTTCTAAGGAGAAACCAGGGGTGAAATCTAAAATTTGTTACTACCAGTTCTGTAGAACTTTCCCTGCTAATAAGTTTTAAGACTTTCCTTGATTTGGCAGAAAACTCTGCCACTGTGAAATCTGTTATTCCCATGGCTGATTCCTATCTTGCCTTGATTTATCTCGTTTTCCTTTCACCTTCTTTACTAAATCTTCTATTTGCTGTTCTTTTTTATTTATTTATTTATTTTTTTAATGAATTCTCATCAGAAGGTTTGTACAATTTATTCTTGAATATATAGTTACTGGCATTTTGCAAGACAAAGTTTTGACAAACTAACTAAAAATGAACTAATTCTTGGTCAAGCATTCGGTCCATGCATTCAGATTGTACAAAACGGACCATCATAATTACTTATTTCTGTTTTGTTTAATAACGTGAGCAGCTGCAGTGGTCACTGAATGATTGACATGACCTCTCTCCCCTCTCTTCCAATGTAGTTTAGTCAATAGATCGATCCATTAATTAACAGACAGGCAGGCAGACAGACAGACATAGAACATTTTAGCCCTTGATGGATTTGATGCCATTGCTAATCTGATACTCTGACTTTTATCTTTCAGGGGAAGGCTTTTATCTTTCAGGCTCAGGGGACACTCAATAAAAAGGAAAATTAAAACTTCATTAACATGGTGTTCAGTTTTTAAAATCAGCTCACCTCAGAGTGCTGAACACTCCACCAACTTATGAGTTGCTGTCAGACTGATTAAGATCTTGATTTGTACTGTGTTTGCAAGTGGCAAATATTTATCTGGATGTTGACTCATTATGCTCCTTCTTCTAATACATTTTCACACTTTGTTTAGCATTTCAAGCTATGGATGTCAGCTTTAAAAAAAAAAAAGCATCTGGGAATTTCTGATTTCTCCATATCCAAAGTAACCTTTTGTTATGTTTATGTTTAGTGTTATTTCGAAAGGAAGCAAGCTACAAGTGCAATTAAATTGCTACCAAATAGCTGCAAATTAGCCTTCTCTCCAAAACACTTCTTTTGTATCCTCAAAACAAATACCACGATCCTCATTCGTTGTGCATCTGCATTATATCCAGTAGATGGAAATACTTTAATAGAATGAGCAGTTTTATCCTTCTCATCCTGTTGCAAGTCGATCAAGTGTCTATCTTCATTTTAAGAAGCCATCTTGTTGGAAACATAACTATCTCTCTCTATATATATATCTATGAAAGCCAAATACCACTCGCTCATCACGAAATCTCCAGAATGGTAAAGCCTACAAACTTGAAATTTGGCACGTATGTTCCTCTTGGCTTCTAGGTTCTCGTTAAGAAAGGATTTTTCGAAACGACTATCAGATCATTAGTATTTCATATACAGTATTATATTCACACGCTCTGATGCTAAGGAGCTAGACATTCTACTCCCCCTCCCCACCTGAAAAGAACTTTGTTTCAACTGCCAGCTGCCTTATATTAACACGCTCTGATGCTATCCCTTCACTAAACCTTCACTGGGCATGGCCAGCACGTGACTCATCCAGCCTATGGGCTGGGACATTCTACTCTCCTCCCCCTCTGTTCCAACTGCCAGTTGCCTTATATTAACATGCTCTGTTGCTACAGAGTTACACATTCTGCATTAAGTTTCAGGCTTTAAGTGTCAATTTATCATGCCCAATCACATAGTTACGTAGCGAAGCACGGGTGTCCAGCCAGTTATCTATATAATTTAGAGGCAGGAGAGTATAATAGAAAGCATGAAAATAAATTCTAGCCTTTTTCTCACAACATTTAGGAATTTCCCCATGTTCTACATTTACTGTAAAACTGCTATCACAGTAAAGATGTTGGGGTGATTTCTATGTGCAAATTCATTGTATCTACCACAAGAGCTTTGTGGGTTCAAAGCTCTTGTGCAGGAGGCTGAGTAGGCCACGCCCACCATGGCCACGCCCACCCAGCAACTGGGCAGAGAACCAGTTGCTAAAATTGTTGAATCCCACCCCTGCTCACTTACCTTCACTTCAAGAGTCTTTGCCCTGAAACCAATAACAAATAGCAAATCTGAAGTATCTAACCATATCGAGAATAGATTTTGATTTGCCTTTGCCACCTCCTTCTACTCAGATGCCTTTTGTTTACGTGTCCAGGTTTCTCCTTCCTAACATAGCAACAATCTACCTTTCCTTTGAAAAAACATATGCATTTTCTTCTATCCCCAGGTTCTGCTATCAGTGAAAAAGAACAGCATGTCTACCTAGATATCAGAGAGCCAATGGGTGACTGCATGCTGTCACAGAACCCATGAGAATTTAAATCATATATTCTTCTCTTTGGAAAAAAGAAAAAAAATAATAATCCTGACAATAATTTCTTTTACAGCAGATTAGATGAGAAGGGTTTTTTTTAAAAAATCAAGAGTTTTAGGTTCTGCACGAATAGTCATAAATGTTCTTAATGAAGAAACCCTGATATGTTTCTTGGGTAATCTCTATTTTCCTAAAAACAAACTATTGATATAAAAGTTTCATTAGCTCATGCTGGCAGCATAAGGAAATTTCAAGCAAGAGAGAAGGGGTTAACAATACAGTGGATAGCAGGAAGATACTGCTAATTACAGAATCCAATTAATTAGTTCAGTTGTGCAAATTTAGTGGCTGCATTTTTAATGATGATGATGATGAAGAAGAAGAAGCTGCTGCTACTATCGTGACAGAGATGATGGAAATGATGATGAAGAGGATGATGATGTTTAGAATTGTGGTTGCTAAGCAGAAATATAATGTGATAGAGTTACAACATCGCTTCCCATTTGGTTGTTAAGTTGATCACTATAATTATTAAGTAAATTATCATGCACAACCATTTGTCTGAAATGGCATAGGGTTTCCTGCCTAAGCAAGGGGTTGGACTTGAAGACCTCCAAGGTCCCTTCCAACTCTGTTTTCTATTGTATTCTATCATGTGACCCCCAACTTGTGATTTTACTTCCTCAATCTCCATTAATTTTGCCTGTCAGAAGTCAGTTGATGATCATGCAAATGGTGATCATGTGCCACTGTAGCAGTGTGATACTGTAAAAGTCATAAATACAAGGTTCAGTTGCAAAGCTGCGGTTTTGTTTTGTTTTGTTTTTTACACCATTATATTTTGAATTTTACTGACCAGCACAGTGGCCTAGAAGCCTAGAGTATCTCTTGCCTCACAATTAGGAGGCTGCGAGTTTGATCCTAGGCAGCGGCAGATATTTCTCTCTTTGGACGCAATGAGTTCTTGTCTGCTGTGAACTTTGCGTAGGTGTCAGGAAGGGCATCTGGCCAGTAAACTTTCAAGCTTGCTCTAACTCCCCTCTGATGCAAGAGATTACAGGATCATTAAAAGAAAAAAAATAATAATTTGAGCTCCACTAAATGTGGCAGTCAGTAAGCAAGGGCTACCTTTATAAACAGTTCTGACATGTTTCTTGGCAAATAATATTCAAAAGCAGCTTGTTATGAGATGCTTTAGTTTTCAGGGAAAAAAAACATACTGGTAAAGCGGCCACCACATTTTCCAGATTTACAAAGAGAGTATGGCTTAATAAGAAGCTGACGGAACATACAAAGATCCAGGTCTATAGAGCTTGCATCCTGAGCACACTCTTGTGCTGCAGTGAGCCTTGGACCCTTTATGCACAGCAGGAGAGAAAGTTGAACACCTTTTATATGCGCTGTCTCTGACGTATTCTTGGCATCACCTGGCAGGACAAAGTTCCAAATAGCGCGGTCTTGGAACGTGCTGGAATTTCTAGCATGTATACACTATTGAAACAGTGATGGCTACGCTGGCTTGGGCATGTTGTGAGAATGGCCGATGGTCGGATTCCTTAAGATCTCCTGTATGGAGAATTAGTGCAGGGAAAGCACCTCAGAGGGAGACGATATAAGGATATCTGCAAGGGGGATCTAAAGGCCTTGGGAATGGACATTAATGACTGGGAAACCTTGACCTCCAATCGTTCAGTTTGGAGGCTAAAGACGCAGCATAGCTTTCTCCAATTCAAAGAGACACTTGTTCGGCAGGCTGAGGCAAAGAGGCAGTCCCGGAACCAGCAAAATCTGGGGGCTGAACAGGGGACAGAATGTATCTGCCTTCAGTGTGGAAGGGATTGCCATTCTCGAATTGGCCTTTTTAGTCACACTAGATGCTGTTTTAGGACCTCTTTCCAGAGGACGATACCATAGTCTTTTGAGACTGAAAGATGCCAATGGATGTAGTCTACAGAGGCATTCTATGTTGTACAGTGTGCATCAGATAAGCAAGTCTCTCCATTCTAAGCCTAATATTAAGTGAAGTCGGTTCAAATGATTTTGCTGCCTGAGGCAAAAAGTAAAAGGTTATCCACGTACAGAAATAGACTCAAGTGTAATTCTAAACTCCAACTTCAATCTTTTTTAGGTCTTCTGGGTGCGCTTCAAGGTGTTGGTTACCACCTTTAAAGCACTCCATGGCATAGGACCTAGTTATCTTTGAGACCACCTGCTGCTACCGACAACCTCCCATCGACCCATGTGCTCCCACAGAGAGGGCCTCCTCGGGGTGCCATCAGCCAAACAATGTAGGCTGGGGACCCCCAGGGGGAGGGCCTTCTCTGTGGGGGCGCCCACCCTCTGGAACCAGCTGCCCCCAGAGATAAGGAGAATCCAAGACCTCGGTGCCTTCCACCCTGCCCGTAAAACTTTCTTCTCTCACCAAGCCGGGCTGGCTTAACAAATTTATAAAATAATTTTAAATTGGTTTGTCATTTTAAATTTGGGGCCAAAAAGATATATATATTCTTTTAACTGTTTTTAATGTTTGCATTGTATGTTTTTATTTGGCTGTACACCGCCCTGAGTCCCCAGGGAGAAGAGCGGTATATAAATTCGAAACAAAATAAAATAAAATAAAAATAAATTTGAGAAAGCTTCTTAGACCCCCACTCAGTATCTGCTGTCTAGAGCAGACTTGAATATTTAAACCGTTAAGAATATTAGCAGCAGGATATATTGACTAACCTAAACTTCCTGTTGAAATTGTCTTCATGGTCATGAGTTAATCTATAGAGCTTGAAAACTTTCTTCCAAGTGCAAAGTTGAGGCCGTTTTTTCGAACACTGTGTGCTGCCAGATGTACATTCATAGTGTTTCCTGAGCTTTAAAACTCTCATCCTGTAAGAGTTTTTAAAATTAAATGATTACCTGCTGTAATGCCATCTGTTTCTGTGCTTTAGAAATATTATTTGTCATTTCCTTTACAAAAAAAGTGGACCTTATAAATGTGAATAAAGGATTAATAAAAGCAACAACTCTAATCAGCAGATGGACTGGGCGAAGCAGGTTCTCTAAGCAAGCATTCTTGATTGTTTAGAGTATTGTTGAGTGGAGTTTTCCACAGATTTAATTATCCTTTCTGTCAGAAGATGGTAGTAAGATATTTATTTCTGTAATCAATCTATTACTTCTGGGGAAAAGGCAGAAGGATTGTGTATGTGCGTTTGTGTGTATCATGTTTAGGGTTTTTTTTTTCCTTAACAAATTAGCCACAATAAAATCTTCATCTAAAGGCTGTTACTGTATCAGCATTAAATCAAAATTTTGATTTCAGTATATTTATTTTTCATCTGGCAAGATTCCTAGGAACATGTATTTGGAAATAAAGCCTTATTAAACTTTGTGAGAGTTACTTCAAAGTAAGCATGTATAGGATTATAGGCTGTCATATTTCCTTGTAACATTTTCATCCTTCCCTACTTGAAGGTGAACAACTTGTCCCACTATTGACCCAATTTTTTGAGATTAGAACCACATTCAGTAGGTATCTTGAAAGAATTTGACTAATAATGAAGGGTGTTAATATTAAACCTGGAAGATCAAGAGCAAAAATTAGGCTAAATCAGGAATATAAGCAAAGATGTAAGATACATTTCATCTGCTGTTTTATAGGACCATAAAAATAGTCCTGTTAGATTGGGCCAAGACCCACTTTAGTCTATTATTTTGCTTATCACATACAGGTGCAGCGGACATACTGGTATTGTCCTTCTGCAATTGATATTTAGAGGTATTATTCCCCCAACTTTGAGATAACATTGACCTTCAAGACTTGATAGATCTTCCTAAACCTGCTCCTTTTTTGTGTGCACTAGTTTTTTATTCCTGATGATTGCTTGGACAAGTCCCTGCAGGTTTTTTTATAATGTTTCTTTTTTTCAGAAATGATTTGCCATTGCCTGCTTCCTAGGGGGGAGAGAGGGAGGGAAGGAGAGAGAGAGAGAGGGAGAGAAGGAGTGAGAGTGGTCCAAAATAACCCAGTGGTCACTCAGTGGTTAAGATGCTAGGCTTATTGTCTGGAAAAGCTGGCAGCCCATGTTCGAGATCCAAGCACCATATGACAGGATGAGCTTCTGTCTCTGCCCCAGCTCCTGCTCACCTAGCAGTTCAGAAGCATGCAAATACAAGTAGATCAATAGGTACCACTTCAGTGTTCAGATAACAGTGTTCCATGATGTCATGCTGGCCATGAGACCACAGAAATATCTTCAGACAGCATTGGCTCAATGGCCTTGAAATAGAGATGAGCACTGCCACCTATGTACAATTGGCAACAATGGGTGGAAGAGGAAATCCACAGGGAATCCTTTACCTTTGTTGTTGTTGTTCCTAAAGTTGGACCACAGCTCATATCTCTTGGTTTCTAGATTGTATGCCTAAACCACTTCCCCAAACAGGCTCTTTTCATGAACTTAGCCAATCTCTTTTTTTAAACCACCAAAGCTTGGGTCCTTTACCATATCATGCAGTAATGACTTCTCGACATGAGGCTGTATGAAAATGTTTTCTTTTGACTTTTTAATTGGTGGGCCAGAATTGGCTTTCAGACTAGTGCTATGATTTGAATTCGTGGCTCTAGATATACTGCTTATATTGGAGATTTTAATGATATATGGTTTCCAGAGGTATCTGCAGGATATGGTTTTAAAAGTCAAGATAATGGTTCTGGTGGCACCACTGAAGCTTTGCCTGGTTTTCTATCTGTGTTGTATAATATAATGCATATAAAAATGGGATGGGTTTTGATCGCATTGTAGTGGCACCATGTTGACTTTTTAATGATACTCTATAGATGTCTTGCCTCATTTCTTGTAATAAGGGTACTTTATCTCAGCAATTTGATGTGTTCCTCAAGTAACATAAGTGGATTTCACCATCACCACCTTTGATCTTGCAAAATGCAGAATAAACAGAGTTGGAAGGTAACTTGGAGTCCTCTAGTCCAAACCCCTGTTCAAGCAGCTGACCCAATACAATTGTGGACAAATTGCTGTCCAATCTCTTCTTAAAAAATCTCCAGTGATGGAGCACCCACAACTTCTAGAGGCAAGCCAAAGTTATTTGTTGTCACAGACTGGAAGTTTCTCCTTAGTTCTAAGTTGCTTCTTTCCTTGATAGGTTTCCATCCATTACTTCTTGTCCTGCCCTCAGGTGCTTTGGAGAATAGTTTGACTCCCTCTTTTCTGTGACAGACCCTCAAATATTGCAAGATTGCTATTTTGATCTTGGTGATAAGTAATGTTCATTTGTATGGACAATTTCTTGACTGTTTTTCCTATCTTTAGTCTGCAGTTGGGTTAGAGGCAGAGTACAGAATTACATCATGCATATTTTTTTAAAAAAAGGAATAAACCATACATTCATTCTTATTAGCCTGATCCAAGGTTACAATAAATGGCAAACCATGGTGGCAAACTGGGTTTTTCTACCTTGAAATAATCTCCTCCTAAGGAAAGATAAGCGTTGTATATTGCAATGTGTAAATCCAGCCCATTTACAACCTCTGGTACATTTAAGGTTATTCACAATGATATTTCAATATAATAACAGTTTTTTGTAGATCTTTTATTTGGGGGTTTTTTGGGGGGGGCACTTAAATGCAGCTCAAGAAACTTTCAATATAGCCCAAATTGCTTGAGAGCTGAGCATTGCTGCCTCTCTTTGCACTCTAGAATAGTTTTAGTACTGTGATGACTTTGATATCAAAAGGAAATCACTTTAATATGTGCTGATGAAAGTAATGGCATTGTGGATTTGCCAAATAAACTACAGCCCAAATAATTGAGGTGTTTATATCATCTGCCAGATGGTGGATTAACATGAGATAATTCTGTCTCTTGCAATTACTTTCATTTAAATTTTTAATAAAGAAACAATATTAAGGAGGTGGGGGGGGAGAGTCCATGTAGTTCTCTTTTCTTGGGCAAGCTATAATCTATAATCATTAGCAAAGTCTAAAAGAAGACAAGTGTTTTTCACACTTGGCAACTTTAAGATGTGTGAACTTCAACTTCCTGAATTCCCTAGCCAGCATTGAAGGCTAGGAAATTTTGAGAGCTGAAGTTGATGCATCTTAAAATTGTCAAGTTCGGAAAAGAGTGGTCTGTGGCATGCACATCTGTTATGAAAATAATGCAAAATATAAATTTGACCAGTGCTACATAGGCCAGTGTATTTCTGATCTTGTTTTGTTTGTTTACTTATTTAAATCAATTTCTGATACTTTGCAAGTCTATTAGTTGAGGGAATTAGAAGGGGAACTCATCAAATTTGCAGATGATACTAAACTGGCAGGAATAGCTAACACCCCAGAAGACAAATTTAGGATCCCAAAAGATCTTGACAAACTTGAACAATGACAACAAAATTTATTTATTTATTTTATGTGTCGCATTTTTATGCCGCCCAACTCCCGAGGGACTCTGAGCGGCTAACAACAAAGAATAAAACAATGCGAAAAATATCCCATACAAAAGTTTAAAAACAACATTAAAACCTATATATTCCATTTCGTGGCCGGATCTCGCAAGATCACTGTAGCGAGATCAACGGCCCCAGGCCTGCCAGGAGAACCAAGTCTTCACCGCTTTCTGGAAGGCCAATAGGGTGGGGGCAGTCCGGACCTCAGGGGGTAATTGGTTCCAGAGAGCCGGGGCAGCCACAAATGAATTTTAATGTGGAGAAAAGCAAAGCTTTGCATTTAGGCAGGAAAAATCAAAAGGTATAAGTACAGATTAGATGAGACCTGGCTCAAAAACAGTAACTGTGAGAGGGACCTTGGACTCCTAGTGGATGATCACTTGAATATGAGCCAGCAATGTGCAGCAATAGCCAAAAAAGCTAATACCATCCCAGGTTGTATAAACAGAGACATAGAATCAAGATTACGTGAAGTATTAGTGCCGGTTTACAAAACCCTAGTAAGACCACACTTGGAATACTGCAACCAGTTTTGGTCACCATACTACAAAAAGGATGTTGAGACTTTGGAAAAAGTTCAGAGAAGAGCAACTAAGATAATCAAAGGTCTGGAGACTAAACCATAGGAAGAACAGCTGCAGGTTTTGATCCGGCTAGTCTAAAGAAAAGAAGAAATAGGGATGACCTGATAGTATTTCAGTATTTGAGGGGCTGCCACAAAGAAGAGGGGATCAAATTATTCTCCAAAGCACCAGAAGACAGGACAAGAAATAATGGTTGGAAACTAATCAAAGAGAGAAGCAACCTGGAATTAAGGAGAAATTTCCTAACAGTAAGGACAGTGGTGGGATTCAGCCAGTTCGCACCACTTCGGGAGAAACGGTTGTTAACTTTCTGAGCACTTTGGCAAACTGGTTGTTGGAAGAAATCATTAAGGTAGAGAACCGGTTGTTAAATTACTTGAATCCCATCACTGAGTAAGGACAATTAACCAGTGAATAGCTTGCCTTCAGAAATCATGGGTGCTCCATCATTGGAGGTTTTTAAGAAGAGACTAGACAATCACTTGTCTGAAATGGTATAGGTTCTCTTGCTTGAGCAGAGGACTGGACTAGAAGATCTCCATGGTCCCTTCCAGCTGTATTCTATTCATTCATTCATTCCATCTCATTTCCACATCTATGAATGTTTAAAACAGGTGTGTGCACACATATATCTGTATATTAACTAAATGTTTTGCTGGATCTTTCCATAACTGCATAAATATAAGATGATTTTTAAAATGAAGGTGATTGGTGTATGTCTAACACCACCTGTTACCCATGGTACATAGCACCTAGATATCCCATGGTAGGTTGATTTTTAAGGGTTGGGTGTTATCATAACACTCCTTGAATGATGTGGGAGTATGAATGGATTTCCAGAAAAAAAATGCAGGATTTTGGGGACCCTGAGGGCATAGATAAACCTCCAAGTGGCCTCAACGACTCTTAGAAAGAGTGTTAACGACCAGATAACTGCAAGGAATATGAATCCTTCCATTCTCCACCATTCAGTCAGAACTGAAGAAGCCGTTTGGATGAGAAGTGAAACATTTTCAAGCAAAACAAGAAAGTCCAGTTGCCTTTTGAAAGAATGTACCTTTGGGACAACCATGACCTGAGAATCTCCATAGATATTACATCAAAGATTTTTCCAAGCTTCTGCCCATCCAGAATTGAAACAAACCCATTAAATCTTCAAGCTGCCATCTGGGAGAGTTTCAGTTCTGTCAGAAAAAATGCTTACAATATTATAAACAACCATTAAGATAATTTTAGGCAAGCTAAATTCATATGACCCTGGGAATCCTACAGTGCCTTCTCCTCATCTTACATATAAGAGATATTTGCATGACAAGGATTAACCAACACACTGGTGTCCATCAATAAAAGACTCACCCAATGAAGTGGTAGCACAGGGAATTCCAGAGAAACCATTTTAATGAGTTCCTCTTTAATGAGTTTTCATTTTTTCTTCTTTTTATATTAAGCCAAAAATGAATAAATAAAAGTCAGTGATGGACCATTCCATGTCAAAACCACTATTGATGGGCTGCAGGGAGACATCCTTCCCCCCTCACACATCCTTTTTGGTTTGTTTTACATACCACGTCTAGAACTGAAAGTAGCCAAAAATGGAAATTTCTAGAGAAATTGAATTTTGCATGGCCACCTTATGGTGGCAACGAAGAAGAGAGTTAATCTTCTGTTCACCTTCTGTTCTCTGTTTTCACTGCAGACCTGACTGGGAGAGCTAGATTAACCCAGAACAAACGCAGGGTTATTGAGGGTGAAAACTGCCCTTCTGACCCAGTGCTAATTGGCTTTCCACATTTGGACAGCATTTAAAATACCCCAATGAGCTGTGCAGTCCAACACACTTGGATGCTAATATTGACCATCTGAACTTCCTGATAGCTGGCACCCTACAGATGTCTTGGGACAGCAACTTCCCACATGTTCTGCCAGGATGCAGTTCCAACACATCTGTATATTTTGCATCTGTTGACAGATTTTCTGTGCTAAAATAAATGGATGTTCTGAACAAATGGATATTAAATATGATTAGTAGCATTTCAAAGCTTTGCCTGAAAAGGGCAATATTCATAAATGGAGAACACCACCAATCAAGACTTACATTTGAAATGGGAGAAATTTGCTTGCTTTAATATAATAAACATGGTTGTTTACACTGCTACCTTGAAGTTATAAAGCTACTAAGATTACTTCTGTAATCTTTATAATGATTGGAATATTATTTTTTTCCATGCCATTTGCCTGACATTTAATCTCATAACAGCATTACTTTTATGTCCTATTGGAGATCTTTTACTTTTAATAATGTCCCTGTTCATAAATAAAACATTGAAACAATGTGGTACATTTACAATGGGTACAAGGAAGCTTTCTTAATAGTTTTTAATTCCTCTTGAATCTCTATCAATATATCATCTCTTGTAAGCCTCTGTTTGCTGTTATTTAAACACGGTGTTTGACAAGCTTCAAAAATGGGGAGGGGGGAAGAAATATTGATGCTATGGTAACTATCTTCATTCCTAAGGTAGCTTTTAAAATTCTCTTTTAACTGTAAATGTAGTCACTCAGTTTTTAAATATTTTATTAGCCTGATGTATTTCTTTCATTATAAACACTCCAACTAAATCTCTCCTTACTGGTGTAAATCAGCAGGAAATAACCGAAGTCAGAGGCGTTTCTGTAATATAGATAAAGCAGAAACAAATTGGCAGATGTTGAGTCCCCCCCCCCTCAAGATTTGCATATTTGCTAAAAGGTAGGTCTAGGCCGTGGCTCTTCCCAGGAAGGTTGCGGTTGATAAAAAATAAATCCGTGCTTGTCATTCAAGGTCCCATTTTTTCCATCAGAGTTGCTTTTCTCATCTGAGAAGAAATTTGAGTGATTTTTTTCATCTTTAATACAATGTACGCCAGGGATGGGTTCTAAATTTTTTTACTACCAGTTCTGTGGTCATGGCTTGTTTTGAGGGCGTGGCTTGATGGTCATGTGACAATTATTTAGGATTTAGCAGAGGTACTGGTCTACCAGGCTTTTAACTGCTTGCAGAGCTGTACCGATCTACCCATTTATTTTTTTCAGGCACTGATCTACTCTTGTATTGTTGCAGGCACCGGTCTACTCATTTGTTTTCTTTTAAAACTGATCAGCTGTAGGGCGGCCCTTTGAAGCCCCGCAGCAAGTCTAAACAGTTTTTTTCCCTCTAGCCATCAGCTGAGACTCAGGAGGCAGCAATAGATTGGGGGTGGGGCCAAAGAAAAGGTAAGAATAACGTGGGGGATGGGAGGGGACGTGGGGGCGCAGGGGGGCAGAACTGGTTCGGTGATATCATATCGTCACCACTACCGGCTCGGGAAAACCGGGCTGAACCAGGAGGCACCCACCACTGATGTAGGCAGTAACAGGATAAAAACCAAGGAAGAAAAATATCAGTCAAATTGCAATTGGACCAAAAGAGCCAAAAAGAGCACTATCCCAACATATAACAGACTTATTCTTCAAAACCTTTGGATTTCTTTTACTCCATTAAAATATATTTGGGGAGAAAGTGGCAGCACATCCTTGTATTGGGAAGGAGAAAAGTTTTTAAGAATCTACCCTCCCCCCCCAAGTCAACTCATACTACTGATTGAGGGTTGGAGTTTGTTTGGATTTTTATTATATGGTACATTTTTTTTAAAAAAATGTAAGTCTCCAGAGTCACCTCTGTGTGAGTTGAGTGCCTATTTAAATCTGTTTAATAATAAATTAGGCAGGAAAATTCAAAAGTATGAGTACAGATTAGGTGAGACCTGGCTCAAAAACAGTAACTGTGGGAGGGACCTTAAAATCCTTGTGGATGATCACTTGAATATGAGCCAGCAGTGTGCAGCAGCAGCCAAATAAGCTAATATACAATCCTGGGTTGTATAAATAGAGGCATAGAATCAAGATCACGTGAAGTATTAGTGCCACTTTACAAAACCCTACTAAGACTACCTCTGGAATCCTGCAACCAGTTTTGGTCACCATACTACAAAAAGGTTGTTGAGACTTTGGAAAATGTTCAGAGAAGAGCAACTAAGATCATCAAAGGCCTGGAGACTAAACCAAACCATGAAGAATGGCTGCATTTTTTGGGTCTGGCTAGTCTTAAGAAAAGAAGAATATGGAGTGATCTGATAGCAGTATTCCAGTATTTGAGAGGCTGCCACAAAGAAGAGGGGGTCAAATTATTCTCCAAAGCACCAGAAGGCAAGAAACTTCCTAACAGTGAAGACAATTAACCAATGGAACAACTTGCCTTCAGAAATAATGGGTGCTCCATCAGGATTTTAAGAAGAGACTGGACAGTCACATGTCTGAAATGGTATCGGTTCTCCTGCTTGAGCAGGGGAATGGACTAGAAGACCTCCAGAGTCCCTTCCAGCTTTTAGTCTAGTCTAGTCTAGTCTAGTCTTTGAGAAATAATAATAGTCAGCTTGTTGATATTCTACAGTGGATCTTCTACCTAACTTGGAGATATCAAAGGTTGAACCTGGGATCTTTGAAAAGGAAAAGAGGTGCTCTATACAGGTAGTCCTTGATTTACGACTGCAATTGAGCCTAAAATTCATGTTGCTAAAGGAGACATTTGTTAAGTGAGTTTCCCCCCATTTTATGACTTTTCTTGCCACAGTTGTTGAGTGAATCATTGCAATAACCCAGTGGTTAAGTGAATCTGGCTTCCCCATTGACTTCGCTTGTCAGAAGTTTGCAAAAAAAAAGGTGATCATATGACCCTGGGACACAGCAACCGTCATAAATATGAACCAGTTGCCAAGCATCCGAATTTTCACCACATGAACATGGGGATGCCGCAACGGTCGTAAGTGTGAAAAATGGCCATAAGTCACACTTTTTCAGTGCTGTACATTAAAAACGTAGACTTCGGCAGTTCATGAAAACATTACTTCAGGGGCCTCAGTGGTTTATCGGCTGAAGGAGGGAGAATGTCAAATGCTATTTGTAGAAATAGGCAGTGTGTTTGTGAGTTGTTTATATTGTTAACCCGTGTGCTTCTACAATCACAGCACTCCTGGTGAGAAAGCCCAAACACACACACACACATACACACACATATATGATGTTTGTCCATCGATTTCGAAGAGGACCTTGACATCTAATGAGTTGTGGGCTGTCCATGGTGTGTCTGCAGGTGGCTGTTAAGACCTATACAGGTACAGAATGTTCTGCTACATGCTGGGCAGACATGTGTGGGCACCACTATTGCAGCATTTGCAGCTCTGGCTTTGCAAATGTGTACACACACACACACACACACACACACACACATATATAGCACCAGGCCTCAAAAGTATGAAGGTATGTAGATGAACAATGCCATCAGACAGCTGAAACTTAAAAGAAGATGATGCTCGATCTATTATGTCACTAAGCTATGGCACGGATGTCAAACTAGATTGCGTCACGTGATGTATTGTGACTTTTTTGCCTTTGCAGATCTGGGTGTGGCCTGCGCATGATGACTCCAGCCTGTGGGCCAGTGGTGGGATTCAAAATTTTTTACAACTGATTCTGTGGGAGTGGTTTGCTGGGCGTGGCAAGGTTACTGCAAAATCCCCATTTCCTCCCGATCAGCTGGGACTTGGGAGGCAGAGAATAGATGGGGGCGGGCCCAGTCAGAGGTGGTATTTACTAGTTATCCGAACTACTCAAAATTTCCACTATCGGTTCTCCAGAACTGGTCAGAACCCGCTGAAACCCACCTCTGCTGTGAGCTGCCAGTTTGACCTATGGGGATAGAGAAGAGTTTTCATAGAAGGGTTATAATGCTTTTCCTCTACTGAACCAGCACAACTGATTATACCTTCACAAAGTTTTCTTTATGACATTTCAGAAGGGACTTGCCATTGCCTTCTATTAGGATTTTTTAAAAAAAAAATTAGTCTAGCTTATAGCCCAGTATTTTCTGACTAGTCTCACATCCAAATATTAACACTTTTTGAGATCAGCAAATGTTGACATAGTTACAGCACTTGATTTATAATGTGTTTGTTCACTGAAATTTTATTGTATCATTCCACACGGGATTAATGTTTAATGAAGACTATTCTGAAGCCCTCAAAACCACTATCCATCTCCACCCATAGGAAAATTCATGAATTGCCATTTACATTACAACCACCTTCATTTTTTAGGTCTTGCGATCCATCTCTAGCCTAGCATTGGAGATCTTGCTAAGTAGACCCTCTTTTGGAAAGATGCATAGCACACAACAAAAAGAAACCATATTCTTGTTGTGTTAAAGATTCAACCTGTCATTTTATGAGAAAAAGCAAAGAGGCTTAAAAATGGAACCTTGGTTTGATCTCTGTTGGAATGTGTACTAAGCGAGATCACTTTCAGAAGACACATTATGGGGAAATAAATGCAAGTTGAGTTCAATTGAGCAATTGAAACTGTTGGTTGTCACTATTAAAGCATGATTCAAGTTTGGAGAACATCTACCTACCAAATAAGATGGGGAAGGTTGGCTTCAGGGATTGCCTCAGCCATCTGCAGAAGCCAGAGGAGATGCCTTTTCTGTCACTGTCCCTTTTCCTGATATCCAAATAGCCCCTTCCTTTGTGTGTGTGTGTTTAAGTGTGTGTGTATGTGAGTGTGTGTGTATGTATGCGTGTGATTAAGTCTAAAAGATTTGGCTGTTCCATCAGGCTTTGGGAATTGGTTCCTCTGTCAATAGAAAGTTTTAAGATTTAACTGGTTGTTTGCTTTTTTTATATTGATTTTATGAATTTATATGGAGTTTAATCTGAATTATGGAGGTTAGGAGGTGGGAACTGTACACAGCTCAGAGATAGATAGATAGATAGATAGATAGATAGATAGATAGATAGATAGAT
>WNWU01000019.1:5172355-5195526 GCA_012654045.1 Ptyas mucosa | reverse complement strand
GGAAGGAAGGAAGGAAGGAAGGAAGGAAGGAAGGAAGGAAGGAAGGAAGGAAGGAAGGATGGATGGATGGAGAGGGAGAGGATCTGTATAATGCAGCAATCATCTACTGATATTGTATATAACATGAGCCGGAGAGTGGGCTACCTTATTAACAAAATAAAAGATGCCTAGTTTCTCTCAAAGGTTAAGGAATCCACTTCTATTAGTGCTCTCCAAGGGTTACAAGTCAAGTGCAGAGTGGTTTTAGCGACCTGCCCGTCTGTTTCCTTTTTTATACCCATTCATTTGTTCTTGTCTCCAGAGTAAACAGTGAATGCTCATACCAGATGATTAACACAGTTCACATACACAGGTCTCTAGCTTTGGGACTACCAATTCCCACTAAGGGGAGTAAATGTTTTATGCCAAGGCCACTAAACCTGATTGTTAGTCTGTTTCTTCTCCGTCGTCCTCTTTTATCCCCCAACACGTTCAGTAAGAAAGCTTGTCACTTTCCTTTTGATGGTTATTTAAAATACTTCAATGTACAATTTTCTCTTTGTCGTTTTTAATTTCTGGATGCATTTGTCTAATTAGGAACTATGAAAGTGTCACCTGAATTGAAAGTATTGTGGCTCTCTGTGTACATATCGACATGTGTGGGTGGGAAAATACAGATCTTGAAAAATGAAATGTCATTTTGCAGTTAATTGCCACGTGGAACAGAAACCTTAGGTGAATGTTTTAATGGTGAGGAGGATGGAAATAAGAAGCAGAGAGGGCATTTTTTTCAGGTCCAGCTTGCTTAAATTAGTACAGGGCAGAGGTGGGTTTCAGCAGGTTCTAACCAGTTCTGGAGAACTGGTAGTAAAAATTCTGATTGGCCCCACCCCCATCTATTCTGTGCCTCCCAAGTCCCAGCCGATCGGGAGGAAATGGGGATTTTGCAGTATCCTTCCCCTTCCACACTCACTAAGCCATGCCCACCAAACCATGCCACACCCACCAAGCCACGCCCACCAAGCCATGCCATGCCACGCCCACCAAACCACTCCCACAGAACCGGTAGTAAAAATTTTTGAAACCCACCACTGGTACAGGGTATTTGTGGTGTGTATCAACAAAACAAAACAAAAATCAAAATTTTGACTGTGATTTTCTAATCAAAGCTCCTACACTTTTATATATATCAATGACAAACTTTTTACTTTTTTTTTTTGGACCTCTCCCCTCTTCCATGATTGCTCCTAGATTGGGAGATAGATTTTTTTCCTCCCATGAAAAAGCCTTTAAGCAAATTTTCCAGTTGTGCTTGTGTTTTTCCTCTGGCAATTGTTGTTTTGATGCCACTGGTGGTTGTTTCTTCCTCCACTCCACTGTCATCAAATAAGATTGCTCCAATGCGATGAGACCCAAACAAATTTGTTTTAATGAGGGATCCTTGGTGCTCTCTGTGCTTGTTTGTTTTCTTGCAGACGTTTCATTACCCTAATTAGGTAACATCATCAGTGCTAGTAGGAGGAGATCAACCCAGACTGCTCTTTAGAAGACCAGGTCCTGAAGATGAAACTCAAATATATATTCTGGTGTCTTGCCTGTCTGTGGGTGGGTGGAGGTAGTTTTAGAGATTCTTCTCTTTGCTGTTGGCTTCTTTGGCAGCTTCTTGATTCACAGACGTTTGGATCAATCAATTTAGATCTGTATGAGTTGAATTGTCCACCTTGAATTTATCCTGGGAGTACTAGATGAATCCAAAATTGGAATTAAGATTGCCGGGAGAAATATCAAGAACCTCAGATACGCAGGTGATACCACTTTAAGGGCAGAAAATGAAGAGGAACCTCTTGATGCAGGTGAAGAAGGAGAGTGCAAAAGTTGGCTTGAAACTCAACATTAAGAAAACTAAGACCATGACATCCACCCCTCTCAATTCCCGGCAAATAGATGGGGAAGAAATGGAGGGTAGTGACAGATTTTATTTTCCTGGGCTCCAAGATAACTGCAGATGGGGACTGCAGCCAAGATGCTTGCTCCTGGGGAGGAAAGCTATGGCAAATCTAGACAGCATACTAAAAAGCAGAGACATCACCCTGCCATCAAAAGTGCGTATAGTCAAGGCTATGCCCAGTTGCAATATATGGCTGTGAAAGTTGGACCATAAGAAAGGCTGAAAGCGCCAAAGAATTGAGGCCTTTGAACTATGGTGCTGGAGAAGATTCCTGCGAGTCCCTTGGATTGCAAGGTGATCAAACCGGTCAGTCCTAGAGGAGATCAACCCAGACTGCTCTTTAGAAGACCAGGTCCTGAAGATGAAACTCAAATACTTTGGCCACCTAATGAGAAGGAAGGACTCATTGGAGAAGAGCCTAATGCTGGGAAAGATTGAGGGCAAAAGAAGAAGGGGACAGCAGAAAACGAAGTGGCTGGATGGAGACACTGAAGCAGTAGGTGTGAGCTTAAATGCACTCCAGAGGATGATAGAGGACAGGAAGGCCTGGAGGAATGTTGTCCATGGGGTCGTGATGGGTCGGACATGACTTTGCAACTAACAACAACAATGATTTATGGCGATAGTTAGATGAATGAAAGCCACCAGTTTCATCCTTGATTTTCCCAGTTATAATTTCAACATAATTTTGTGTCACTTTTTTCAAAAGCCAAGAGTTTATTGTAAAAGGTAAGGGGCATTTTCACCTTTTAATTATGCCAGAGGGAAACACAGCTTGTGCAAACACTGACAGCTTTGGAAGAGATTAGTTTAATGATAACTGTATTCTTCAAGGGGGAATAAACTTCATGCGTGAGAGAAGAATTCTCTATTTAAACTGATATTAATTTGTTTTGTTTCTATAAGTGGAGTTTAATAAGCTGAAGGTCATGTACTGTACTGGTGAAGGATATTGTGTTGCTCTATAGAATCTTCTTAGAAATACTCAAGAGAATCAGCCTAACTTTGATAACTATGGAGTGTTGGCTGACCTACTACGTTCATTTCTACTGAGGGTATTTTGTAGCTGTTTCGATAAATTAAACTTTTTTAAAGAGTTAAAAAGAATGGGAAAGAAAAGCTGCTTTTCTTTGCGCTAGTTTGTGGTTTCTTGCAAACTTAGTTTTCACAAGTTCCCAGATTATTAAAAATATGGCTTGATGATTGTGCCAGAAAAATTAACTAAGTGCTTTAGATGAAACACCTGTTCTTGAAACACAGAGTTGTATGTATCTTCTCAGATTTTGATGTGGCTTCCTGAAATTTTAATTCAAGCATTTGAAAGTCTTTCTCAGATAGTAATCATATATCTGTTCATGCATGACAGAGGTTTCCACTGTTGTTGTTGAAACAACGACAGACTTGTGTGTGTGTGTGTGTGTGTGTGTGTGTGTGTGTGTGTGTGTGTATTTTTGCAGGCAGATGTATGATATTGATAGTCTGATGACTTCAGAAATTCTTCAAATGGCTGTTGTGAAACTTCATGAATTTCGGTACTTCAAAGATTGGGATTTTGGTCAGGGTCGTACTGCAAGTGATGGGCTCCTTTAAGTGATTGGCACCCAATATTTATGTTCAACAAAATGTTGATTCCTGTTCAACATGATGATTTCTTCTGTGAAGGAAATTCTCTTCTAAAGTCTGACCACTATGCTATCTATTCTCCTCTACACTCCTATAATACCTTATTTAAGGATCACTAGATTACTCAATTGTTAATCTGCTAATCTGTTTTTGCATATTTTTTTCTCTCTCAATACACACATACACACATATAAATATGTATGTCTCATACATAAAGTATATTTTCTTTTTACAACCCTGTAATCCCTTAATTCGGGGTAGAGTCAGGATGTTTACTGGCCAGATGTCGTTCCTGACACCATGTGGAATTCTCAGCATTTATTTTTTCTTTGCGCCCCAGGAGAGAAATATCTGCCGCTACATAGGATTGAACTCTCAACCTTCTGAATGGGAGGCCAGCATCTTCAGTACTAGGCCACCACGCTGCTCACAGTTTCTGTCTCTATCATCTCTATTTCTACACACATTTCTGCACTAATCTGTGCATTTTAATTCAAAATATGAATATAGAAAAGTAGAGCGAGTCCCAGAAAGTTTTAAAATTGAATGAATATTTATATATATTTATATATTTGTTTTCTGAGGTTTTCGCGGGTATTTGTATGTAGGTCTTTGGTTATTCGGGTTTTCTCCCGCGTAAAATTGGAAATGTCTTGGCAACGTTTCGACGAACTCTCATTCGTCATCAATTGCTCCTGGAAGCACGAAGCCGAGAACACCAGCCTGAAGATGACGAATGAGACTTCGTCGAAACGTCGCCAAGACACTTCCAATTTTACGCGGGAGAAAACCCGAATAACCAAAGACCTACACACACACACACACACACACACACACACACACACACATATATATGATCTCCAAATGCCATTGTCTTTATGTGAGCTTTGATTCTATTTTGTCTCACTAGATCTTTCCCAGTTGTTGACTGTTTTGTGCAGATTCACTCCAGTATTCATGGAAAAGGGCAGGAGGGTCATGTTTTAAGATGTCTTTGGGAATGTATTCATGTCAGAACACAACCATGAATTGAAAGTCTCCTTGGCTGCTTTAGCTAACTTCTCACTAAACCATCACTGTGATGCATTGAGTAACTTTATTGTCGCTACAATATGTCAACCGTTGGGCACGTCCTTTAGATTACATTATCTTTTATGTCATGAGCAACACTTCCACTGAATTATATGGGGCAGGTTTTTCTGTAGCTGAGGGCTTTAGAAATGGAAAAGATTGTTAAATATGAGGTGAATTGGCAGAAGAATTATAGAAAGCCATGAAGAGGTGGAAGTGTGATTAGTGTTACAGAAATATATAATGTGACTAAAGTGGAGCCAAGTATTTGAAATTCAGCACTGACCTTGATACTTTGGATTTCAGCCACTAGCATTTGCATTATCTCTCTTTTCTATCAAGAGCACATAATCTGTCTTTTCATTGGGCTCTGGATGGGGGTTTTTGTTCTGGTTGAACTGAGGAAAAAGATTTTTGTTGTTGTTGTTTAGAAAAAAATATATAATGAGACTCAAGAACAAAATCAAGTTAAGGTGTTTGACAAAGCACAAATAAATGGAAAATTTTCATTAAGTAGTCAAGGGTATCTCTTTGATACGGCTAACCCCATTTCTATAACATATATATCAAGTGACTATCAGCTTTTTCTGATGACATTTTCAAAATTATGGATATCCACACAATACCAAAAATCAGTCAGTCAGTCTGTCTGTCTGTCTGTCTGTCTGTCTGTCTGTCTGTCTGTCTATCTATCTATCTATCTATCTATCTATCATCTATCGTATCTTTCTATGATATCTATGTATCACCTCCCAATAAGGAAGATGTAATGCATGTAAGTGGGTAGGTATATGTCTTCATATACATTGTGAAAATAAATAGTCTAGATTTCACTACCAGCAGTTGTCATAGCAACCTGTGGTACCTACATGAGTTGGCACACTTTTGAATATATTCAGAAAGTTATTGTATAACGATGAACAAGTGCCACATATTCAGATACATGAACTTGAGAAAATGCAAATAGCTGATTGCTCTGTTCAATTCACTATTCAAAGCCAAGAAAATCAAACCTAAGAAAACCCATATCTGTCGGCTGCTTAAATAAGTACTAATTTGGACAACTAATAGTTTATTATAGTGGTCAAAATTATACCGAGACACAACTGGTAAAACTGATAAAAATGTATATATATTCAGATTGGGGACCAAATTTGGGAAGCCATGATGGACATGATAGAGACAAATTGTCACTATAATGTCACTGTTGATTATTTTTTTCTTTAAAAGTGTATGAGGCCTGAAGTGCAGTTGGCATTATTGGCATTAAAATATTATTCAAATTCTAATAAGTGTCAACATGTGTTATGGGAAAAGCAAAGGATTGTGGGTCTTAACTGCAAGTTACAAATTGTTTAGTAAGCCTTTGGTCAGTCTTTTGCAGGAAATAGCTATTTTCCTCCCCTTAATTTAGATTGATCACTAGATAAAATGTTTGAGAGAAATTTGGAGCTCTTGTTTCAGTTGAAGAATTTAAGAAATATTGAGATGAGCTTTAAGAATTAAAATGGTAGTAATAGTCCCCCATTTTCTGAGTTGATGAGTTTCCATTAAAGAAAAACATATGGCAACAAACAGAAATTTCAGTGTAAAATATTCATGGAAGTTAAGGCAATGAGAATTTTTGGAAAACTCAACATCTTTAGAGGTATTCTGCCAATTCTTAATGCAGGCATCTATCTGAAAAAGCTTTATGAAAAAGCTATTGTTAATGACAAATTTTCCTAGTGGAAATAAGAACTGTTGAGGAAATCTTGATCCAATTTGGAAAAGCTATCCAATTTTTTAAAAAATGTTATTGTTAATTCAGGCTAACAACCAATGGTGGGATTCAGCCAGTTCGCACCACTTTGGGAGAACCAGTTGTTAACTTTCTGAGCAGTTTGGCAAAGTGGTTGTTGGAAGAAATCATTAGGGCAGAGAACCGGTTGTTAAATTAATTGAATCCCACCACTGCTAACAACCATTTCATGGAATTTAATATATTTTTTATGAAATGCTTGCATGGATAGATTGGTAAACATTACTGATTTGAGTACACCCTAGTCTGCAAAATTTTCCTTAAAGCAATTATATATGTCCCACATTTGGCCCTGCTAATTTATGTTTATTTATTTTGTTTCATTTAGCATCTACATTTACACCATTTGATTTTACATGCTGCTTTCTATTTAATGTGTGGAGATCCGAAGGCAGCTGTTATAGAATTCTGATTTTTTTTTTATTTCTGGCTCTGATAAAAGAGGCAATTTAGGAGTTTTCATGTCAGCCTTGCATTTACTCTAGCATGCACTCTTAAGCATCCATGCACTGCAAAATTGGGAAGTAGTAAAACTCTTTTTTCATAAATTCAATTCTAAAGAGGTCCCAGACCAGTTTACAGTCATATACATAAAAAAAGAGAAAACAAATTCGAGAGAACAATCTAACAATGACCAACCCCCCCCCAAAAAAACAATGAAAGAATGGCAAAACCTAAACTACCAAGAATCACTCTCAGTGAAAGTGAAAAATGTTCAAAAACAAAATCTGTGCAAAGAGAAAAGGAAACCCCAACACTATGGAATTACACAAAACTGAGAATAGAGTAATACCAATAGCGTTTAGGCTTATATACTGCTCCATAATGCTTTACAGCTCTCTTTGGTGGTTTACAATGTAAGCATTATTTGAATATTGCCCCCAACAATCTGAAGCCTCATTTTACTGATCTCAGAAGGATTGAAGGTGAGTCAATCTTGAAAGCCATCAGGATTGAACTCTAGGCTGTGAGCACAGTTTGCCTGCAATTCTATAAACCACTTTGGATTTGAAACAATGATGATTTTGCTGGTGGCGAATCTGTAAATCTGTTCAGTTGTTGTGCATGTGTATTAGAATAGAATAACAGAGTTGGAAGGGGCCTTGGAGGTCTTCTAGTCCAACCCCCTACTTAGGCAGGAAACCCTACACCACTTCAGACAAATGGTTATCCAACATCTTCTTAAAAACTTCCAGTGTTGGAACATTCACAACTTCTGGAGGCAAGTTGTTCTCACTGTCAGGAAATTTCTCCTTAGTTCTAAGTTGCTTCTCTCCTTGATTAGTTTCCACCCATTGCTTCTTGTCTTGCCCTCAGGTGCTTTGGAGAATAGCTTGACTCCCTCTTCTTTGTGGCAGCCCCTGAGATATTGGAGCACTGCTATCATGTCACCCCTAGTCCTTCTTTGTGTGGTTTAGGACACAGATTTTGAAATACTGAATTCTTTGTAAAGAATTACAATTGTCCCATTAAGTGCTATGTATTGAGATAGTTTTGGGTGCTTTTTTCCACCTTCATTTTGGTTAGTGTTTATTTATTTATTTTTTTGGTATTTTATTTTTTATTTATTTATATTTAAATTTATATACCGCCCTTCTACCGAAGGACTCAGGGCAGTGAACAGCCAAAGGTAAAAATATAAAAGTGCAAAAATTTTAAAGCAATTTAAAATATATTAAACAATTTGGCCCAACAATTTAAATACTCCATTTAAAATTAAAATTAAAATTAAACAATTAGAGAAGTTAGGCCAGCCCAGCTTGTTGAAATAAAAAAGTCTTGAGGGACCGACGGAAGGTACGTCCATATCTCCGGGGGGAGCTCGTTCCAGAGGGCAGGTGCTCCCACAGAGAAAGCTGTCCCCCTGGGGGCCAGGCACCCCGAGGAGCCCCTCTCTGTGGGAGCGTACTGGCCGGTGGAGGTTCTCGGTGGCAGAAGGTGGTCTCGTAGATATCCAGGTCCTAAGCCATGGAGCGCTCTAAAGGTGGTAACCAATACCTTGAATCGCACCCGGAGGACCACCGGAAGCCAGTGCAGCTTCCGATGCACAGTGCAGCTTCCGGTGCACAGTGCAGGTATACTTTTTAATCCTCTCTTTCTCCTCCCTTTCTCTGCTGTTGGTATCTAACTAAGTTTATCCAGTTCATGAAGCTATCTGGAAGATGGATCTTGGTTGAGGAAAACATATTACTAGGTTACAAGAAAGAGATGGAGACTTGTGTTGCAGGTGTCATTCAGATAAGCGTCACTTTGAGGAGTTAATATCTGTATCTGCATTATATTCTAATTGATGGGTCTGTCTGCTGCTTGAAAAGCGTTAAATTGCCACTGCTTATGTGATGGAATCTCTATAGTCAAAACTACGAATGGGAACGAAGCCTCGTCCCTGAAGTCAGCTTAGAAATGATCTGTCGAGAATTGATTTCAAATGTTTAGATTAGAGGTTAGAGTTCTACTTTGAGGGCATTTCTGTTCAGATAGAAATGGGCTAGAACTGCCACCCCTTCCACTTTGTCATTATAGAAGCCATTTTTGTGAAGAATATCAGCTGAGACATGATTCTGATTCAACTAAAATAGGAGGCAGATGAAAGAAGAGGAAAAAGTATGAACCCCCCCAAAAATCAGATTTGTAGAATAAATTTCAGGTGCATTGATCAGTCAGGAGGAACCATATGTTTATATGCAGGTTACAAAATAAATGAAATGAAATGAAATGAAATAATAAAAAAAATAAAATTAAATAAAATTAAATTTAAAAAATAAAATAAAATAAAATAAAATAATAAAGTAAAGTAAAGTAAAATAAAATAAAATAAAATAAATAAAATAATAAAATAAAATAAAATAAAAAAGGACCTCTTAGGAATGGGGTGAGATCGACAGTAGACCTCAACTGAAGCGAACCCAACCCAACCCAACCCAACCCAGAAGACAGCATTTTATTGAGGAATTGAAGATAGAGGAATATCATTCTGAAATTCTATTTCTATTGAATTTCTATCTTAAGACAGTATTTCTTACTTTGTAGATGCCTTAATAACATTGTTTATTTTTACCAGTATAATATTCCTCCTCCTCCTCCTTCTGTTTTATGAATATATATGGATATCCTCAGTTAGTCATAAGGAATCAAGTTCATTTCAAAGCAGTATTTCTCTTTTTACATTAAAAAGAAATGGACCAAAAAGAAAAGAAAACAATGGTTGGTTAGTTCAGTAAATAAGAAAAATAGGAGGAATTACATTATTGGTCACAATAATAGCAGAAGTGAACTGGTTGATATCTGAATTAGCGAATGGTTATAATAAAGTAATTGGGTGTTCCCAGATATATATTGTCAATTAAATGTTTGGCAATTCTGTAAAAATGAAATCCAACCAGTGGTGGGTTGCCCCCGGTTCGCACCGGTTCTATAGAACCGGTAGTAAAACCGGCGGGAGGCTCAGCCCACTGACCCTGATGTCATCAAAATGCTTCTGTGCATGCACAGAAGAGCGGGCGCACAGAGGAGCGGAGCGAGCGCGCATGCATGGCCTCACTGCAAACTGGTAGTAAAGGTAAATAGAACCTACCCCTGAATCCAACCATTCAGGAAACGATCCTAACACATATCTCTTAGTGGTGGGTATATTCCACCAGCACATTAAGGATTTTTTTAAAAAAGGGTTATATTCATCGTCCAGTGTTTTAATTACTTATTAAATTTTATGCTGCCTATTTTGCCACCTGCGATGACTCAGATATGAAAGGAAACATTGTCATTGACATTTAGCATTTTAGGGGAGGAAGACCCATTTTGACCATGTAAAGTCTGCTCCATTGGAGAATCCAAATTATTATCCTCCCAACAATTAATTATACAAATATTCTGTTTTAACACATCCACCTACCCAAATCCCTGAGTAATTGATACCTCCACTTAACTTACTCTTATTCATTTGTCTTTATACATTTATAATTTTATAAATTTTATGTTAACAATATTAATTGTATTAATATTTAGAACATAGAATAATAGAATTGGAAGGGACCTTGGAGGTCTCCTAGTCCAACCCTCTGCTCAAGCAGGAGACCCTACGCCTGTGGTGGTGAACCTATGGCACGTGAGGCATGCAGCATCCTCTTTGATGGCATGTGAGCCGTCGCCCCGGTTCAGCTCCGCTGGACATGCGCATATGCCTCCCGCCAGCCAGCTGGTCTTTGGGTCTCTGCTGCACAGGCGTGGGGGTGGGGTGCATGTGGGGGCTGCACGTGAATGCGTGGGGGGCATGGCACATGCAGGGGCCATGCATGCATGTGCAGGGCCCACATGTGCATGGCATTTTGGGGGTTTGGGCGTGTGCATGTGCATTTGCACGCACACATGCGTGCTTTGGGCACTTGATCCGGAAGAGGTTAGTCATCAGTGGCCTATACCATTTCAGACAAATGGTTGGCCAGTCTCTTTTTGAACATCTCCAGTAATGGAGCACCCACAACGTCTAAAGGAAAGCTGTTCCATTGGTTGATTGCTCTAACCATTAGGAATTTTCTCCTTAGTTCTGGGTTGCTTCTCTCCATGGTTAGTTTCCATACACTGTTTCTTATCTTGCTTTCTGGTGCTTTGGAAAATAAGTTGACCCACTCATCTTTATAGGAGCCTCTCAAATATTGGACACTGCTATCATGTCTCCCCTAATCCTTCTTTTCATTAGGCTAGATATATTCAATTCCTGTAATTTATTTATTTATATTGATATATATGTATACATGTATGTATGTATGTACCATATTTTTCAGAGTATAAGACGCACTGGAGTATAAGACGCAGCTTAGTTTTTGGGGAGGAAAATAGGGGAAAAAATCTGCCTACCAGATATTCATCTGGCTAGCGTCCTTAGTCTGGTCAGCTTCAGCACATTAGTTTGCTGGTTTTTTATCCCCTGCTTGGGGTTAAAAAACATCTTCTAAGGCACAGCTGAGAGGAAGCAGCAATGAGAAAAGCAGGCAAAGCACTGGGGGAGATCCCTTCACTCGAATAGCACCTAGTTAGGGGTGAAAAAAAGCTTCTAAAGAACAGTTGAGAGTCGGAGCAAAGCAGGGAGATTGCTTCATTTGCTAGCACCTTGTTAAAGCACAGCGGAGAGTTGAGGGAGTAGGCAAAGCTGATAAGATCAGTTACTAGTGCCTTGTTAGCGCCTCATTAGGGCTGAAAAAAAGCTTCAAAAAAGCTACATTTGGAGTATAAGACGCACCCAAATTTTCAGCTTCTTTTTGGGGGGGGGAGGTGTGTCTTATACTCCGAAAAATACGGTATGTATGTAACTTATTTAATATATTTAATTTTTAATGACCATTTTTATTTGTTTTAACTAGTTTTATTCGATGCCACCTAGAGTAATGTTTGTGAAATGGGGGACTGATGAATAAATAAATTGCTCTTTTACTTAGGAAGTTTTTTTTTCTTTACCCCAGCCAAAATCTTCCTTCTAGTGTAGTGTATTTTTATTATTATTATTCTGTATTCTGTTTTGACCTTTGTCTGTGTCATTTTTTTCCAGGCATTTGAACATGGCTATCCTATTCTTCTTCCTTGGTCTTTTCTTCTCGAGGCTGAGTATATCCCGCTTCTTCAAGCTTTCATCTTAATTTGCAGACCTTATAATTATACATATTTAATGCAACAGGTAAAAAGGATGGCTTACCAAAAAGTCCATGGAGATCAGAATGCACACTATTTAGATAGTGAAGACCTTCAAGCCACTTCCCTGGAATTAGAATGGGACATGGAGAAAGAACTGGAGGAGCTAAGCTTTGACCATTTCACTTTGGATGGAGCAGTCCATCAACCAATGGAGAGTAGTCAAAACGCTGACTTGGAGTCCATTCAACCATCAGCATCTCCCAAAGGAAGGTTTGAAAGACTCCAGGAAGATCTGGATTATATTTCTCACCGGACACAGCATCCACCAAAGACCAATTGCTGCAGCTTTTGTTGGATATTTAAGCTATTTTGCACTGCTACGAGTTTATTTATTTTGGGGGTTTTGATAGGCTACTATGGACATGCACAATGCCCACCTTTACCAACATCTTCAGAAGCCAGTAACCCTGCCATCATTCAGGATATTCTTGAAGGTATCGAAGCAAAAGATCTTGCACACATTTTCAGGTAAATACTATATTTCTGCTTTTTAGTTGGATGATGCTGTCAAAAATATCTTGTTTTATTTATTGCTGTGTTTATCTTTCACCTGTTCTATAGGGGCTCAAGGAAAATGAGGAAAAATATCTCTGTGGAGGTATTTTTCATTTTATCCCTACAGCAACACCTCTATCAGGTAGATTGGAGTATGAATCTTCTGCCAAAAATAAGGGATTCAGAATAGGGAGAAGCAAGACTTAACAGCCACGTTGGGTCCAAAGTCTGATAATATGTCTTTCGCTGAGGGATGTATCTTTTTCTCATCACTTTTTAATCGTAGCTTAAGGGGTGATTTCAAAATTTCTGGACAGAAATCCGTGGACAGAAATGATCACCAGTGGAAGATGACATATAGCCATCATATGTTTATCATGCATTGGATGATTAATAATGTTTCATTTTCTCCAGCAGTATATTTTTTCACATTGTGAGAATATACATCAATAGAAATGACCTGTTGACTATCTGTAGGTGTTGTAGAAGTTTGTGAATCCTTTTGAATTTTCAATATTTCTACATAAATATGACTTAAAATATGATCTGCTCTTTGCACAAGTGCTAAAAGTAGATAAAGGGAACCCAATTAAACAAATGAACCAAAAATATTTTATTTGCTCATTTATTTTTTGAAGAAATTAATCCAAAGCTACATAGTTATGCACGGTAAAAGTATGTAAACCTCTAGGATTATCATTTCACTTGAAAAGGAAATTAGAGTCAGGTGTTACAATCAAGGGAATAATGAACAGGTGTGAGTATGGGAGATCCTGCCTTGTTTAAAGAACAGAATTTTGTATATTCATGATCAAAGTTTGGTTTTCACAACCCAAATATGTGGAAGTAAGTCACGGTTCAACCAAAGGAGATTACACAAGCATTTCCAAAGAATTGGATTCCACCAGTTCACTGTCAGGCATAATTGTATACAAATGGAGACAATTCAATACATTGTTAGACTCCCTGTCAGACCTGGAAGCCATCTTTTGCATTTAGGCCTTCAGGCCTGCCACATTACTGTGGGAAATTAGGAGGCAGAATTGTGTAGAGTATGAGTGATATGTAATCAAAATAACATTCCTTTCTCAGAGAATCAAGGACGCCTTGCCCTGGCACCTGGAGTCAGATGACTGGGAGGTATGTCCAATTTGGACGGTGGATGATTGGACCATGTGTTGGACATGTGGGTGTTGGGCAGGGCTTGAACTTTCACTTGGGTGGGGAAAACCTGGAAACTTTCAGATTTGGGTTTTCCCAGATGTGCCAATATGACATCTTCAATAAAATGGAACTTTGAGGAAATTCAAACCTCGGAGTCTTTTTTAGTTGGAGGTGTTACTTGGAACTCTGACACTCCCATTCCCAGAACTGATGGAATATAACCATACCAAGAGCAAGACATATAATAATCCAGGAGGTCTCAAAGAAAAGTAATAATATCTATAAAAGCTTAAGGCTTCTCTGACATTGGTGAATGTCAGTATTCATGAGACCACCATTAGTAGGACACTGAACAATAATAGTCTGAAGGGCCAGGTGGCAGAGAGAAAGCCACTGTTCTCCAAAAAGAAGATTGTGTCTCATCTATGATTTCCAAAAGATCATGTAGATATGCCTGAAGAATATTGGAACAATGTTCTGTGAACCAATGAGTCCAAAATAGAACATTTTGGATTGGATGAGAAGTGATATGCTTGGCAAAAAGCAAAGACTATTCCAGCATAAGACCCTTATTCCACTTGCAAAACATTGAAAATTCAAAAGGATTCACAAATTTCTAAGCATCACTGTATACAGTATATAGGCAAATGAGTTCTATCAATTTATTTGCCACTGAATATTTCTACTTAATGGCTTATTTATTGGCTTTTTGCATTAATTTTATTGTTTGATAATTGTTATTTTCCAGAAGTACGTTTTGCAAAGATAATGTCGGTCTTTTATGGAGGAAATTAGGCTGTGTTTACAAAAATGCATTTAACCAAGTCCATTAAAGATCTGCTTGGAACATCCACGCAATATTGATTTGATTAGCGTTAACTTGGAAGATGTATCTTTGTCAAGCGCGCTGTGCAATCCCATCCTATTTGCTTAGCTATAGTGCTAAAATGTATTGTGCAATTTCAGGAATGGATTTATTCAGTGATCAGGTTAAGTGTGTTTGTGAACATAGCCACTCAACAATAGGTTGGGTAGGGAATGCATTGATTAAACAGTGCCAAGATTTATTGAACATTGCTGAGTGAATCTTCATAGCAATATCTCTAGATATAAAGTTTCATCTCATAGGCAGAAATAAATCCCTTAGGACTATTCAGAAGAAACTCGGGGACTGCAGATAAATAATCTTTATTGAATAAAGTAGGAAGCATCATCAAAGATTTCAGCAACTACTGTAATTCAAGAACACATGCTATTTAAAAAAAACTGTCTTGCAGTTTGTTTTCCTACCTATCCTGTTGTTGTTGTTGTTGTTGTTGTTGTTGTTGTTAGTTGTGAAGTCATGTCCATCCCATTGCGACCCCATGGACAACGTTCCTCCAGGCCTTCCTATCCTCTACCATCCTCTGGAGACCATTTAAGGTCACGCCTACTGCTTCAGTGTCTCCATCCAGCCACCTCATTCTCTGTCGTCCCCTTCTCCTTTTGCCGTCAGTCTTTCCCAGCATTCAGCTCTTTTCCTGTGAGTCCTTCCTTCTCATTAGGTGGCCAAAGTATTTGAGTTTCATCGTCAGGATCTGGCCTTCTAAAGAGCAGTCAGGGTTGATCTCCTCTAGGACTGACCGGTTTGATCACCTTGTAGTCCAAAGGACTCACAGGAGTCTTCTCCAGCACCATAGTTCAAAGGCCTCAATTCTTTGGCGCTCAGCCTTTCTTATCGTCCAACTTTCACAGCCATACATTGCAACTGGGGAAACCATAGCCTTGACTATACACACTTCTGTTGGTAGGGTGATGTCTCTGCTTTTTAGTATGCTGTCTAGATTTGCCATAGCTTTCCTCCCCAGGAGCAAGCGTCTTTTAATTTCTTGGCTGCATTCCCATCTGAGGTGATCTTGGAGCCCAGGAAAATAAAATCTGTCACTACCTCCATTTCTTCCCCATCTATTTGCCAGGAATTATGAGGGTTGGGTGCCATGATCTTAGTTTTCTTAGTGTTAAGAAACATTACCTATCCTACACAATGGTTTATTTGCTGGTCTGTTTTTCCTCTGTCCTTTGTTTTTATAACCTTCAGATTTGCTGTCATTTTGCTTCTCACTGGCTGAGAAGCAAGTGAGAGAATCAAACCTCTCACTGGTTTTTTTTTAATGTAAATGTTTCTGAGGCTAAATTACAGGTTGCTGAATTTGGTATAGGTCAACTTGTTTGAATTATTCAACTATGGAATTTTTTAAAAAGTTGGTTATTGAAAAACAATTCTTCGTAGAATTAAATGAAGCCTTTGCTTAGGGTACTTATCTTGCAACTTTTGTGAAGTTCAAGGTAAACTGAAGCCCTTCTCATTTTGTACAAAGAGTAGTGTTTTACAAAGAGATGTACACAAGAGCAGGGACTCATTGTTGTGGTTACCATTTAGTGTCGAATCTCCAGCTAGACTGGAGGGAAGTGTTAAAAGAGGATTTATCTTAGAATCCTTGCATCACTGAAAGTTTACCCAAGAATCCCTGGTCTTATCTGACCATTCCCAAGGGAATGAAGTTAGTCTGGAGAGATTCTTGTAACATAGGTGACTAACAATGAAGCTGCTTCTTAAGATTATTCATAAGTGGTTTTGGTTGCTTACATCTGATACAGCTTGACCTTTTTAGAAATCCCTCTGTGGATGCCCCAGTCTATCCCTTAGCCCTGTTGAATGTCTGAATTGTTGTGCTCGGCCTGGGGGTGTGGTGGTTAAGTTTAATGTTGCATTGAATTTTTTACTACGTCAACCCACATTCTACATATTAAGGAGTTTATATGTCTGCTTTTGGTATAATATATGCAACTGGCTCACTTTACACTGCACATTTAATCAAGTCATTTAACAACTTCATTCACACCACTTGCTCCCCCGCGTTAATCTGGAAAAGGTTAGCCTGGCTTACTGTGATGTGGGCTTATGTTGTGTTAATCCAGAAAGTGGTTTGGTTAGTTTATGATTCAGTGCATTTTGCAAATCTGGGAAATAGATTAAACCCAATAAGCCGTTTGAGTATGTGATGTTAAGCAAACTAATCTGTACCAAAGGAGCTTTTGTTTCCATGAGGTATGTGGGAGAAAATATGCCATTTCTCTCTAGCAAAATAAGATCCTGAGCTAGTGAAATGAACAACAAGACAGAAATAGGAGAGCATTAATTTGTAAAATCATTCAAACAGAACAACCTAAGTTTCCAGAATTTTATCTTTTACCATCATAATAAGCATAATTGTTCTTCTATTTGTATTGGACACTGGGCAACAATGTGGTGTATGTATGCATATATATGTTTGTGTCTGCATGTGTATTTTTATCCCTTACTCAATTCCCTATCTGAAGTTCTGGTTGGATTCTGAAACTGCATGCTTTACATGTGGTTTGATTTCAATTTAGCGAATGGCTTGAGGCTAGCGACTTTTTTTAAGAGTTATCCTTCTCCAGGTTTGATCTAGATGTTCCAGATTTTAGGCCATTATATCTGGATTCTGAGCTAAATATCAAAACCATGAGAGCAATGTAAGGGAAGGACAATGGCCTTTTACTGATCTGTGCAGTCAAAATCACTTCAAAAATGCAGACAAAAAAAAAATTTCCTCCTTCCTTTATCCATTCTACAACAGCTAAAGCAGGTTAGGGGCATATCTGTGTAATTCACTTATCTTTATTTTATTTATTTATTTATTTTGTCAAACATGTATAAGATAACAGATATAAGTATAAACATGATTATGAATATATGAAACGGATACAAATAAATGGGGACATTAGGACAGGGACGGTAGGCATGTTGGTGCGCTCATGCATGCCTTTTAAAGACCTCTTAGGAATGGGATCGGGTTAACAGTAGACAGTCTAAAGTTTTGGAGGTTTGGGGAACAAACCATAGAGTCAGGTAGTGCATTCCAGGCATTGACCACTGTTGCTGAAGTTGTATTTTCTGCAATCGAGTTTAGAGTGGTTTAGCTTAAGTTCGTATCTATTGTGTGCTCATGTATTGTTGTGGTTGAAACTGAAGTAGTCATTGACAGGTAGGACATTGTAGCTGATAATTTTATGAACTACGCTTAGGTCATACCGTAGTTCTAAGTTGTCTAAGCCCAAAATTTCAAATTCAGTTCAAAATTTCAATTCACTCCGTATTGTTTGAATGAGCAGCTTGTGTAGGAGAGTAGGTGCAGTTCCTCCTTCATAATCTAAGGAAAACTCACTGGTAAACCATGGGAGAAATAAGGAAGGGGATGGAAAAGATTTAGTGGAACACTTTGTTGCAGTAGTTAAGACAATAAGCTAGACTGGGAAACTGTGAATTCCTGTCCTGGCTTAGGCACAAAGTCATCTTGGTGACTTTGCGCTAGTCACACTGTCTCAGCCCTGGGAAAGAAGGAATGGCAAACTACCTCTTAAATAAAAACGCATCAAGAGAGCTGCAAGAATTTATCCAGGCAGTTGTCAGGTGTCAACATTGACTCACAGACACACACATAGAAAAAGATTAGATTTCAATCCTGGTCATGGCTTCATGGACATGGTGGCTCAATGGCTAAAATGCTGAACTTGTTGATCAGAAGGTCAGCAGTTCAGCGGTTCGAATCCCTAGTGCTGCATAATGGAGTGAGCTCCCGTTACTTGTCCCAGCTTCTGCCAACCTAACAGTTCGAAAGCATGTAAAAATGCAAGTAGAAAAATAGGGACCAGCTTTGGTGGGAAGGTAACAGCGTTCCATGCGCATTTGACATTTAGTCATGCCAGCCACATGACCATGGAGACATCTTCGGACAATGCTTGCTCTTCAGCTTTGAAATAGAGATGAGCACTGCCCCCTAGAGTCGGGAACAACTAGCTCATATGTGCTAGAGGAACCTTTACCATGACTTCCAGTGTCAAATAGATCAGGGGTCTCCAACCTTGGCGACTTTAAGCCTGGTGGACTTCAACTCCCAGAATGCCCCAGCCAGCTGGGAGTTGAAGTCCACCAGGCTTAAAGTCGCCAAGGTTGGAGACTCCTGAAATAGATCGAGCTGTCTAGGAGTGTTTGATGCATCAAATGCAATGTTTAAACTATCCTTTCCAGCTGATGTGTTTCTTCAATTCTTCAGAGATGCTTCGTCCTGCATCTAGAGTGGCAAAGCAAAGCATGAAACTGTTCTTTCTAGAATTCTATGATGACTTCATTTTGGAAGTAAATGAAATCAGCTCCAGGCATTGGTATTACTTGTTTATTGAGGCTCTCAGGTCATACCTGCACTTTAACTGTTCCTGTCCTTAAATAGTCCCTATATTGTGTCAAGAAACTTCACTCCAATCGCCTCCTTTGGACTCTTTTCTTGTGGTTGAGCTCTTCCAACTTTCCATTCCAGGAAAGCAATGTATTTATTTATTTATTTATTTATTTTAATTTGCTGCTGGTCTCAATGAGTCGGGGTGGGGAATGGACTTATTGCAAGCCACTTCCCTTCCTCTGGATTCATATTACTGTGACTTACATTTGTGAAGCAAAATTAAATTAGTATTATATACATAAGGTTAAAACAAAATGCAAAGATCAACTCATCCAACATTTAGATATCTTGATTGTGTGCTCTCAAGTTTGTATTGAGTTTAGCAACCACCATATAGGCAGATCTTCTGCTGGATGATTTGTTCCCAGATTGGTCTTTCAGGCCTAATTGTGAACCCATCTTGCTGCTGTTTGTCCTCTCATCTGCCTCAAGAATGTAAAATGGACACCCTTCCCATCTTCATATATGGAGAGATACAAAATGGATTGCGACCAGATCATCCCCAGAAAGGAGTCTGGGAAGAAGGGCCTCTTTCTTCTCCTTCCTCTGCCTTCTCTTCCAGATGCAGCTTCTGTTTAGTTACAACTCTAGGTCACTACTAGATTAAGAATTTAGTGTCAACTCGCAAAGCATCCTGGCCTGCTCTTGAGTTGCCATAGGCCAGGGGGATGAGAAACTGGCGAAATGGCATGGCAGCTAAAGACAGATGCACATTTCATCCTTATCTCTCTCAAGGCTGTATCCCAGGGTTACCTACAGCAGCTGGAGGGGAGTGACCTATACAACCTGCGAAATTGCTCCATTGGCAAATGTGATTGATAGGGGGAGGGAGGAAACAGGGTCATAATTGGGGTGTAAATTACGTAGGGTCAGAGCTGGCTTCACTTGGGAACATGCTGACATGAAGCTCCTAAAAAATAAACTAGATTTCTTTTGAAGCTTGGCTCGAGCCTCATTATTTAATTAGGGCATCCGTCGGAATCCTGATACTTAGCCTTGATTGTAATATGTGAACAATGGTTTACAACCTCTGAGAAACGATGTGGACTTTCTTCAGTGAAGAGATTTGAGATTTGAAGATGGGATGTTTTACTTAACCAAAGAGAAAAGCCATCTTGTCTGTCATGTTGACAAAGGAAGGCCTCAGCTGACTCCATAGTAGGCTATGTAGAATGGGCTTCTAGCACAAGATGTACAGTATGGGAGACCTGTACTGGGTTCCAGGGAAGCATGATCTCTTATCTTTGCTGCTGGAAACTAGGAAGGACATATTCTTTTGTTAAAAGACCTTCAAGAAAGTGATTCATGAAAAGTTTCCTTGAAACTCAATGAACCTAAATGTATTATATGTTAACTCATTTGTAATGCTATGCCATAACAGAATTCTAGAATTCTGTCAAAAAGTTAAAAATTTTGAATTTTGTCTTGGACAGATCTCTTGGCTTATATTGTTTTTCTAATATCTAATATGATATTAGACTGTCACAATTATGTCGATAAACTCCAAGAACACATTATTTATTCATAAACCTTGCCCCTTCCTCCCCAAACCTCCGTGTTTGCCTTTGAAATGCACACACAATACATTTCATTCACTCGGGAGCATCCACAGAGTACAGTCAAAAAAGTCGAAGTGGACGCAACAGCTCTGCACATAAAATCCATGTGTAGTTTTGACTGCACTGTTGTAGTCATCATCTGAATGGGTTGTTGTTGTTTTTACCACACCTTACAGATACATCTGCAGTCACTGAAAAAATGGCATCTTCTTACTTCCAATTACTTTGGTTTTGACACTCAGGGACTGCTCATGTAAATTGCGGTTATTTAAAATGTGCTTGTCAGTGTGAAAGTATGACAAATAAAATTTCTAATGAGAGTGAGATCCCAGGTAAAGTCTGTTGGTTTCTTTTGAAACAAAGAAAACGGGAACCAAAATAGAGCCAATCATTGCCAAACAGCAGGAACTAAAAATTCAGAAGAAGTTTTTGGATGCATAAACCCAAAGAGGTGGGGGTTGGGGGGTTGGGGGGGAGGGAAACCAATTTTATTGATACCAGAAATAAAATACTGAGACAGAAGAAGAAAAAGAGAAAATTATCTAAAGCTCTTGTCTTCACCACTCATAATCATTAGATAAATCTAAGGTTTATGTGTACCTGTATATACTGTATTTACATTAAAAGTTTACTATTGGGAATTGTAAAAATAAAAATTAAAAAAACACACTGTGGATTAGTCTTGTTGAGAATTCCATCAAGGTAGTTCACCAGGAATCTAGATTCTATTTTGATACCGTGTTTCCCAAAAATAAGACCCTGTCTTATATTTTTTTGAACTCTGAAATAAGCACTTGGCCTTATTGCCATGTGCTCAAAAGCCCAGTGGGGTTTATTATCAGGGGATGTCTTATTTCGGGGGAAATAGGGTATTGCAGGACCCATATGTTGATACTTGCCATTTCACTCTCTCTCATTTTAACCACTGTTATGTATTGTATATAGTTGTCACTTGAAGTTCTCAGTCTGGTCCTCTGTTGGAGCGGGAAAATACTCTCTCCTGATTGGTTGTGGGCTGATCAGCTTCCCTATAAAAGGAGCTGTGTCAGCCAGGCAGCAACAGTTGCCTCACAGGCAGTATTGAATAAAGAGCTGTTAGAATTCGCTCTGGCCTCACCTCCATTCTTCACTCAAAACATAACTACTACTGTTTCTTTACTGGCTAATAATGGCTTTAAAAACCCACCTTTCTAGTTTTGTTTTGTTTTTTTTTTCTATAGCAGTCATCCTGTAAGGATTGTGAGACTGAAATCACCCACTGACTCCCTGGCTCTCCCACCTCCTAATATATCTTAACTTCTTAACCATGGTTTTACATACTTTTACAAAAGCTTTTAATTCCCCCCCCCCCCCGAAGGTTCTTTGTATAATTTCTCCAACATGCTGGTTCTTGTATATGGGAAGGAAAATGTAGCAATGCAAATCCTGTCTGAAATTATAGTCTTAAACTCTTTATGAAAGAAATACGACAATGAAAAAAAAATGTAACATGATATGTCATTGTAACAATAATTACAATTCTATATAGACTTGTCTAGTGCAAATATTACTCAAGTACGTATATATGCCTAATATATACATAAAACAATACATAAAAATAAAAACCTGACATTCTCATAAGTAAGACCAACTCAGCAAGTAAACACTTATATGGTAGATTTCATATGCTTCTGCACTGCACAATATTATAAGAAATAATTCATAAAGATAAGATCTCCTTCAGGTCAGACTCAAATATTGGTGATTTAATAGACTCATCCATGCCATATTCTTGACAGCCTGAATTCCCAGCTTGCCCTCGTAATCTGTAGTCTCCCTTCCAAGTACTAACCAAACTTGATTCTGCTTAAAAATCAAACCACATCAAGGTTAATGGGTTTCTAGAGGTATCACGGTCAGCTAGATGTGATAAGAGCATGAGTCTTATCAAACTCGCTGCGTCATGTTGCCATCACGTGATGTATCGCGAAGTTTTTTCCCTTTGCCGAACTGGGGTGGACGTGGACTGCGCGTGATGCATCCGGCCTGCGGGTCACCAGTTTGACAACCCTGCAGAGGGAGGTTTCACATATTCTTACCACTGGTTCGCCACACGTGTGCAAGCTCGCTTTACACGCATACCTTCCGCACATGTGCCCGGACTTCCATCCATGTGCTTTGCTCACATGTGTGACTTCAGCACATGTGCTCCGCCTCGAAAACGTGGCTATATAGGACAGAGTTATATCAAGGCGGGTGAAAAGGCCCACCCGCGGTTGCCACTACCGTTTCGCCCGAACTGAACCGGTTGAATACCATCACTGCATCCCTGGCATAAGAATATTTGTAGGCTGATTATTCAACAATGGAATTCATTAAAATTATGGACCAGCCTTTTTCAGACCAACTCTTTCTTTGAAGTTCTCAAAAATCAGGTGCAGCTGTGATGAAATGTTGCCTGTCTCCAATCAAGGACAATGGAATGGAATGGAATGGAATGGAATGGAATGGAATAGAATGGAATAGAATAGAATAGAATAGAATAGAATAGAATAGAATAGAATAGA
>WNWU01000019.1:5155872-5168245 GCA_012654045.1 Ptyas mucosa | reverse complement strand
ATTCTATTCTATTCTATTCTATTCTATTCTATTCTATTCTATTCTATATCTCTCACACACACACAAACACACAAACACACACACTTACTTTATGTAGACAATCATTTGCTTCAGAAGCATACATAATGAAGTCTTACCTGCTTGGTTTTTCAACACCAAACATTTTAAGATGTATGGACTTCCACTTTCATAGTTCTCCAATCAGCCCGGGTTAAGTAATCTTGCAAAAGAAAATTGCAGACTTCTTTGGCTGCTCTGTAGTCACATCCCTGTGCCAAGTGGTTTTGTTTTACGTCTGACATTCTGCTTGTCCAGAATTGTTACTCTAACCCTGTTAATACATGAATGAGCATCTAGATTCCTCTTGCTAAGTATATCTGGGGTTGCAACTTCCACAACCCTTAGCACTTGGTTTCCTGCCTCCAGTGAAAACAAGTCAGATTACAAAAGATTTCTGGGAGAGGCACCATTCCACAACTGGAGTTGGGCAGCTAATATATTCAGGTAAATAAAAATAACAGTTGTGTCTAGAAGAATGACTTTGGTTATTAGCAAAAAGTCACGCAGCAGCCATTTATCCATTTATCCATCTTTCTGCAACCTGCTGACTGATTTGTTACCCTCACTGTATTCATACCGGCAGTGATGAGAATGAAGACTTTTTAAGAAGTGAGAGTTTCTTCGTTCTTTATTTTTCTGCCTCCTTTTCTTTCTCTGCCTTTGAGAATTGATTGGGGATAATGAAATTGACACCATCTGAATTGTAATTAGTTTCTGTGAACAGTAAGTAGCCTTACAAAAAAAAAAAAAGGAGGCCAGTCTTTGAAAGCTGATGAGTTTGCTGGGGTACATCAGGATCAGACTGAAATTTTCATAATTGAAACTGATTTCATTCAAGGTCAAATACTTCATTTTCTTTTAACAATGCAATCCAGAGCTTAGAAAGCTTAGAAAATGAAACTGGCTGATTTACTCTTTCGTAGCAGAGAAAGAAGGACTCGCTGGAGAAGAGCCTAATGCTGAGAAAGATTGAGGGCAAAAGAAGAAGGGGACGACAGAGAATGAGGTGGCAGGATGGAGTCACTGAAGCAGTCGGCGTGAGCTTAAATGGACTCCGGGGAATGCAGGGGTGAAATCCAGCAGGTTCTGACAGATTCTGGAGAACCGGTAGTGGAAATTTTGAGTAGTTCAGAGAACCGGTAGTGGAAATTTTGAATAGTTTGGAGAACCGGCAAATGCCACCTCTGGCTGGCCCTAGAGTGGGATGGGAATGGAGATTTTGCAGTATCCTTCCCCTGGAGTGGGGTGGGAATGGAGATTTTGCAGTATCCTTCCCCTGCCATGCCCACCAAGCCACACCATGCCCACCAAGCCACGCCCACAGAACCAGTAGTAAAAAAAAAAAGGATTTTTCTGGACTGGGGGGATTTTGGACTGGGGGGATGGTAGAGGACAGGGAGGCCTGGAGGAATGTTGTCCATGGGGTTGCGATGGGTCAACATGACTTCGCAACTAACAACAACAAAGCAGAGATCTCTATAGAAAAACAAATTGTTGTAAAAAACTTTTTTCCACCTCAGGATCCAAAAAGATTGTGACTTGAACAATGGGCCCTATCCAACAACAATGAATTTAATGTGGAGAAAAGCAAGATTTTACACTTAGGCAGAAAAAACCAAAGGTACAAGTACAGTTTAGGCGAAACCTAGCTCAAAAACAGTAACTGTTTGACGGAACCTTGGAGTCCAAGTGGATGGTCACTTTAATTTAAGCCAGCAGTGTCAGCAGCAGCCAAAAATCTAATATCAATCCTTGTTTGTATAAACAGAGACATAAAATCAAAACCATGTGAAATATTAGTACAGTTATATAAAGCCTAAGTAAGGCCACACCTGGAATACTGCATCCAATTTTGGTCACCGCATTACAAACAAGATGTTGAGACTTTGGAAAAAGTACAAAGAAAAGCAATTAAGATGATCAAAGGCCTGGAGATTAAAACAGATGAAGAACTATTGCAAAATTCGGGTTTGGCTAGTCTAGAGGAAAGAAGGACTAGGAGGGTCATGATAGCAGTAGTCCAGTATTTGAGCGGTTGCCACAAAAAAGAGGGGATCAACTTATTTACCAAAGCACCTGAAAATAGGACAAGAAGCAATGAATGGAAACCAGTCAAGGAGAGAAGCAACCTGGAACTAAGGAGAAACTTCCTAACAATGAGGAAAATTAACCAGTGGAACAGCTGGCCATCAGAAGTTGTAGGTGCTTCATCACTGGAGGTTTTTAAGAGACTGGACAGTCTCTTGTCTGAAATGGTATGAGGTCTCCTACTTCAACAGGGGGCTGAGTTAGAAGACATCCAAGGTCCCTTCCAGTTCTATTCTGATTGATTGATCTATTGTCTCCTTAAGATGTGGCTTCTTTCTTCAAAAGAATGCAGATCCTGCAACGTTTTAGCTGACGCAATAGTGTTCCCTCCAGAGATGTTATAGAGCTTACATGTGATCTTGGAGAGAAATGATGCAACTATGGATAGCAACGTAGTAGATCTTCTGACTTGTAGAGATAAACTGTATTGATCAAAAAATGTTGAGAAAATGAGCAGCCATCCCCTTTAGAATGCAGAAGAAATAGGACTGGCTTGATTTTGGTCTGTTTTAATATAAAGATGCAAGAATTGGATATGTCTAGTTTAATGAAACTAAGGACTAAGGGTGACATGATAGCAATGTACCAATAGCTAAGGGGCTGCCACGGAGAAGAATGGGTCAACCTATTCTCCAAAGCACCTGAAGGCAGGACAAAAGGCAATGGATGGAAACTAATCAAAGAGAGAACCAACTTAGAACTAAGGAGAAATTTCTTGACCATGAGAACAATTAATCAGTGGAATGGCTTGCCTTCAGAAGTTGTGGGTGCTCCAACACTGCAGGTTTTTAAGAAGAGATTGGACAACCATTTGACAGGTTTCCCTATCTGAGCAGGGGGTTGGATTAGAAGATCCCTACGGTTCCTTCCATAGGGACACAGTGGCTCAGTGGCTAAGATGCTGAGCTTGTCGATTGAAAGGTCGGCAGTTCAGTGGTTCGAATCCCTAGTGCCGCGTAATGGGGTGAGCTCCTGTTACTTGTCCCAGTTTCTGCCAACCTAGCAGTTTGAAAGCACGTAAAAAATGCTAGTGGAAAAATAGGGACCACCTTTGATGGGAAGGTAACAGTGCTCCGTGCACCTTTGATGTTTAGTCATGCTGGCCACATGACCACGGAATGCCTTCGGACAGCGCTGGCTCTTTGGCTTTGAAATGGAGATGAGCACTGTCCCCTAGAGTCAGGAATGACTAGCACATATGTGGGAGGGGAACCTTTACCTTTTTAAGGTTCCTTCCAACACTGTTATTCTGATATATTCTATTATATTAAAACCCAGCTAGTGGCAGAAGCTACCCGACTTTGGGTGAACTTGAAAAAGCTAAGCAAGATTGTTTAATACTTGGATGAATAATTCCCCAGCAAATGTCAGGAATGTAGCCTGAACTACAAACCTACAAAATATAGTGGGCATAGACACAATGATGCCAGTATGCCAAAATATGCTTTGGGATATCAATGCATAAGATCTGCCCCTTATGGAGTTTACATGTGATGTTGCAACACAAATACAAAAAGGACAAATTTTGCACTCTTAGACTTTTCATCAATTTCCCTCTTTGTCCTATGGAGAAAGTCCAGGCATTAAATTATGATCTCACTGCAAGCACTAGCTTTGTTTTCTCTGTTGCCTCATTTTGACTACTTCCTGCCTTAGGAAAAAAAAAATAGCTTTGGAAAAATGACACATATTAGTTGCAGCTTTCACTTGCTAGTTCTCAGCATTACAGATTATTGATGAGCTCCAAGCAACCTATGCATATTGATGAAATCACAGCACCAAAAGGAGTTTTACTAAAATCAGGCAGTCACATCAGGACTCTATTTTGCCCTGAGACTTTAATCAAGTTACACGTATGTGCTGGAAATCAATTCTTAGAAAAAGGAAAAAGGAAAGGAAAAAGAAAAAAGAAAACCTGGACAGATAACAGTGACAATATATATATATATATATATATATATATATATATATATATATATATATATATATATATAAATATAAACAACATTGTGACTCCAACACGGAAAACTAAAACCAGTGCTGTTTTAGAAAGTAGGTCAGGTAACGTGAGTGTGTTATTTTTTTCAGACTTGCAAATTTGAAGGGGAGATAGGGATAATTTTGTATGCGTCCTTAAATTATAATATTTATTTTAATTTATTCACCTGCTACATAAAGTTCTTTTTTTTTTCCCTCACACCCTCACAAACACTTTCTTGTAAGCATTCAATTAGCATTAGGAATGTTTGTTAGGAATCTATTCAGCACCTCCTTTGTTTTCAGCAGAATGCTAAGAATAAAAATGTCAAGCAGTTCTTTAAAATTTTCATTCAACTTATTAACAAATTTGTTAGTACAGAATAAACAACAATTTCCCCAAAGTCTCAAACATGACCAGCAATTTGTGGATTTGTGAAAGGAGGAGGAGAAGGAGGAGAAGCACCTCTTTTTATAGCTGTTGTGATGACTATCCTCACACATCTAAAAGGTAAACAGTAGTTTTAATGTGAGAAGACTTAAGGACAATGATTGGTAGATGTTCCTGGCCTTGTTGCCACCAACAGTGGTGGGATTCAAAAATTTTTACTACCAGTTCTGTGGGTGTGGCTTGGATACTGTAAAATCTCCCTTCCCACTCGAGGGGAAGGTTACTGCAAAATCCCCATTTCCTCCCGATCAGCTGGGATTCGGGACGCAGAGAATAGATGGGGCAGGGCCAGTCAGAGGTGGTATTTACCGGTTCTCCGAACTACTCAAAATTTCCACTACCGGTTCTCCAGAACCGGTCAGAACCTACTGAATACCACCTCTGGCCACCAATCTCTGTCCTTTGGTGAGTGTGGACATGAGCCTGGAATGGAGATCTTTAGTTAGTTTTCAAGCTGCATAAGATAAATGACTGGTTCCTTCAATGTTTGTTATTTTAAATTTTGCTGATCATAGACTGAATGCTGATCATAGACTGAGTGATTGGCTATGTAATCACCAGAACCATGAATTAATAGTAAAAGATATTGAGTACATCAAGTGTTCTGTCCTCACTACATTTTAGTCTGGTTGCAGCTCGACAGCTAAACTCCAATAAAACAGACAGTGTGCGTAGATCTGAATGCTTTATTGAAAGAACAGGATATGGTGAAACAGGGGAAAATAGGGATACATACAATGAGAACCAAATACAAGATAGACAGTATTAAGTTATTGCTGAACTTAACAATTAATAAATACAAGCAATTTAAATCTTACCAGCGATGTTCTATGTGTGGGATGTGGGTTTGTCCTTGGATGACCATGTGCCACAGATTAAGATGGATTCTTCTTTGTGCTTCTGCCATCTCCAAATGCTAAAGTCTGGCTTCCCAGCATGCACTTGTTTTGAGAAAGCGGGCTGATGGGTAAAGGGGTGAGGTCAGTTTCAAACAATATACTTGGTATTTGTCTCTCCAGCCACTAGATGGGGCTAGGGAGTAACAACAGTTGGAAGGAAGGAAGGAAGGAAGGAAGGAAGGAAGGAAGGAAGGAAGGAAGGAAGGAAGGAAGGAAGGAAGGAAGGAAGGAAGATGATAGATGGATGGATGGATGGATGGAAGGATGGAAGGATGGAAGGAAAAGGAGAGGAGGGGAAGGGAAGGGAAGGAAAAGGAAAGGAAAGGAAGGAAAGGAAAGGAAAGGAAAGGAAAGGAAAGGAAAGGAAAGGAAAGGAAAGGAAAAAGTTGGACTATTTATAATTTTGACTGCACTAGATTCTCTAGACAAAAACATTACAAAAATATAGTTCAGAGGTCAACTCATGCAGAGGTTTAGAGGCACCATGGTATCTTTAAAGTTTAAATTCCAGTAGTCACAAAGTTACCTTCAAAATGAAATCACCATTATTTTCCAATCAGAGTTCTCCTGGCCAAAACCTTTGTAGCAGAAGTTGCCATATCCATCATAAGACAGCTGGCCCTGATTAGATCTAATTATGGCCTGTAGTCTGTAAGGTAGAACAGCCTACAGCAATAAACATTGCTATTCCCAAGATTATATCATTATCATACTGAATTTTTATTTTGTATAACTCAAGGTGGTATAAAGCTCTCGTTTGTTTTACCTTCCCCACAACAATAACTCTGTGATTTGAAGGTCACATTTATATTTCGGAACCTAGCTTTGTGTTTCCAGAAGCAAGAACAAAGGAAGTTCTTCTGTAAAGATCTCCAAGATATATCTTCCTTCCTGGAAATCAATTAGTTCCTGTTCCTCCTCAGTGTGAGATTCAACCAAAGGAATTACGAGACATCAGAGTTGGGGAAATGTGGACCTCTAGAATTCTGAATTCCCAACTCCTATCAACTTCAATAAGCAAGAACAGTTAGGAAATTAGAATTCACAAGTTTACTAATCCTAGTCTTCATCTCTGTTTTCAAGACTCACTTTGCCGAAACAAAATTTGGAACAGTAAATGGACCAAAAAAAGAAAAAAAGAAAAAGAAAAATCTTAGCTTTTAAATGGGTATGTGTGTCTTCTGAATAATGTTTCCAAACATGCCTTGTGTTCTTTGTATAATTTTCTCTGTGTAGTGCTGACGTCATGACTTCATTCCAAAAATTTGTGTGTGTGTGTGTGCGGGTGAAATCAAAAGCAGTCATTAATTGCATGGATATTTTAAGTAAGGTGTTAGCCCATAACATGGCCCCAGAACCATCATTAAGGGTGATGGGATTGATTAGGAGGAAGCAGGAATCAGAAAAAATTCAAAACTGGAACTCCTTAACCACCTCTGTAATTCTGGCTTCTTCAGCATTCGAGGTTCATTGTTGGGACTGGAGAAAATAATATGTGGAAGATATTGAATACAGAAGATTTAAAGTCCCAGTCTCAACATTATTCCCTTGGGGAATAATGTCTCATCCATAAAATCTGCTGGGAAGAAAATTAACACGATTGCAACAAATAGGGGAGTGTAGCAGGAAGAGGAACTGTCTTTGAAAGACGGGTGGAAGAGGTGCTACCAAGATAGCAATAGCAATAGCACTTCTTAGACTAACTGTGTATACCATTTCATAGTTCTTTACAGACCTTTTGGAGTGGTTCCCAGAGTCAGCCTATTACCCCCAACAATCTGGGTTCTCATTTTATTGACCTTGGAAGGATGGAAGGCTGAGTCAACCTTGAGCCAGTGAGGTTCGAACCTGTGGCAATCAGCAGAATTAGCCTGCAATACTGCATTCTAACCACTGCTTTTGCTAGGAGTATGTTGTGAGCATCCATTACTAACCCCTGGAAGTCATTGGGATAAAGCTGTTGGTTCAGTTGACCTCTGTGAACAATAGAAGCAAAGGAGATGTAGAAACCATGATGTCCTTGTGGTCATCTTGGCAACACTTACAGATTAGGTCCAGTAGAAAAGGGTAAGTGAATGACCAATACTGCTCTACAAGGAGCTCTCAAAATCTGGAGCCAACATAGCGGAGGGTGAGATATTGGCATCCATAGCTTTTCCTTTCCTGATACCGATGCTAGGTTAGCATCAGGAGCAGCAGTAATGGGATTTCCTAACACATATTGCTCGTAGCTCCAGCCATTTTCTTTCGGGTCATTTCTCCCAAATTGGCTGTTAATTTCCCTGACATAGTCTGGCAGCATCACCGCAGAGATGTCCATCTCAGTTTTCCAAATGCAATTATTTTCCAACCCTTTGGATGCACCCTAGTGTTTCCTACTGGGTTTTTTTATTTTTATTTTTTTTATTTTTGCCTCCCCTGCTGATTCTGTCTACAAGATTTGCATAGCATAGCAGGCCCGGATATTGGATCACAGCACACCACCTGCATCTTCTGACATATTCAGAGAATATGGGAGAAAGGCCAGTTTTTTTTTCTTCCTCGGGACGTGTGCCCACTGCGTACGTGTTTGACAATAACATCTGGCAACACAGATGCTAAATTGGAGAGAGCCGTAATTATTTCATGAGTAGGAGGCAAGTTGTCACCCACAATTATTACCATTCTCCAATCCCAGGTATTAAAAACAGAGAGCATCATTTTGTTCCGAGCCGAGAGCATATGTTTTTGGGGGGAGCCTGACAGGGCTTGCTTTTGTTCTTTGCAATTTAAACTTGAGCATCTAGGTTTTTTTTTCATCTGGAGCTGTGCAAGCTAAAAAAAAAAAATGATTCTCCTAAGAAGACGGGGGAAAGAGATCAAATGCAAAGAGTGGCTGGGTTTGTTTGCTTGGAACACCGTCCACAATACTTTGGGGAGAGAGACAGCTGCCAACCTTTGTAGGTGAGTCCATTATAACTGAAGAGAGGCCTATGCTGACTAGTCACCATTACCTTTGAGCCACTCATAAACAAGAGCTATTGGGCCCTGTTCTACTCAAAACAATCTGGCTTTTCTTTGCTCCTCTAGCCGTTGCTTACCCTTTCCCTTCTTCTCTTTTATTTACATTTTTTGGGGCATCTTTTTCATTCTCTCTCTCTTCCTTTCCACATCCCCTGTTGGCTATTAGTAAAATAAAGTTGAATGGGCTATATTTACAGAGGTATTAGTAAGCAAAGACTTAGACTGCCTCACACCAATTAAATCAGAGTAAATATATACTCTGATTATATATAATCATATATATATATGCTCCTGGAAGCACGAAGCTGAGAACACCAGCCTGAAGATGACGAATGAGACTTCGTCGAAACATCACCAAGACACTTCCAATTTTACGTGGGAGAAAACCTGAATAATCAAAGACCTATATATAATCAGAGTGTATGTATGTATGTATGTATGTATGTATGTATGTATGTATGTATGTATGTATTTTTTCTGTCGAAGCACTTGGTCTACCCCAATATGGGAGGGAGCATACTTAATCTCTCCCCTGGCTCAGCTGATGAAGAGAGGAGAACTTGTGGTTCAGAGGTTAATACAACTGCCTAATATGCAGACAGCCCAAGTTCGACTCCGAGAAAGAGTATGGCTAGCTGATGAGAGCTAAATAGCTTGAAACAGATCTATACTAGTCTCCCTTTATTTCTTTATCAGCAAATATTAAATATAAATTGAATATATATATATATAATCAAATTTATATTTGCTGATAAAGAAATAAATGTATGTATGTATGTATGTATATTGCAAAGATTGCAAAACAACAACAACAACATTGCAATGACACTTCGGGACATTTTCAAACAATCCTGTTTTTTTTTTAAGGTCTTATAATTCTAGTCAATTAGGTTGGATTGAGGCATAAATCATACAGAGATTACCTACTGTGGGTGTGAATGAAGACTAGATTCAATGAATTAAGAATCTCTTCAGTACAAAATGTGCCTTAACATAATTAATTGAGACTACTGTAATGCTATCTATATTTATGATACCTCAAGGTATAAGCATACCATAACTTGACTACAATATTATGTACTGTATGACCGTTAGTGACAAGAAAAGGGGCTTTAGTTGTCTATATTTTTTTTTGAGGACATCTAATGGTTCACTAAGAGGAATCTGGTGGCTCAGTGGCTAAGATGCTGAGCTTGTCGATCGAAAGGTCGGAAGTTCAGCGGTTTGAATCCCTAGTGCCGCGTAATGGGGTGAGCTCCCGTTACTTGTCCCAGCTTCTGCCAACCTAGCAGTTCGAATGCATGTAAAAAATGCAAGTATAAAAATAAGGACCACCTTTGGTGGGAAGGTAACAGCGTTCCGTGCACCTTTGGCGTTTAGTCATGCCGGCCACATGACCACGGAGACGTCTTTGGACAGCGCTGGCTCTTCGGCTTTGAAACAGAGATGAGCACTGTCCCCTAGAGTTGGGAATGACTAGCACATATGTGCGATGGGAACCTTTACCTTTACCTTAATGGTTCATTTGATTTTTGCAGACAAGATCTGGTATGCTTTGAAGCTCATTTGGAACTAACCCTTTGTCCAAAATAATCTTTGTAACTACTATATAAGGTGGCACCAATTGCAGATGCTACAGTTACCAGTGTACTTCTGGGTGCAAACTCATATCTTGTTTGTGATCTTTAAAACTATATATGTCCCGGAATCAAATGTGATTGGTCAAAGTTTTCTTGAAGTTCCCACTTTGCGTGAAAGCAAATTGCAATCAGACAGAAGGTTGTACTTTAATTGGATGGAGTTCCTCACTATCTGATGTTCTGAATGTAAAATATATATATATATATCCATATTAGAAATTAACTGCTTGTCAAAAATGTGTATTTTAGGCAAATTATGGCAAAAGTAATGGAAATATAAGCAACGTGCACGGAAAGACGAATACATTTGCTACAGGTTTTTTTTTTATTTGGGAGAAGAGAAAAAAGCATGCAAAAATTGAATTGGATAGAACTCATTTACATTTGGAAATGCGAGACTCAATCTGACAGATTTGGTCATTCATACAATTAATATTCCAGTACATTCAAAGTTCATAAGACGTGGCAAAAAATCTGTTGTTGGGAATAATGTGTGACATTGCCTTTCATGCCTCGGGTGATTAATGTTTCTTATTATTTTCATCAATTTTTCTTATTCTTAGACTAAGATGTTCAGATAATGATGGTTCATAAGCGTGAAAGAGAGAAAGGACAAGTGCTAATAAAATAATTGTCATTGTTGATAACATGTTGCCTTTCCTGTCTTTTGGTGGCTACTAATTCTTGAGTCAATATTCAAGATGGGAAGAGGGAAACCTAGAAACCACGGGTTATCGCAAGGCCACCAACACTCCACGTATTCTGAGTTTCAACAGTAACCATCCACTGTCACACAAAAAGAGCTGCATCACAACACTGTATGGCAGAGTGAGAACCAGGGGTGGGCTTCAAAAATTTCAGCAATGGGTTCTCTGCCCAGTTGTTGGGTGGGTGTGGCCATGGTGGGTGTGACCTAGTCGGCCTCCTGCACTATGGCGGGGGGGGGGTATTCGCCTTCCCCAGGCTCCGGAGGCTTTCCTCGAGTCTCTGGGAGGGCAAAAATTGTCTCCCCCAGGCTCCGGAGGCCTTCCAGTGTTTCCAGAAGGCCTGTTTTTCCCCATTTCCGAGCCTTCATGCAGGTCCTACAGTTACCTTGCATCCAAAATGGTCCGCGTGGAGACTCCTGAGAGGGGCAGAGCGAGGGGAGGGGCAGGGGAGGAGGGGTCAGCCAGGGGTGGGATTTGGCGGTTTTCTGAACTGGCCATAACGTTAGCTATGGGTTCTCCCGAACCCAGGCGAACCCATAACAGCCCATCCCTGGTGAGAACCCACTGTGATACTCAGCAAGATAAACAACTGGAGAACAGGAACCTACGCAAATATTTCACAATGGATACCCACAAGCGTTTATTACAAGATGTCTGTGTAACACACAGAGGAGAGAAAGGAAGAAAAAAGGAAGGAAGGTACAAGACCAACCCAGCCATACATCAAAAACATTTCAGAAGCCCTAGAATGCAGTTTCCAAGATTTGCAAGTGGGCATCACACACTGCCCAGAGGTTACCATACAAGGACAAATCATGCATTGCAAAGGTTGCTTGGAAGTGGGAGATACTCCTCATATAATCTACTGGATCCCCTGCATTGATTGCCCCTGTGATATGTAGGACAGACAGGGAGGAAGCTAACCATCAGATTTGAAGAACACAAGAGAGCTGCCAGGTGAGGAGACCCAAACTCATTGGTAGGCTCACATTGTAATGAACGAGGACATACAATCAATTTTGCAACTACTAAGATTGTTGGCCAAGGAGGTAGCACGAGGAAACAATAGCCAACGACTTACTAGCCGGCCATCAACACCCAATTAACACTAAAAAGCCACACACAAATCAGGCACCGCATAAATACTACACATAGAATAACCCAAAACATACATTCTGGTGAGAGAGAAGTTTCTTGATATGTTTATGCAGATTCTCAGTCATCCAGGTCATGGTTCTCCCAATGGTGCTTGTTTTTCTTTGAAAAGTCATTGATATCTGGATGAAACTAGAAAAATCCCCTTTCGATTTACCCTGAAGCTGCCCCCCCCCACAAATATTCTGTAACTCATGGAGGAGTATGGTTTTGAGGATAAATGATCCTTCCTGAAATTATATCATTATAAGATATAAAATGTCCATATTTGGTTATAGATATAATGTTTGTGATGTGTAGTTGATTTTATACAGTACTATTCCAATGTTAAACTAATAGAGCATACTCTTCTTCTTCTTCTTCTTCTTCTTCTTCTTCTTCTTCTTCTTCTTC
>WNWU01000019.1:5144369-5155862 GCA_012654045.1 Ptyas mucosa | reverse complement strand
TCTTCTTCTTCTTCTTCTTCTTCTTCTTCTTCTTCTTCTTCTTCTTCTTCTTCTTCTTCTTCTTCTTCTTCTTCTTCTTCTCCTCCTCCTCCTTCTTCTTCTCCTCCTCCTCCTCCTCCTCCTCCTCCTTCTCCCTCTTCCCCTTTCCTTCCATCTCTTCCTCTTCCCCTTCCCCTCCTCCTCTTCCTCCGCACTTCCCCTTCCCTCTCCACTTCTTCTTTCTATATATTAAAGCAATCAGAAACCTATCAAGCATACTAATAATATATCATATTTTCTCTGAATATCTAAATTTGTGCACGGTTGTCAGAAAACTGGGAAAAAACCATTTTTCCTGTTTTCATGATGTCCAAAAGTAATACCCCTATTTTTGTGAATGAAGTACTTAGACTTTATTTATTTTATTAGGATAAAGAATTTATTTATTTATTTATTGGTTCAATTTATATGCCGCCCTTCTCCAGAGACTCAGGGCGGCTTACAATGCATTAAGCAATAGCCTTCATACTTTTGTGTATACCTGCTTAGTAGGGCTTTTGGCCCCCCCTAAGCGGTGTTCTTTTTTTATACAAAGTCAGCTTATTGCCCCCACAATCCGGGTCCTCATTTTACCTACCTTGGAAGGATGGAAGGCTGAGTCAACCTTGAGCCTGGTGAGATTTGAACTCACAGTAACTGCAGGCAGCTGGCAGCTAAGTGCTACTTAATAGCACTTTAGTCTGCTGCACCACCAAGGCTCTGATCTTGACTATGATCTTAGGTACAAATACTCCGAATGGTTTTGCTCTACTCAAGGTAACCTTATATACACGAGTGTACTGAGAATAGGGTAAAAACATCAATATTGTGACCACAACAGTATGAATGACACACATACACACACAAACACAAAGATGAGCTTCAATCATTCCTTCATGGCTGCCATATGCACTTTTTTTTTCCATCATACTTTATGGCACCTTATGTATATTTAGTTGCAACTACTGACTGCCTAAAAGTTGGTTTTCTCAGTTGTCATTTTGCAAAGCTTTTGTTAGTGAGCTGATTCTGCCATCTCTTTTATTAACTTTCTAGTTGTTCCCCCAGGCCTTTTAATATACAAATAGCTTAATATTTAAAATGTATATACTGCAATTAAGCATTTAACCTAATCGGGAATTCAAGATGTTATTGTCCATATGTTGTATTTTAATCATTGTTGCAGTTTATGAGTTTTTGTGTGTGCTTTATAAAACTGCCGTGGGAAAAGGCTTTTGATGAACAGCCTATCAGTTTTTAAAACAATAATAATATAGTTTAAGCTAACGAAACTGTATGATTTAGATCCTCAACTAATGAGGGTGGCGATTTGGGACAGATACAATAAAATAGTGGCTGTGTTTTTAGGAGGCATATAATACATTTTGGGTAACAGGTGTAGAAGCCACAATGCAAAGGGGGTGAAATTACTGAAAGGAGGACAGTTAAACTTTATTTGTTTAATAAATTTACAAGCTGCCCAAAATGAGTCTGAGTGAGTTGAACTTAAAATAGAATAGAATAGAATTTTATTGGACAAGTGTGATTGGACAAACAAGGAATTTGTCTTGGTGCATATGCTCTCAGTGTGCATAAAAGAAAAGATACATTTGTCAAGAATCATAGGGTACAACACTTAATGATAGTCATAGGGTACAAATAAACAATCAAATCATTTTAGGAAACGCTCAATATAAATTGTAAGGATACAACCAACAAAGTTACAATCATACAGTCATTAATGGAAGGAGATGGGTGATAGGAACGATGAGAAGATTAATAGTAGTACAGACTTAGTAAATAGTTTGACAGTGTTGAGGGAATTATTTGTTAGCAGAGTGATGGCATTCGGGAAAAAAACCTGTTCTTGAATCTAGTTGTTCTGGTGTGCAATGCTCTATAGCATCATTTTGAGGGTAGGAATTGAAACAGTTTATGTCCAGGATGTGAGGGGTCTGTAAATATTTTCACAGCCCTCTTTTTGACTCGTGCATTATACAGATCCTCAATGGAAGGCAGGTTGGTAGCAATTGTTTTTTCTGCAGTTCTAATTATCCTCTGAAGTCTGTGTCTGTCTTGTTGGGCTGCAGAACCAAACCAGACAGTTATGGAGGTGCAGATGACAGACTCAATAATTCCTCTGTAGAACTGTATCAGCAGCTCCTTGGGCAGTTTGAGCTTTCTGAGTTGGTGCAGAAAGAACATTCTTTGTTGTGCTTTTTTGATGACGTTTTTGATGTTAGGTGTTCATTTTAGATCTTGCGATATGGTAGAATCTAGATATTTGAAGGTCTCTACTGTTGATACTGTGTTGTCTAGTATTGTGAGAAGTGAAAGTATGGAAGGGTTTCTCCTAAAGTCTACCACCATTTCTACGGTTTTGAGTGTGTTCAGTTCCAAATTGTTCCAGTTGCACTACGAGGCTAATTGTTCAACCTCCCGTCTGTATGTGGATTCATCATTGTCTCAAATGAGACCGACCACTGTTGTGTCATCTGCGAACTTCAGTAGTTTAACAGATGGATCATTAGAGATGCAGTCATTGGTATATAGAGAGAAGAGAAGTGGAAAGACCACACAGCCTTGGGGGGCCGCTGTGTTAATTGTACAGGTATCTGTTGTGATTCCGCTTAGCTTCACCTGCTGCTTCCTGTTTGTTAGGAAGCTTATGATCCACTTACAAGTGTGTTCAGGTACCTCTAGCTGGTTTAGCTTAATTAAAAGAGTGTCTGGAATGATGGTATTGAATGCTGAACTAAAGTCTACAAAGAGGACCCTTGCGTAGGTCTTTGGAGATTCAAGATGTCCTAGGATGTAGTGCAGAGCCATATTAACAGCATCATCTGTTGATCTATTTGCTCGGTATGCTGAGGTGGCACAGTGGTTAGAGTGTAGCACTGCAGGCAGTTCAGCAGTTCAAATCTCACTGGCTGAAGGTTGACTCAGCCTTCCATCCTTCTGAGGTCGGTAAAATGAGGACCCAGATTGTTGGGGGCAATATGCTAACTCTGTAAACCGCTTAGAGAGGGCTGTAAAAGCACTATGAATTGGTATATAAGTCTAAGTACTACTGCTAAGTGCTACAGACTCCAGACACTAGGACAGGACATCAATGACATCACATGCCTGGCTTAAGGTTGAGATGTAGAACTAATGATCATACACATATTGATGACACTGGACCCTGAACTAGTGGATAATCTCATTTACTAGTTTCATTGTACAGATATCCTGACCCATCTCAAAACTGAGAAGCTAATTAGAATTACATCAGGGTGACGATGCCTTTTACAGCAGAACAGGAAGCCTCCTGCCCCAGTTAAAGGGGCAAATGGAGTTTTATAGCTTTAGAAAATGCAATTGGAAGTGCATAGTGGTCTATTGAAAACCATGCAAATTTCTCCTTTATCAAAATATTGTTCTTCCCATATATTTTGGGAAGGGGGGAGGTGTTAGGAATGAACTTTTGCAAAAAAAAAAATACTGCAGAAGAGATACATTAACTTCTAATTTTCTATTGTTCAAAGATAGCTATCAAAGGTGTTGGTAGGAAACGTCAACAAGTCAAGATGGCAGCTGTGGCTACATGATCAAACATACATCTTGATTTATTTCTTTTTGTCCCTCGGGGGTCCCTTGGTGCTCTCTGAGCTTGCTGGTTTTCTTGAAGATGTTTCGTTACCCAAAGTAGGTAACATTGTAAGTGCTTCTTTTTGGTCTCTCTGGCTGATAGGCTGATATTCCTGACAGTTTAGCCCTAAAGTTCATCAATTGGAAAGGAAGAGAGAGAGGCAGGGAAAAAAACAAAGATAATGGATCACTACTAAAGGGGGAGAGAGACACGGTGGCTCAGTCGATTGTCGATCGAAAGGTTGGCAGTTCAGCGGTTCGAATCCCTAGGGCTGCGTAATGGGGTGAACTCCCGTCACTTGCCCTAGCTTCTGCCAACCTAGCAGTTCGAAAGCATGTAAAAAATGCAAGTAGAAAAATAGGGACCACGTTTGGTGGGAAGATAACAGCATTCCGTGCACGTTTGGCATTTAGTCATGCTGGCCACATGACCACGGAGACGTCTTCAGACAGTGCTGGCTCTTCAGCTTTGAAACGGAGATGAGCACCACCCCCTAGAGTCGGGAACGACTAGCACATATGTGCGAGGGGAACCTTTACCTTTCCCTTACTAAAGGATGAAATAGTTTACAGTTAAAGAGGGATAGCTAGAAGAAGAAATGTACTTACGTCTTACATCTGCAAGAAAACAACCGAGTTCAGAGAGCACCAAGGACCCCTCTGTTTATTGTTAATGGATTAGTCCTTGTTGCCCTGTTTGAAAAATGACCCATCATTTCCCCAGCATTTTTGTGCTTTAGTTTCCGTAGCATTCTTCTCCCAGAAGATCTGTTAGGCAAAGGTTTATGGCAAGGAACACAATATCCTTCTAATGCTTTACGCTACACGGTGCCTTGTGTTTTCTTTTTGGTGGCAGTAAGAAAACAAGTTATTCTGGTATTAAATTAAAGGACATCCCTGAAGATTGTATATTTGTTTCTTGAGGAATTGACCATCCAAGGTCTGAAAGTCCAGGTACACTCAATACTTCATTCTGCATCACCTTCTCATTTGGCTTGGTAGACTGCTGTGTTCCTCAGGGCTCTCCTTGGACACCTTCCAGGCACCTTTATTCCCAGGCAGGGCAAAAATAAAGGTGTGGGAGTTAAAGAAAGAGAAAAGTGCAGGTTTAGTTTGGAAGAAAAGGAGCACAATATACAGTATGTAAAAGTATGAATCACTGTCATCTAGATCAATTTTTGACAACGTTGATATGTGTAGACTTCAACTTCTGGAATTACTCAAGGTGGGGAAAACTGGAAGCTGTAACCTACACATCTTAAAATTGCCAAGGTTGAGAAACATAAATCTAGATTGTTGTGGGTGTGCATTGATTAAAATACCTTAGTACAATCGTATTTAAAAGAGCCACATATAACTATTGTCTCACTTCCCACTTGCTTAGGAAAAAGCAGGATCAGTTTCATGAAAAAAAAAGAATAAAAATAAACGTCTCCACATTCAGAATAAACTTTGGAATAGAATAGAATAGAACAGAACAGAATATAGAGCAGAGCAGAGCAGAGCAGAGCAGAGCAGAGCAGAGCAGAGCAAAGCAAAGCAAAGCAAAGCAAAGCAAAACAAAACAAAACAAAACAAAACAAAAACAAACAACAACAACAACAACAACAACAACAACAACAACCTGGAAGGGATCTTGACGGTCTTTTAGTCCAGCCCCCTGCTCAAGCAGGAGAATCCATACTATTTCAGATAAGCGACTGTCTAGACAGAGGTATCAAACTCGATTTCATTGAGGGCCACATCAGGGTTGTGTTTGACCTCTGGGGGCCAGGCTGGGAGTGCCCGGGTGGGCATGGCCAGCTCAACATCACTTGTGTTGGGGGCACCTGTGGTGGCCCAAGCGCTCTGCCAGCGAAAACAGGCTCCCAAGCTCTGTTTTCACCTGTGATGGCCTCCTACAACCTTCTGCCAGTAAAGTAGAGCTCGGGAGGTCTGCCCGCGGCCCTCGTGAGCTCTGTTTTCTGTGGCAGAGGTACTGCGGGCTGGTCCTTCGCTGTTTCAAGGGCAGCTCCACGGGCCAGATCTAAGCCCTCTGCGGGCCGGGTCCAGTCCCCGGCCTTGAGTTTGACATCCCTGGTTTAGACTCTTCTTAAAAAGCATCCAATGATGGAGCAACCACAATTTCTGGAGGCAAGTTGTTCCGCTGGTTAATTGTCCTCACTGTTAGGAAGATTCTCCTTAATTCCACGTTGCTTCTCTCTTTGATTAGGTTCCAACCATAGTTAATAGTGGAATGGTTACTATTCCCACATCCATTGATTTCTCTGGGAAAGAGGCTGCTGGACTGGACAAATTCTTAAAATGTCTTCACCATATTTTGAGGAAGGGCTTGTTTTACAGGCTTGCAAGCAAAGGCTGAATGGATGTTTTCAAAGCGTCTTTTCTCTTTATTAAAGATAATTCAGGATAGAAAAGATTCCCTGCAATTTTTTCTCCTACCAGTGCAGGTAATCCTCACCTTATGACTGGTCGATAGTGACGCTTTGAAATTATGACAGACCATCAAAAAGGTATTTATGATCTGGATTCTAAGTTTTGATGGATGCTCAGCATCCATGGTCAAGTTTTTGAATTTTGGGCACTTGGCACCTGGTCCACATTTACTGCCAATCATTAGGGGAGAGAACCGGTTGTTAAATTACTTGAATCCCACCACTGACTGTAAGTCAAGGAGTATCTGTTTGGTATTTCTGCAGTTATCTAATTATGATATGGCCAAGAGATATGTTATATTACAATCTGTCCAATGGCTTTTTTAAAAAATTTGATTCATATGCCACCCTTCTCCGGAGACTCAGGGCAGCTTACAATGCATTAAGCTTGCAGACTCTCTGACTTCCAACATTTCAGTTAAATCTCCTCCCATTCCTCCCCACCCCCAGTTACCCCTAAGAATGCACAGCCAGGAATCATCATAAGTGACAGAAAGACAGCTAACAGTAGCATCCTTTGTCATCCCCATCAATGAAATAAGCTCAAAAAGACCACCAATACAAACTCCAAAGAAATTCTCAAGTGCTCTAAATACACGTTTGATGGAAACCTTATTTGCACGTAAAGTTTTACAAATTGCAAGGTTGGTTTCAGTGCATTTTGCAGCTTAGAAAACCCCATGAAAACAAGGAACAATTGGGGAAAATTCACAGTGTATTTAAGTCTCCAGCATAATTACAGAGCTGAATACTTCCCGGAATTGCCTGGTTTTGTTTTTTTTTTGCCGCATGGGAAGAGAGATTTAACAAATCAAGAAACTTTCACGGTGTAGCTGAATTGGAATGATGGACAAATGTGTTTGTTTTTGAGAGTAGCGTGCGAATGGAAATTAGGCAGTAATGTTACTATAAATGGTGTTCTCTCTGAATCCTTGCTTTAAAAAACAGTTTTCATTCCAGATCACTAATATATTTGGTTTGGTTTTTTTTTTACACAAAAAAACTAGGCAGCAGATCTAAGCACTAAAAAAATAAATGAGAAATTAAAATCCATGCTTTATTTTGCCTACATAAAATAGCAAATTTTCAGTATTATATCTTCCATTATATAGTGCATGATTTTTGATCTGGTAGAAATTCATATCTGATGTGAGCGCGCACTGACATATGCGAACCGGTAGTGAAGGTAAGTGAATGCGACCACTTCTTTGCTCATGAAAAGGTCACATCAAGCAATCACATGACCTTGGGACACAGCAACGGTCATAAGTACGAACCAGTTTTCAAGCATCTGAATTTTGATCACATGATCATGAGGGTGCTGGAAAGCTCGTAAAAATGGTCATCAGTCACTTTTTTCAGGGCTGTTGTAACTTTGAATGGTCACTAAACGAATTGTTTTAACTCTAGGACTAACTGTCATTAAATTTTACCTTCCCCCATCTGTTTCATTCAGATGGATGGGACTGAGCCTCTAAAAAAAAAATGGGGATCAAAATGGGTGGAAATGTGTTGCTCCAAAGGGTGGGCACACTATATCATAGAAGGTTGTTTTCTTAGGTCCTGTCAGTTGACACTATTTAATGGATCTGGAGCAGGGGTGAAATACTGATCCGGTAGTGATGGAGGCGGGTGGTTCGGAGAACCGGTAGCAAAAATCCCCCCCCCCCATGCCCAGCTGAGCCGCACAATCATCAGAGGCTCTTTTTTTTACTTTTAAAAGCATTTTTTCTACAACTTTGGCTGAAAAAAATGCTTTTAAAAGTAAAAAAAAAGCCTCTGATGATCGCACGGCTCGTCAAAGGCATTTAAAAGAAAAAAACCCTTTTTTAAAAAATGCTCTGACGATCCTAGCTGAGTTCCCTGATGGGCAGAGGCTTTCAGGGAACTCAGCTTGGATCGTCAGAGCATTTAAAAGAAAAAAAGGGATTTTTTTTTTCTTTTAAATGCTCTGCCGATCCCAGCTGAGTTGATCGGCAGATCGGCAGAACATTTAAAAGAAAAAAAAACTCTTTTAAAAAAAAACCCCTTTAAAAAAGCCTCTGCCGATCAGGGAACTCAGCTTGGATCGTCAGAGCCTTTTGGAAGCATTTTTTTACAACCTCTTAGCTGAAGAAGTTGTAGAAAAAATGGTTTTAAAAGTAAAAAAAAAATGGGCCGCGCCCACCCAGTCACATTACCTCACCACCACTAAGCCATGCCCACAGAACCGGTAGTAACAAATTTTAGATTTCACCCTGATCTGGAGTGTGTCAGGATGGGCAGAAACTGGAACAGATGGAAGACAGACAGTTCCTCCTGAACAGATGAAAATAAAGTGATGATAAACCTTTCTGGGAAAGAAGAACTACTGCATCATTTGGGCTGTCTTGAGTGAGCACAGGCTGAGGGATGAGTCAAATTCTTAAGCATCTTGAAAATGTGCAATTGTTCAGAATTGCAATGATGGAAGCCCTCATGAAATTTTATTTTGCAGACTCAGCTCATCATTCAAAGCCCAGTTTCCTTCAGGACTAGGGAAAGTAACATTTGTCATTTATTTGACTTTTCATTTTTCATCCTATAACGGAATGTGTGAATGACCTTGGGGGGAAAAGGGGAAGAGATGCTGCTTAGGAAACATTCAGAACAAGACAAGCAGCCCCCCCCCCCCCGCCCAGTGGCTTAATGGTCAAAGGAAGAAAGCTAGGAAGAACCAGCCCTAATGGATCAAACAATTAAAAGTCAGAAAGTTTGTACCTTCAGATTTGCAAGATTCAGTCAGCTTTACAATAACGTAGAATTAGTTCATTAGTCCTGTTCCCTGTCTGGTTTACCTTGAAGGGCTGAGGCAAACTTTGCTTCTACTCCTTAACTCCTTAACTATCCAACACAGTAAAAGGTAAATATATGTGCTAGTCGTTCCCGACTCTAGAGGGCGGTGCTCATCTCCATTTCAAAGCCGAAGAGCCAGCACTGTCCGAAGACGTCTCCATGGTCATGTGGCCGGCATGACTAAATGCCAAAGGTGCACGGAACGCTGTTACCTTCCCACCAAAGGTGGTCCCTATTTTTCTGCTTGCATTTTTTACGTGCTTTCGAACTGCTAGGTTGGCAGAAGCTGGCACAAGTAACGGGACCTCACCCCGTTACGTGGCACTAGGGGTTCAAACCGCTGAACTGCCGACCTTTCGATCGACAACCTCAACATCTTAGCCACAGAGCCACCATGTCCCTTAAAATAATACACAGTATTATCTACTTTTTACACAGTATTATCTTCGTACTGTATCTTTCACCTCCCCTCATCCTGGTTTCAGTGTGCCTTCCAACTTTACCTTCTGTTCTTCGTTGTCATTGTTCCCTGATCGTTTTATTGTCAGCCTCCTTTGATGAATCATTAGATAGGATCAACCTGACTTTAATGTGTAGTCGGTTATTGTTTTATTGCATACCGAGACACAGATCTTGTAACTTTCGGTTAGGATGACTTGATGTCCCCCGTTTAAACCTTTTTTGGCACCCAAGCTTCCTCCTTTGTTCTAGACATGTATTCCTGTACTTGTAAGCTTAGCAACAATATGAAAGCAGGGAGGTCTACAAAAATGTCTGGTAAATCAGTCAGCTGGTTGGGAGGAGAAAGAGAAACTGTATATTTGTGGCAAAGAAGTGTTATGATCTCATCAGTCATGTGAATCAGAGGCTGAAGATTGTTTATCGTTTATCGTTTATTTGATTTATATACCGCCCTTCTCCCCGAGGGGACTCAGGGCGGTGAACAGGCAGAACTAAAAAACATAAATACAAAATTTAAAAACGAATTAAAACCAAATTAAACAATTGCCCAACAATTCAAACCCATTTTTTAAAAAATATATAAATCCCAGATCTAAAAATTTGGATTATACAATTTAAAATTTTCTTATAAAAAGGGGAGATACTATGCCAGGCCTGCTTGATGGAATAAAAAAGTTTTTAACTCACGGCGGAAAGCACGAAGGTCCGGGATCCGCCGAATCTCTGGGGGGAGATCGTTCCAGATAGTGGGTGCTCCCACAGAGAAGGCTCTCCCCCTGGGGGCCACCAGTCGACATTGTTTGGCCGACGGCACCCGGAGGAGTCCTTCTCTATGGGAGCGTACCGGTCGGTGGGAGGCTATTGGAGGTAGTAGGCGGTCCTGTAAGTACCTGGGTCCTAAGCCATGGAGCGCTTTAAAGGTGGTAACCAACACCTTGAAGCGCACCCGGAAGACCACCGGGAGCCAGTGCAACTCGCGCAAGAGCGGTGTCACATGAGAGCGCCACGTCGCTCCCATCACCACCAAGATGCAGATCAGGGAGACCATAAGGCCTGAAGTTTAAGTTTATTTTATTGTCATTGCACCTTGTACAATGAAATTAAATGCCATCTTCAGTGCACATTATAAAAATGTACAATTTGTGTTTTATAAAAATAAAACACAAACATACATCCTTCACAATTGAATTGAAAACCCGATATTGCATTAGCATTGCCCTATACAGTAGAATTCAATATAGTTACTGCCCTGGGATAGAAGCTATTTATCCTTTTTTAAATTATCCTGTACCGTCTGCCAGATGGTAATAGTTCAAAAAAAAAAAAAGGGTGCCCAGGATGAGATGGATCTTTTGAACATTTGAAGAATGTTTTGAATTTTCCTAAGGCAGCGGGAGATATAAAGCTCTTCCAAGGAGGGGAGAGGGCAACCAGTGATCCTCTGGGCAATGATATTGACCCTCTGGAGCGCTGTCCTATCTGCCACTGTGTATGGCAAACCATACACAGATGCAGTAAGTTAAAATACTCTCTATGGTGCAGCGGTAGAAGGTCACCAGCAGTTTTTCATTCAGTTGTAGTTTCCTGAGAAGTCTCAGGTATATAATCTCTGCTGGGCCCTTTTAACCAGCGCTGCAATGTAAATGCCCCAGGTCAGGTCCTCTTTTATGATAACACCCAGAAACTTAAAACTGCTACTTGCTCGACTCGGTCTCCATTGATAAGCAAGGGCTGGATGTCTGATCTATTCCTTCTGTAGTCCACTATAAGCTCCTTGGTCTTATTGGTGTTAAGGATTAAGTTATTGTCTCCACACCACGAAAGCAACTGGTGCTGAAGATTCTGTGGCAGCTCTATGTCTCCATGAAGTTGTGAAAGACGGACTTGATTCAAATAATGAGGGGCCAGATTAGGGGTGAAATGCTTCCGGTTCGGACCAGATCGCCTGATCTGGTAGCAATGGCGGTGGGTGGTTCAGAGAACTGGTAGCAAAAATCCCTGTGCCCACCCCCATGCCCAGCTGAGCCGCATGATCATCAGAGGCTTTTTTTTTAACTTTTAAAAGCATATTTTCTACAACCTCTTCCAAAGAAAAAATGCTTTTAAAAGTAAAAAAAAAAAGCCTCTGATAATC
>WNWU01000019.1:5113101-5128333 GCA_012654045.1 Ptyas mucosa | reverse complement strand
CCCCCCCCCCACCAAGCCACGCCCACAGAACCAGTAGTAGCAAATTTTACATTTCACTACTGAATAGTACCCTCATTCAGCGGTATCCGACCCTTGGTGACTTTATAGTCAAGGCCTCTCCATGCTACCTGACAAGCACAGCTTCTTTTACTGTAGTTGTTGGATGTTTATATTTGTGTCATGGTAATCATGATGGTATCAAGCCAGTGAGTTCTTTACTTGTCTCATTTTTTGATCATTAATCTTTCCCTTGCATCATTGATGAATTTGCATGCATGACATGATGAAAGTAAATCAGATGTAGTCTTGTGATTTTAGTTTCTAATGATGTTTCTGGTTTCAGCCCCTCTCTGTGTTGGTTGCTTGGCTGCCCATGGTATACACAATAATTTATGCCAGCACCACTACAGTTCAAAGGCATTGATTCTTCTCATATTACAGATTAACAGAGTTGGAAGGGACCTTGTAGGTTATTTAGTCCACCACCACCCTGCCCAAGCAGGAGACCCTACACCATTTCTGACAAATGGCAGTCCAAACTCTTCTTGAAAGCTTCCAATGATGAAGCTCCCACAACTTCTGAAGGCAATGGTTGATTGGTTCCATTGGTTGATTGTTCTCACTGTCAGAAAATTTCTCCTTATTTCTAGGTTGAAACTCTCCTTGATCAGTTTCCATCCATTATTCCTTGTCTGGCCTTCGGGTGCCTTGGAAAATAGCTTGACCCCTTCCTCTTTGTGGCAGTCCCTCAGATATTGGAACACATGCTATCATGTCCCCCCTGGTCCTTCTCTTCACTAGACTAGCCATGCCCAGTTCCTATAACCGTTCTTCATGAACTGGAAAAGTTGGTACTTATCAGGAAATAAAAACTGGAAGGAGGAGAACTCTAATCCATCTTGGCTTCTTTAGGAAAGCGGGAAATCTAACGTATAGAGCCGAGGTGGCGCCATGGTTAGAGTGCAGTACTGCAGGTACTTCAGCTGACTGATAGTTCAGCAGATCAGCGGATCAAATCTCACCGGCTCAAGGTTGACTCAGCCTTCCATCCTTCCAAGATGGGTAAAATGAGGACCCAGATTGTTGGGGGCAATATGCTATTTAGTATACTGTCTTTGGTGTAAGCCGCCCAGAGTCCTTGGAGAGTGGGCGGCATAGAAATATAACTAATAAAAAAAAATAAAATAATAATAATAAAAAAAAATACTAAAGTTATTGTTAGTTACCTCTCCTTTTCCTCTAAAATTTGAGTGACTATTTTTGAAAGGTAGTTTGTTGCAAATTCTGGGAAGCGAAAGCAACGAAGCAGAGACCAACACAACTTTTAACATACAGCGAAAGAAAGAATCAAGAGTAGAAGTTTAAAAGAATTTTTTTATATATATTAACGACCAACAGCAATTTCTCACTTTTTTTTTGGTTTTTTGGGAGCCTTGCTGTGCGATTCCGTCTCTTCCATCAGCACAGCCGTATAAGCATTAAAAACAGTGAAGTAAACAAACCCTGATGGAGCTAATTCATGCCTGACAAGCTTTACCCTGGACTGGTTTACAAATACAGGAAGGCAGTGAGAAAATTAGTCTTAACAACAGCTGAAACCTATTACAGATCTTTTCCCTCCAGCTTTCTTGGCTGATATTGAGTGCAGAATGAATACCTGTTCAAAGAAGAGGCTGTAAACAGCAAAGTCTTCTGGGGTTCATATTTCACAGCTATGCATGTTGAAGGGTGGGAAAATCAGGCTGTGCTCCACAGGTTGTGGGTTTTCTGCTTTCATCAGAAGGTGCCGAGAGCTTTTGCAATATTTTGCAAAAATAACAAATGCTGATTAAACGTGCACGGAGACGGATTGTACTTATTCCCAGACAGAGATTATTCAGAGTGACAAACATCAATTCATTCTGTTCCATGCAGGATAAAATGAGTACAGTCACATAATGTGACTTTTATGTGTTTAAAAGAGCATATTGAAGTCAGTGCAAGTTCTCCCCGCTGTCATTATGCTTCCCCTGTGCTCAGAAACATCCCAAGCAATTTACTTGGGAAATAATGTTAGAATATGGTCTAATGCAATAATTTATTCGCCTTCTGTCTGTAGACCATGACAGTGGAGAATAGTTGGCAACACAGCCACTGATGTGATCCATTTTATTGCTAAACACAACAGCTGTAGTTTAGAAATGTAGGTATATACACTTGCAAACAAGAGCCCTATGATCAATGGTGGGCTGCTGGGGGTTTGCAGGGGTTCGGGAGAACCTCTAGCTAAGATTCTGTGCAGTTCAGAGAACCCCCAAATCCCACTCCTGGCTGGCCCCACGTACCCCACCCCGCCCCTCCCAGGAGTCTCCACGTGGCCCGTTTTGGATGCAGGTAAGTGCAGGGCAGGGGTGGGTTCTAATTTTTTTTACTACCAGTTCTGTGGGCGTGGCTTGATGGTCATGTGACAAGTCTTTAGGATTTAGCAGAGGTACTGGTCTACCAGGCTTTTAATTGCTTGCAGAACTGTACCGGTCTACTCCTTTGTTTTTGGAGGCACTGGTCTACCCATTTATTTTTGCAGGCACTGGGTTACCCCTTTATTTTTGTAGGCACCGCACTACTCATTTGTTTTTGGAGGCACTGGTTTACCACCACACTGCCTTTTAACACTGATCAGCTTAGGGTGGCCCTTTGAAGCCCCGCGGCAAGAGTTTAAACAGTTTTTTCTTTCTAGCTGATCAGCTGGGACTCAGGAGGCAGCAATAGATTGGGGGTGGGGCCAAATAAAAGGTAAGAATAACATGGGGGGGGGCAGGGGGCAGGGGTGGAGAACTGGTTTGGTGACGTCATATTGTCACTGCTACCAGCTCGGTGGAACCAGGCCGAACCGGAGGAACCCACCACTGGTGCAGGGTGCACGCAGAGGCTTGGGAAGGGTGAAAAATGGGCCTACTGGAAGTTCAGGAAGGCCAGAAATGGGCCCATTTCTGGTCTTCAGAGGGCCTCCGGAGCCCGGGGAGGCTGTTTTCGCCCTCCCGGAGGCTCGAAGAAAACCTCCGGAGCCCGGGGAGGGCAAACCCCCCCCCCTGCCATGGTGCAGGAGGCCAACAAGGCCATACCCACCATGGCCACATCCATCCAGCAACCGGGCAGAGAACCCCTTTGCTAAAGCTTTTGAAGCCCACCCCTGCATATGATATAGTGCAGGGGTCCCCAACACCCGGGATGAGGAAGCATTCAGAACCAGGCTGCGCAACCTGCAGACGTGCGTGCATGTGCACACAGCTCTACATGCACAAGTGCCAGTTGCTCACACTCACACACGCAGCTCCATTTGTGCAAGCAGCTGGTACTCACACACGTGTCTGCTGTTCACACAGAACCATCCTCCGTCCCCACCACCATCAGTCCGCCAAGCCGAAAAGGTTGGGGACTGCCAATGTAGTGGTTAAGGCATCAGGCCAGAAACTGGGAGTTCATGAGTTCTAGTTTCATCCTATCCACAAAGTGAGCTTGGGCCAGCCACTTTCTTTCAACTCTTAGAAAGATGCAATGGCAAACCAGTTCTGAAACCTTGCCAAGAAAACGGTAGGGACTTTTTCCAGGTAGTCTCTGAAAATTGACACGATTGAATGGGGGGGGGGGGGGAGGACACAAAAGGGTTTTAATATCATTCTATTGTATGCCTTTTGAAGGAATGCCGGTGACTTATAACACTAATAAGAGTAGTAAAATGTATGTAAATTATGTAAAAATGACTAAAAGGGCATTTTTTTTTTCCAACAGTGTAGAATTGAGTTGTCCTTGGCTATTTCCAGGATATTGATTAAATCTCCCAAACTAAAGCCTCGGAGTTGGTGGTTATCCATGCCATTACTCCTTAACCTTGATTCTACTGAGGCTGTTCTAAATGTGATTATGTGAACTTAGAACAGTGCTTTGTGTAATGCAGGGGTGTGAAACTCAAGACCTGGGGGTCAAATGTGGCCCACTGGGTGCTTAGATCTGGCCCGTGGGGCTGCCCTGGGAACAGTGAAAGACCGGCCCGCAGTGCCTCTGCCAGCAAAAATGGCTGCGACGGTCTTTTGCCACCCTCTGCCAGCAAAAACGCTCTGTTTTCACTGGAAGAGCGCTTCGGCTGCCATTAGGTGCCCCCTGACATGAGTGATGTCAAGGTGGCCACACCCACCCTGGCCATGTCCCCCGCCCTCCCAAATATAACCCTCAATGAAATCGAGTTTGACACTCCTGATGTAATGGCATGTGGGGATTGTATGTAGGAGAGACAGGAGGCAGATTTGCAATCTAGACAATGGCTTGATAAATGAAATTTCAGTCTAAAGGAGATGAGGTGGCGAAAGTGAACCACAAGGGGATCCTCTCTAGTTTTTGGAAGAGTAAAAGTGAGAGACAGGAGGGGTACTTTCAAACTTGCAAGATTCTTTTAATGTAAGCTTACAATAAAAAAAATAGAGCTAGTGCTTGGGTGTTCTTCTTGCCTGGACTTCCTCGCAAGGCTTTGAGAAATAGGAAGCAACATACCATATTTTTCGGAGTATAAGACACATTTTTCTCCCCTAAAAGAGGGTGAAAATACGGTGTGTCTTATACACTGAATGTAGCCCCTCTCACCCACCAGCCCCCACCCTTTGGCCTCTGCCTCCCAACAATTTGCCTCCTTGCAGCAAACAGCTCGTTTCAGCTTCAGCACAGCCTGATTAGCACAAGCAACTGATTGTCAGTTGGATCGGCCTTCTGACCATCAGCTTTTCAGTCTGCATTGCCTATTGCTGCCTTGGCGCACCCCATTTTCAGCCTCTGCTGTTTACTGTTTGCTGCAACGAGGCAAATTGCTATGAGGTAGAGGCAGTTTTTTTTTTCTTGTGCTAATCAGGCTATGCTTAAAATGAAACTGAAACTGAAACAGGCTGTTTATTGTTTGCTGCAAGGAGGCAAATTGCTGGAAGGCAGATTTTTTTTTTTCTTGTTTTCCTCCCCCAAAAGGTAGGTGCATCTTATAGTCCGGAGCGTCTTATACTCCAAAAAATATGGTAATTCCTATGCTTCTGGTAAATTGGAATGGTAGAAATTACAACTGTTTTGTTGCTATTGTCTTCATGGGTGTTTAGGATGAATTTTATTTAGAGCAGCCCAGGGGTGGCAAAATTTCAAGTGGGCTGGAAAAACTCAGAAGTTTTGAAATGTGCTTTTGAAGCCACCTCAAAGGCCTCTGAGACTGAATAGCTAGACAATAGGAAATCTTTGATTGGCACTTGCCTGTCAGACATGTAGAGAATTTTGAAAACACCAAAGAGACTGACATTTGGGTCAAGGCCACATTGAAAGGTCAGCTTTTCAAGAAACGTAGATTTCCTGATTCATATTGAGATTTGGCATTTATGTTGTGTTTGAGGCTTATTTCGGAAACTCCCCAGCATCATTCATCACTGTCAGAAGGAGAGGATGTAATGGGGAAATTCAAATAGGGAAAAACAAATATAAAAACCCAAACATTTATAGTGACTTTTCTATGCAATCAAAATACTGGGTTTTTTAAAATCCAGTCTTATTACCTGAAGGCTGTGTTTTTTAAAACTTATTTTTATAGAATATTTTCTAAGACATATATGATAAAATACAACCAACGTTACAGATAGTTCTGTACTTATAGTAGAGAGGAAAGTCATTTCATTTAGCTCAGGGGCCAAGTATGTAAGAGAGGTTTATTGGTAGTTGCTTTGTGGCTTCAATTTCATTCAGTCAGATGCTAGGTAGGGTAAAATTTATTTCTTCCAACCTTTGGATGGTCTGAAGGTTTAGTTTGAAACCTGTTTGACATACTGAGTTGTTTCAGTGCAGCAGATTGAATCAACAGCTGTTAAATCATTTTGAATATTCGATGGATCTTGGTAGACCACACATATGTTTGGTTATCAGATCAAATTGACTCTTTAAACCAAAAAAGTCAGCTCCTTGAAAAATTGACTTTAAACCAGGGGTGAAATCAACTTACCTTCCCAACCGGTTCGGAAGTCACGTGTGCGCTTGGACCCTCTGCACATGGGCAAACCCTTCTGTACATGCGTAGAGGATAAAAAACAGGTTACTTCCTGGTTAAAGCCAGGAAGTAATGACGACCGGGTGGGTGGGTGGAGCCTCATGCCGCCATTGCTACCGGTTCTCCGAATCACCAGCCACCATCGCTACCGGTTCGGTCAAACCATTCCAAACCGGGAGCATTTCACTCCTGCTTTAAACCTTCAAACCACGTTGGAACCCTGCTGCAGATTCAAATCCAGTTGAAGGTTAAGCTAAAACCTTAAGTAATTTACTTGGGAAATTTAATAAATCTGGCTCTCCTGATTAGCCTGAGGCCCTAAAGGGGCATTCCATGTTGTAGACCAGGAATGTGAAACTCCCGGCCCGCAGACCAGATGCGTCACGTTCTGGCCCCGCCCCCACTCAGTTTAGCGAAGGGGGAAAAAATCCCGATACGTCATGTGATGCTGCCGTGATGACACAAGTTTGACACCCATGTTGTAGATGGTCAATGGACTACAAAGAAGATCCCACCTCCGCACTGTAGTACTGTTTTTTTTTAACTTATTTATTCTTTGTTCATTTTTTTAAAAAAACATTTTGTACTTTTGTTTTTATTATTGTAAGCCACCCAGAATCCCTTGACAGTAAGGTGGGCAGCATATAAATTTAATTTATAGACTATTGCAGCGTGCTTTTCATAGGGCTACTCTTGAAGAGTATTTGGAAGCTACAATTGGTGCAGAGTGCAATGGTGTAGGCAGTTCTTGGGCCCCCTAGGATGGCCCATGTACATAAATAAATAAATACATTTGCTTTTCCCAAATTGTTAGAAACATGTATATATTTAATCTTGGATGTGCAACAGGAAATTGTCAAAGTGAATCAGGATGCTGGCTTTCTTTTTTTCTTTTTTTTCTTTTTTTTTTAATTAAACATTTTTAAAAACAAAAAGAAAGCTTTAACACTTTTTCTGTTTCAACAGTTTCACATCAGTCAAGAATTTCATACTTATACATTTTTCCTCCCTTATTTCTACTATATCTTTTATACATATACTTCTAATATTTATTTATTTATTTACATATATACATAACAATACCTTTGTACCCACTTCTATTTCTACAGTTTTTGTTTCCTCATATTAACAATTATAGTTCAACTCCGATTTCGACCATTATTTAATTTTTCCCTTCCTTTTATCTCTCTCCTCCAACCATTCATACCATTTCTCCCACACTAAATAATATTCTGTTTCCTTTTTTTCTTGTATCTCCTTTGTTAGTTTGTCCATCTCTGCACATTCCAAAACTTTTCTGGTCAGATTATCTTCTGATAAATGGTATATTATCATTTTTCCAATTCTGAGCGTAGATTATTCTTGCTGCTGTAGTAATATGGATAATTAAATATTGTATTTCTTTTTTGTATGGCCCTGGAAGTATTCCTAATAAAAATGTTTCTGGCCTCATCTCTATCTTTTGTTTGGTTATTTCTTTTAATTGTGATCTGATTCTACTCCAATATTGTTTCGCTTTGTGGCAGGACCACCACATGTGGTAATAGGTTCCCTTTTGCTGTTTGCATTTCCAACATGTTGGTGAGGTATTGGGAAACACCCTTGCCAATCTGGCTGGTGGCAAGTGCCACCTGTAAAACATTTTATACAGATTTTCTTTATAGGATACAGACATTGTCAGTTTATAATATTTGTTCCATAATTTCTCCCATTTATCTAATTCAATGTTGTATCCGAAATTTTTTGCCCAAATTATCATATTTTCTTTAACTACCTCCTCTTCCAATTTGTATCTTAATAAATAATTGTAAATTTTTTTGATCAATTTATCTTCTGTACCTGGGAGGATTTTGTCTAATTCATATACTTCTCTTTGAAATCCATATTGTGTCAAATCTGTCTTTTTTTTAACCTATTTATTCTTTGTTCATTTTTTTAAAAAAATATTTTGTTTGCATGTAAGGCCACCAATCAATGGCTGTACCCTGTTCTTTTAATTCCTGCCTTGTTTTCAATTCCCCTTGACTGTTTAACAAATCTTTATATCTTTTCATTTTGTCAATGTCTAATGCATTTGGGTAGATTTGTGCCTCCATTGAGGATAACCGTTCTGGAATTTTATCGTAGTGATTCTTTTTTATCCCTTGCCATGTTTGTAATAGTGCATCGCTGATTAAGCGCCATTAAAAATAGTTATGTTGTCTATTTTTTCCTTCCCATAAAAAAGCGTGCCACCCTCTCTGCAAATCATATCCCTCTAATGTTAAAATTCTTTTATTTCATAATTCATAAAGGATGCTGGCTTTCTAACTAAAAAGATTATGCCACTTATTCAGTGGGCCTGAATACAAAAAAAATGATTGGGAATTTCATTCCTGATTGAAGGTCTGCTCATTAAAACACTTCTGAAACATTTCCATTACTGTAAATTATACAGGTTCTTGGAAGGCAATTAAAAATCATTGAAGATAAAAACACCTGAAGTTTGGATAGCTAAAGCACCTAATTGCTGACCTCTAATTATCACATTCAGAAGTTTCTGCAGAGATATGTCCAAAAAAAAAAAAAAAAAAAAAAAGGAAAGATAGTGGCCAATTTTGTATGAAACAAATAAAACTTGTGAAATTTTGATCACACCAGCTTGATCTTTTTTTAAACAAACTGCACCCCTTACTAGACTAATATATTTCTGTTGTCTTCAAGTATACGAAACTATCAACCCTTATCAGACATGACAAGGAGCCTGAGTGGCGTAGGAGACTAATGCCTCCTACTAAGGCAGCATTTAACATCCAGCTGCCTGCAATTGCTGCGAGTTCAAATCCCACCAGGCTCAAGGTTGACTCAGGCTTCCATCCTTTCTAAGGTGGGTAAAATGAGGACCCGGTTTGTGGGAGCAATAAGCTGACTTTGTATAAAATATACAAAAGTATGAAGGCTATTGCTTAATGCCTTGTAAGCCGCCCTGAGTCTCCGGAGAAGGGCGGCATATAAATAATTTTTTTTTAAAAAAAATGAATTGAACCCGGAACTTGTAAGTTGTGAGATGGACGGCATAGAAATTTAATAAATAAACAAGGTTCATTTAGGGTGAATGTCTGTATTGTTCTTTCCATAATGTGTGAAAGTATAATAATAATGCTATAATTTAGACCAGACAACTAGTGAACAGTTTGGAATGTTTGTGTCAGGCACGGAAGACCAGGTCCATGCATGAAGGTCCAGCTAAACTGATTTATTGTTAAAAACTCTATGTGAGTGGTGCAGTGGTCTAGAGGTGAGGCTCTCGCCTAACAATCAGGAGGCTGTGAGTTCGATCCTAGGTAGCGGCAGATATTTCTTTCTCTGGGTGCAATGAGTTATTATCTGCTGCGAACCCTGCATTGGCGACAGGAAGGGCATCCAGCCAGTAAACTCTCAGCTCCATTCAGTTGTCTCAACTCCAACCTGGTAAGGGACTCTACCCCAGGGTCATTAAAAGACAAAAAATGGCTAAACACTCTGTGCACAGGAATGTTTACAGCTAATGGATATCACCTTATTGAGTTAGATAAGGGACCATGGAATTCAAGGGAAATTTAATAAATAAATAAATATATAACATTCTCAGCATTATAACCATAGATGTCTGTAGACCATGAAATGTGTGTGTTGGGAGATATTCTGGGTCTCTTTGTAAGTATTTCCTGTCTTTGGAATTAACTCATGTTTCTTCTCTACTTGGTGTTTCTCTAATGTCCTCTCCAAGGTCACCTGTCCAGCTGCCTATGACTTGTTGCTCCATCATCCCAGGATCCCCATTGCTTGCAAATCATTTGGTAGAATCTTCTGCTTATGTTATTGTATTTCTGTTGATAATCTACTGAACGGTTGTTGTGGCAATTCTATTTAAATTACATTCTTGCATTTCTAAGTTTGTGTTTATACATATAACATATAATGTATACATTGCATGGAAAAAGGGGCATTCCCCCATTTTTCTTTCATTCATTCTTACTTGCTTGCTTGCTTTTTTCTTCCTCTTTTCAGACAATGTGCTACAAAATGCATAACGCATTGTAAGCCACCCTGAGTCTCTGGAGAAGGGCGGCATAAAAAACAGATAACAGACTTAGAAGGGGCCTTGGAGGTCTTCTAATCCAACCTCCTGCTCAAGCAGGAGACCCTATGCCATTTCAGACAAATGGTTGTCCAATCTCTTCTTAAAAACTTCCAGTGATGGAGCACCCACAACTTCTGGAGGCAAGCAGTTCCACAGGTTAAATTGTTCTCTCTGTTAGGAAATGTCTCCTTAGTTCTAGGTTGCTTCTCTCTTTGATCAGTTTCCATCCATTGTTTCTTGTCTTGCCTCTTCTTTGTGGCGTCCCCTCAAAATAACACTACTATCATGTCATCCCTAGTCCCTCTTTTCACTAGATTAGATATACCCAATTCCTGCAACCGTTCTTCATATGTTTTAGCCTCCAGGCCCTTAATCATCTTCGTTGTTTGTTTATGATGTAAAAGTCACCACACTTCTACACTAATTGTCTCTTCGGTTCTGGCTTGTATCACCTTTGCACTAAACCAGATTTCACTGTCTTGAGTCAACTCTCCAAGCCAGGTCTTGCAATGGTTCTTAATGTGAATGGATCAGTGGTGGGTTCCGCCCGGTTTGGGTGACGGTTCTCTTTGTTCAGGAGCTGGGCCCTCCTGCCCCCCCCCCTGCGTTATTCTTACTTTTTATTTGGCCCCAACCAATCTATTGCTGCCTCCCGAGTCCCAGCTGATCAGCTAGAAGGAAAAAAAACCTGTTTAAACTCTTGCCACAGGGCTTCAAAGGGCCGCCCTACAGCTGATCAGTGGTAAAAGGCAGTGTGGTGCCTTTGAGACTGGTGCCTCAAAAAACAAATAAGTAGATCGGTGCCTCCAAAAACGAATGAGTAGACCGGTGCCTCCAAAAATGAATGAGTAGACTGGTGCTTCCAAAAACAAATGGGTAGACCGGTGCCTCCAAAAACAAATGGGTAGACCGGTGCCTCCAAAAACAAATGAGTAGACTGGTACAGCTCTGCAAGCAGTTAAAAGCCTGGTAGACCAGTACCTCCCCTAAATCCTAAAGAATTGTCACATGATCATCAAGCCACGCCCACAGAACTGATAGTAAAAAAAAATTAGAACCCACCCCTGGAATGGGTGCATTCCTCTTTGCATAGCCATCTTACCATTTCATGGCTTGGAACAATAAGCCTTTCTGAAATAAGTAGAACTATTTAAATAAATATGGGAGGAGGAGGAAAACTATTGTGGCTCAAAGATAAACTGCTATGATCAGCGTGTTATATGCTTTTTTTTAAAAAAGCAGATCTTCGCATTTTTTTAAAGAGATCTCTTTTTGTTTATATATCCTGCCCTTAAATTTCCTATTATGAGTCTAAAAGTCTATTGATTGTTTCATACCTTGGGTTTTTATTCACTGAGTTTGAAAAGACAGGAAAAGACAATATTAAATTATAGCAAAGCAATAGATTCACTCTATAGAATTCAGAATACAATGGCCATTAAAGTAATATCTGATTTCTAGAATCCCTCTGTTCACCAGAGAGCTGGTAGAGGAATTGTCTGCCTTAAGGAAGGTAGAAAAGTAATAAAAGAGAGCCAGATCAATGTTCTGGACTATCTGCAATATAGACATACAACTTACTTGTAAATCTGCCCTTCGTGGAATATCACTTGTGTGGATGTTCCTCGTTTCCCTCTTCTTTGTCCCTGTTTGTTTTCAATCGTGTCCCTGTAAACACCATCGGAGGAAGGTTACATTTAGCTTTGATAAATGATGGCATTGTTTTCTTTTTCCAAAGGCATAATTGATACTGCATTTTCTGAGTACCGGTAGTTTCTGTTTTCTCTTTAATGTCTAGCAACTGCTAGTACCATCTGGCCTATAAGATCAAACATTCACATTCTACGTTGACCCATTTTTTTCTTAGATAGAGAAATTCCGGTGATTGCACATTAGAATACATTTAATACTATGGGATGGGGGGGGGGGGAGCATCCTGAAAATGTTACTTTGATATTCTAGCATCTGAATGTTGCTGTCACTTCTTTGAATATTTCTGATTACTGTGGTTTTATATAATCCCACTTTGAATTAAATTCTAATTTTGAGAGTACATCTGATATTCTGGCAGAACTTTTCTACTCTTGCCTTCAACTTTTCATTTTTACCTTTCATAAATAAATAAGCAAAAAAGCTTTGGTGTGGAAATGAGAGATTTTGGAAGAGCTCTGGTGGCGCAGCAGACTAAAGCACTGTTATTAACATCAACTGCCTGAAATTACTGCAAGTTCAAATCTCACCAGGCTCAAGGTTGACTCAGCCTTCCATCCTTTCAAAGTTAGGTAAAATGAGGACCCAGATTGTGGGGGAAATAAGCTGACTTTGTATAAAATATATACAAAAGTATGAAGGCTATTGCTTAACGCATTGTAAGCCGCCCTGAGTCTCCGGAGAAGGGCGGCATATAAATCAAATTTTAAAAAAAATACTCCATTTCTCTTTAAAACACAATCCAAAACATGAATTGTCTCTTAGGCAGGAGATAGGTAATTATTTGTCCCTGGCTTTTCCATCGGGACCTCATAAGTCTTAGCCTTGCCACATTGGGACATGTTCTGAACTTGAAGTGCATTATGGATGATAATTAAGTCGGTACCTTAATGTTTCTGATCAAATCTGAAAGTGATAACCAATGGAATATTATCAGTCTTGGGTCGTCTCTATTTCCAACTATAATGTCAATGCAGAGAAGCATTATTACTGTGAAGTGTTAATAATCTATTTTGATTTCTCTTTTGTATTAAGAAAATTTGAGAAATTTAGACTGGTTCCGAGCTGGCCTTCTTGTTTTTTCACTCTTACTGAAAAAAGAAGGGGGCAGGATAATCTTCACATAGGTTCAAAGGTTTTCCTGCTTGTGAAAATCGTAGGTTTTCAATTCCCATCGCAGAGTCATGTGCCAACCAGTCAAGAACGGATCTTGCAGTGCCCTGACCATAGTCATGGTGCCAAATTTTGATTTTTTTTTAAAAAAAACCCTTGGGTTGTTGCTTGTTGGAAGCTTCTGCATGAAACCTAGTATTAGGTACTGTGAAAACTGGCCACCTTCGGGGCACTTCTGCTGTCATGATTAAGGAACTCCTGGCAGCTTGTAAGAGATTTAGGTATTATCTTGCTTGGAATGCATGCTTTTTATGTTGTATTTTTTAACCCTCTTTCCTTGAGCTAATAATAAAGCTTAAAATCTCCTTATTTATTAGTTTGCTTATTGTCTCTGGATCCAAAAGAACCAATTGCTTGGGCATCTGCCTGACACTTGGCCAAACATCAGGTTTTTCATGAGCTATTGGATAAAAATATAGAAGTCATATCTGCAAATGATACTAAAATGTGTAGAGTGGCCGATACCAGGAGATATTGGGCCCCATGCTGAAGGAAAGATACTAGGCTACTTGGAAGGAAACCTAAGTAAAGGTAAAGGTTCCCCTTGCACATACGTGCTAGTAGTTCCCGACTCTAGGGGGCGGTGCTCATCTCCGTTTCAAAGCCAAAGAGCCAGCGCTGTCCAAAGATGACTCCATGGTCATCTGGCCGGCATGACTAAATGCCAAAGGCGCACCTTCCCACCAAAGGTGGTCGCTATTTTTCTACTTGCATTTTTTACATGCTTTTGAATTGCTAGGTTGGCAGAAGCTGGGACAAGTAACGGGAGCTCACCCCATTATGCAGCACTAGGGATTCGAACCACTGAACTGCCAACCTTTCGATCGACAAGCTCAGCATCTTAGCCACTGAGCCACTGCATCCCTGGAAGGAAACCTAATCCCTAGTTAATTGCTTCTTGCTGTGGACTCTCAGCAAGATCAGATAGATCAGATGAAAAAGTTAAGTGGACCAAGACTTTATGGTCTTATTCCAAGCCAAGAAAGGTGGACAAATGAGAGAGGAACATTTCAAGCAGGAAGGACTTCATCCTGTGCTCCTCTCAGGGGGAGTAAGTAAATCTCTTAACAGTAAGCTGTGAAACTCTATAGATATAAAATGAAATAAAATGTGCTTTGCAGTGTGTCTATACATGCGTGGAGCACTTGTTGAACTTCTAAAGCAAAATCTTGTGTTGGTATCATGTAGCAACTGCAGAGAGAACTATGCTATTCCAAAAACAGATTCCAGCTGCTTGCCAACAGGTGCCATTTTGAGTTCATTTTTCCCCTTTAAATGTGATATAAGCCTCTAATACGTAGTGCTAATTTGTCTAAAGGCATTAGCCAAAAGCAAGCATTACTACTGGTGAAGGTTTTTTTTTTCAATATTTTAATGAGGCGAAAAAGTTATTCTATTCGATCATGCAACGGAATAAAACAACCATATGTAAAAACAAGAATGATTATCAGTATGGCTCACATACTTCCAAAGAGTTTTTTTTTTAACTTAATTGGCTTGTTTATAAGAGAAACCACACAAATCCAAGATGATATCAGAATAACCTCAAAAGCATTACGAAATCAAATTATGCCAGTTGAATAATAATAATAAAAAGATGAATATAACCACAACACAAGTATTCCACCCAATATCGTTCAAAGCTATAATCCTAAATTCAAAATGGCTGGAAAAATTCAAACAAATTAAAAAGTTATCAGGATTTTACAGTAGCTAATACACATTTGTGATGATTTTAATCTCTCTTTTAACTCATTTGCCTTCCGTATTGTAATTTCATATTGCTTTTGTATGTTATTCTGATGTCATTTTGAATTGGAATTGGGTGGCCGATTTGTATAAATCACTAATAATAATTTTTAGGACCATTTTGCACATCCCTAAATGAGGAAATCTGGCCAATCTGAAAAATCCACCCAATAACAACTAATGTGTGTGTACACACACACATATACTACACAATACTTGCATAATCTTTGTGAATTCTGCTAAGGACTGACTTGATTTGCACAATTGTGGATATCAATTTTGTTAAACATGATTTCTCTGACTTTTGCTTTGTTATCTAATATAACTAGAACATACATTTCTGAATGGCCTATACTTTCATTGTAAAGGCACAAGCTTTTTCTACTAATGCTTGAATCTTGAAGAATGAGGTCCTTCCTTCCTTCCTTCCTTCCTTCCTTCCTTCCTTCCTTCCTTCC
>WNWU01000019.1:5092774-5103461 GCA_012654045.1 Ptyas mucosa | reverse complement strand
ATAGAATAGAATAGAATAGAATAGAATAGAATAGAATAGAATAGAATGGCTCTTTTTAGGTGTGGCTAATGATATTTTGCACAATCCGACAAGATTCACTCTTCTCCTGTCCCTACTATTGTTAAAGTTGTGTGTAGAGTTGAGATTCCCATCATATAGTTTAATTTCCTGTTCAGATTGGAACAGATCCTTTGGGAATGCAGTATGTCCATTCACAGAGGAATGGTTCTTTCGGGTTCATTGATCCTCATCAAGAAAGTTTCCTGTTTTATGCCATCTCTCCTCCACTCCAAAAAAGACCCTTCCCTTATTCTGCAGCACTGACATCCCAAAATGATTGCTAACTCACATTCAGGCACAGTCTACAATTTAGTTCTGAGCAATCCTGGTTCTATCTTTGACCTATGAGTTATATACCACAGATGAGAGTGTTGTTTGTTAGAGCTAAGCCTTTCCAAATTAGAGAACAAGAACTGCTTCTGTTTGCCATATGCGATTTGACGCTTTTATGAAATAATAGTGCAAGATGCCGTATTTTTCGGAGTATAAGATGCACCTCCCCCCCCAAAGGGTAAAAATTTGGCTGTGTCTTATACACCAAACGCCCAGCCTCTGAAACAGAAGTTCAGAGTCTGAAAAAAAGCCTCTGAAATGGAGGTTTCAGAGGCTGGAAAAAAGCCTCTTAAAGGAAGTTTCAGAGGCTGAAAAAAAGCAAGGCACAGAGCTCACAACCAAGGAACCTGTTGCTAAAATTCACCTCTGGGAACAGCTGATTGGAGGTATTCAATCAGCTTTTTTCTTATTTTCCTCCCCAAAAACTAAGGTGCATCTTATACTCCTGTGCGTCTTATAGTCCAAAAAATACGGTAATCCTTTGTGACTGAAAATTCAGGTTTCTATCTCACATCTTAAAAAAAAATAATAATACCCACACTGAGTGTATACGATAGCAAAAGTCATACATTAGATGTTCCACAAAAATGAAATTGACATAATTTATTCAATGTCTGTGCCAATAATCAGCCTGCATCCTTTACCAGCCATGCTGATTGATCCATATCACACTTTCCATTCATGCTTATTTCATATCAAAATGCTGGCTTCTATCGGTGTTCATTTTTCTATAGAGACAAGTTCTATCCTTCTACCATTAGGGATTGTCATACTGCTGGCCTGACAAGAAATACTAGCATTATGATTGTTGTGAACTGATGAGCTATATAGACAAATTGTTTTCTCCCCTTCAGGAACTTTGCAGCTTCTTTCCTGACTCACACAATTGCAGTCCGATTGCCGGAGCTTTATAGTATAAATTGTGAACAATGATACCTTGTGGTATATCTCTGGATAGATTGAACCAACGGTTTTCAACTTCCTTATCTTACAAAAACCTCTTATATGTGAATGTGCAGGCCACAGCGCTGGAGCAGAAGATTGAGGAGAATCATTCCATTCATGTAGGGTTGTTTGTAGAATTGTGATTCCATGCCCAATGTCAGCCTCTATGATGCTTGCTTGCTATCAACTGCCATAGTAATGGGGAGGGAGGGGGAAGATTGGCATTTGGGTGGGGAAGTGAGCTGGAGAGAGATGGCCTGTGTGAACGAAAAGGGAGGATTGCTCCCATGATGTACTGCGCAGCTGAATGGACTTGTTTATACCCAGTCGAGGTCAACCATGCCGGAATACCAGATGGGTGAAAACACCTGAAGATGCGTCCCACATGACACCGTTGGATTGGACATTCAGCCTGGGTCCTTGGGGGGAGGGATTTGGGGATACTTTCAATATGCAACTTTCGTGCCTTTTGCTTCAGATCTTGCTTTTCTTTTGTTGCTATCATTGCAAACTCAGTAAAAATACCTCTTTTCTACAAACATGGAGTCCAGTGGATTTCTTTCTTGGGTTTTGAACGGAGGCATGCCTGACACCCAATGAGTAAATAGGGCCAACAGGTAAAGAAAAAAATTATTCAACGGTGATAATTGGATCTCTTCCACAGCAGGAGATATCAGCATTGGGATGGCTATGCTATTTATAAACATGCCAGCACAATTTGTACTGATTAGATTTCTCATTAATTTAATATGATTTTTCCTTATATGGTTAAGAGACAGACAGACACAGACAAGGACACTTGGTTCCATGTATAGTCCTTTTAGGATGGCCACTTTACCATCCTAAAACATCCTGATGTACATAAAGGATTATAACTTTTGTATGTGATTTATTTATTTAGAGATAATGGAGAAGAACTTTTATTTCTCCCTAATTTAAGAAAAAAGAAAAAAGATGTCTATTTGACTATCCACCTCACTCTCTCTCCATCTATCTTTCTCTCTTTCTAGCTACCCATCTATCATTGCTACCTAGTTATTTATCACACTTAAAAACATTATGAAAAATTATTAACATCTTTCCATAGTCTAACAGACAGACCATCAGACAGACAGAATAACAGAATTGGAAAGTCTGTAGACATTCTCAGTCATCCAGATCATGATTATCCCAAAGGTGCTTTTTCTGGAGGCAACTAGACTTTCTTGGTTTTGTTTTGTTTTTTTAAATGTTTTGCTTCTCATCCAAGAAGCTTCTTCAGCTCTGACAGGATAGTGGGAAATGGAAAGATATGTATTCCTTGCAGACAGCTGGTGATGTTATGCTTTTAGAGGGTCACTGAGGCACTTGGAGGTTTATCTTTGTCCTATATATGACAGCAAGGATATTCCTTGCTGTCTGGAATATCCTTCCATTCCCCACTATCCTGTCAGAGCTAAAGAATTGTCCAAACTCTGTAACAAAAGTCGAATTAAACATGGATGAATAATGTTTACATTCACTCATAAGTAACGAGAAAACAAAGATACGGTTATATGCAGTTGGGAAACTCATTGAAAAGATTGAAACAAATTGTGACTTTGGTGCTTTCTAAAGGATCCAGTTAAATCTTATTTTTGCTGGATTAAGGATTGAAGGACATAACAAAATCTTTAACTTTCAAGAAAATTCTGCTCTAGAGTTAGAAGCTGCTTAGAAATTTTATTTATCATAGAGTATCCACCTGGAGTTGCTTGGAAGAAACTTCAGTAGACTGATCGGATATACTGAGGTATAACTTAAGTTCACCGACCTAATCTTGCTAGAAATTTTACTAGCATTTTTTTTTGCAAGATTGCATTATCCTCAAGACTAATTAAAAACACTTCATATCTGCAAATGGGCTTTAATAAAGCTTAAGGCATGATTTGCACCTGTATTTTAATATTCTGAAAATAAAATATGAAGTAAATAAGGAATGCAATGCTTTCAAAAAAAAAATCAATCAAGTATATTGACACTGAAGTTTTAAAACTGTTTTCATTTAATTATTGAGTAGAGAGCATATTTCATTTTGCAATGAAAAAACAACAACCCAAGTCTGTAATTGTAATCTTCATTTAAAATTACCCCCTGCAATGAAGAACATGTTTATGACGCGGAAGTACCTAGATCTTGTTTGTAATGGGGTGGCTTTTCTTTCATTATTCAGTCTAGTACTGATGGGAAATGTGGATACTCCTGGAGAATTTGTGTTAATCAAATGACTTGGCACGTATTGGGACTGTCCAAGTTCATGTCATTGCATTAAAGGGCACAGCCGATGAAATCACTGGCTTGTAATGTACTAGTGATTGGATTAACTTGTCTATTTTGTGCAGACTACTTGAAGACTTATTGGAGATAAAGTGGAAAAGATTAAGTCCGAAGAGCTGACCTTTGGCTATTATTCCTCTTGAAAAGAGCTCCCAAGCCTTTAGCGTAAGCCTACTACTCTTGAAAAGTGTGTGGTGTTAGAATAGATCAGAAGTGATGAATGTCTTGCTAATTTGTCTGAAAATAATCTCTGTTTTTCAATTAAATGGACACCAGAAGACAAATGCAAAGTCCAACGTGACCAGATTTGTGGCTCCTCTAAGCTTGACATTTAACCTTTACTTCATCACTCTGTACTGTCCAACTGACACTATGCCTCTGAAGGAGCACAGCACTTTGGTAAAGTAACTGCCAGGTCTCCCTCCATTCAAATCTTAGGAAAGGAAACCCCCCAACTCCACAGATTTAGAGAAAAGGTACTTTTACTAAGAATGAAATGATGGCAGCAAAATCCAGGCAAGATAGTCCGCACGAAAATTACACATTGGAAGTCAGCTCAAATCCCTACCCCCAGGGTCCAGCCCATAAAAACCAACCAGTGTCCAATATGATGTTATGGGAAACCTCTTCAGCAGATGTTGGATGCCTCCAGAGTTCCAGGACAGTTGGCCTTGGAAAAGTCCAAAGAACTTTTGAGTACTCTTCTAGAGATATTTTACTAGAAGAGTACTCAAATCTTCTCGAAATAAAATTTCCTATATCACTAGGCATGAAATTTTAGGCCTTGATAGCCTCAAATTATGCCGTCTACGTAATTATGAGACCTATGCTTAGTTCATAAGATTATTTATCAAAATGTCCTACCTTTAAATAAGTACTTTAATTTCAACCACAATAACACAAAGACTATCAATAGATTCAAACTCAGTGCAATTCACTCTAATCTTGATTGTAGGAAATATGACTTCTGCAACAGAGTAGTAAATGTCTGGAACTTTCTACCAGATCCTGTTGTTAGTCTCTCTAATCCCCACACCTTTTACCTTAAACTGTCTACCGTGGACCTTTCATGTTTTTTAAGAAGTTCCTAAGGAGGTGTGCATAAGTGCACCAGCGTGCCTACCATCCCTGTCCTACTGTCCCCATTTATATGTATTCATTTTATATGGCTATGTTTTGCTTATTTATTTCCTTTTATTTGTGCCGATTTTTTTCATGTGTCCATGTCTATGTCTACACTGTTACTTGTTTCCTTGTACTTGTTGACAAATAAATAATAATAATAATAATTTTATTTCTATACCGCCCCTCTCCCGAAGGACTTGGGGCAATGTACAGCCTATTAAAACAAAGAATATACAAATATCAAAATTTAAAATTATTAAAAATATTACACAATTTCAGCCCAGATTAAAACCCCCAATTTAAAACTCCCGATTTAAAATAATTACATAGTTAGCCCTGCCTGGCGAAACAGTAAGGTCTTAAAGGCACAGCGAAACACCCGGAGGTCGGAGATCTTCCGTATTTCTGGGGGCAGTTCGTTCCAAAGGGCAGGAGCTCCCACAGAGAAGGCTCTCCCCCTGGGTGTCGCCAGCCGACATTGCTTGGCCGACGGCACCCTGAGGAGTCCCTCTCTGTGTGAGCGGACTGGCCGGTGGGAGGCTGTTGGTGGCAGAAGTCGGTCTTGCAAGTATAAATAAATAAATAAACTTCATTCTATTGATAGGTAGCAAACCTCCCTTCCAATTCTCAGGGGAACACTTCACACCAGCTCACTTCTCCACCCCAAATGCCAAAACCACCCTCCCCGTTTCCATGGCAGCTGAGGACAAGCAAGCTGCAAATCGCATTCTGCAGATCCAGCTGACAGTAACCAATAGAGTTTTTTTCTTTCTTTTCGGGACTAATGGAGAGACAACTAGGGGGGAAAATCATGGAACATTGCATTCTTGTATATGATAATCACAGCAAGATTATTATATGCTCTCAAGTGGAAAGGTTCAGCTGGTGACAGGAAGGGCATCCAGCTGCTAGCTCCATTCAGATGTCCAGACTCCACCCTGCAAGGGATTATGTAGTCCAGAGGTGGTATTCAGCAGGTTCTGACCAGATCTGGAGAACCGGTAGTGAAAATTTTGATAGTTCGGAGAACCAGTACATATCACCTCTGACTGGCCCCGCCCCCAACAATTCTCTGCCTCCTGAGAGGGTGGAGGGACAGGGCTGCTGCTGCCGGAGCATGTTTGAAGCAGCTCCTCTTGGTTTTATGTTATTTTATCAATTTTTAGTATCCCCATTGGATCCTTTTTATTTAAATAATACTTTTTGGAGATGATAACAGCATAGATCACAACACAGACAAAGTTTTGGCTGCTGAGAACTAATAAGGGATGGGGAAAAGAAAGAAGCACCATGGCACCAGCCCTGATCACCAGCCCAGGTCTCTCCCACCAGTGAAGAATGCAAAGCAACCAAAAATTGAGGAGCACTTTGCTGGCAAGAGATTTGCAAGTAAAACGATCCCCCCCCTCCATTCCCAACAATCTGGAGAGGTTAGAACAGGATCTGTAAAGAGATCTGACAAAACCGCAGATACTAGACATTCCCGATCTGGGGGGCGGGGAGCAAAATGACAGCCAGCTGTTTTCACAAATAATGAGTCCAGCTACAGCCGGTATGGAGAGTGAGATAAAGACTAAAAAGGTTAACAATAAACTAATTCAGAGTGTGGAGAGCTTACCGTGGGAGAATACAACAGAGTTTATGGTAAAGCAATGCCTTCTCCCAGCGCAAACGGTTGTTTCAATATATTTTTTTTAATTTGATTTATATGCCGCCCTTCTCCGGAGACTCAGGGCGGCTTACAATGCGCTAAGCAATAGCCTTCATACTTTTGTATATTTATACAAAGTCAGCTTATTGCCCCCACAAACTGGGTCCTCAATTTACCTACCTTAGAAAGGATGGAAGGCTGAGTCAACCTTAAGCCTGGTGAGATTCGAACCTGCAATAATTGCAGGCAGCTGTTGTTAATAACAGGGTGCTTTAGACCACTGTACTATCCAAGGCTCTTATTTGAACAACTAATAACCATCCAACATGATGTAGAGACACTGAAAAAAATATAGCTGTTTTTTCTGCCTCCTGAGTCCTAGCTGATTGGGAGGAAATGGGGATTTTGCGGTAACCTTCCCCTGGAGTAGGAGGGAATGGAGATTTTACAGTATCCTTCCCCTGGAGTGGGGTGGGAGTGGAGATTTTGCAGTATTCTTCCCCTGCCACACCCACCAAGCCACGGCCCCAGAACCGGTAGTAAAAAATTTTGAATCTCACCACTGATGGGGTCATTAAATGATGATGATGAAGTGGAAAGGTTCAGCACTACCCATAATGGACCAATAGTTGGTAAAGATGATGGAACATACAGAGATGGCTACATTGGCTTCTTTGTTTAAAGAAAAGGCATCTACATTTACTGCTGATTGGAAAACCTTTATAAACTTTTTGCATGAAACAGAAAATTGACTTTTTAATTTCTGGTTTTGAAGATCCAAAAATATTAAATACTAAAAAAAAGGAGAGAGTCTTTTTGTAATCATAGAGTAAGAGATAACTATGAATCCATACCTGTATTTGCTGCAAAGGAAATTGGAAGCTTTATTTTCCTATTTCTCTTTCTCTTTTTCTTTTGCACTTTTCTTTTTTTCCTTCTTTTCTTTTTACTTTTATTGGTTTTTGTTAGCTTTTTATCTTCTTTTAAAAACTTTTAATTAAATGTCTACAAAAAAGAAAAGTAACCTTCTAAGAAAGAAAGAGCAAGATTTGAAATGGGAGACGGATGACCTCCAGTGAGAATAGACGCATATTTTACCATTTGTGGATTGACATATAAATGACAATTGACAATAGAGACATATGGGAAAACAAATACTCCTCAGATTGTGACAATGTGATATAGTTTCTGCTATGGCTTTGCATATTTCTTAACAACATGGTAAATGTGATATAGAAATAAAAGAAGTATTACAAAGTTTATAGTAATTTTGGTGGAGAACTCAAGCTCAGGCAATTAATGATATGGTTTGACATAATTGTTATTTGTTATTGTTATTTTTCATAAGTAAATCCAGACACACAGAAATAGCAATAGCACTTAGCCATATACCGCTTGTTGTGGTCCCCCAGCGGCCAGCAGAGCTGGCAGCAGATTCAGACAGTGAGGAGGTTGGGGAGGAACATGGGCCAGTCCTGGAGTCTGGGGAAGGCTCAGACGAGGGCTCTGAGTCGGAGGCAGAGAGGGGGCCAAGGCCATCTGGTAGTTCTTTGCTGCCTCCAGAGCCTCCACAGTCTGACATCAGCGAGACAGAAAAACAGCGGGAGCCTGTTCCCAGTGTGTGCATGCGTAGAGCTGCCAGAAGACAAGAACAATTAAGAAAACAGGGTCAACTTGAGAGTAAGGCTGGAAGATGACTGGCCCCTCCCATAAGACATAAAAGAGGAGCAAACAGGATGTGAGTTTTTGCAGGAAGCAATTAGTTCATCTGGTCAATTCAAGCTTTGGAAAGTTCTGTTTGACTCTGTGCTAAGTTTGGCCTTGCCCTTCATTTGGCAATTAGTTCTCTGGCAGCATTCCAAGGGAGATAAGGTGGGTGTTTATAAACATTCGCCTGAAGACTGTTTGTGAAGCCTTTCGGACTGGGAGCGACAATAATTCACAGCCATATGAATAAAAGAGGTATGCCGGGACTAAGATTGTGCTTTATGCTTTCTAAGTAAGCCTAGCTCAGAACACTACTTCATAATGCTTTACAGCCCTCTCTAAGTGGTTTACAGAGCCAGCATATTGCCCACAACAATCTGGGTCTTCATTTTACCAACCTTGGAAGGATGGAAGGTTGAGTTAACCTTGAACCAGTCAAGATTGAATTCCTGGCAGTGGGCAGATTTAGCCTACAATACTGCATTCTAACCACTGCACCACCAAGGCTCCTAAATTAAAATCCTTGGGAAAACCATGAATAAACTTCTTTCTTCACAATAGTTTTATGGTGCTCAATTTTATTTATTTATTTTTGTTTATTTCTATTTTTATCTTGCCTTTATTACTTTGTATATGTATATATATAGATAACTTTGAAAAGAAGCCACACATGAGTTGTGGTTGTTGTGGGAAAAATAGAAGGAGGAAGGAGCAGTAGGTATGTTTACCACCTTGAGTTTCATATATGTACTGTATGCCTTGCTTCTTTTTAAAGTTATCTGTCAAGATGGCATCAATGGTTTCCCTTAACATAATTTTGTGACTCTGGATGTTCATGTCCCCTAAACTTCCTGCTGCCATTCCATTTTTTGACATCTGCTTATCTGGCTTCTGAGAATTATGCTTGGAATATCTAGCCAATTATTATGTATATGTCACTTCATACTTTCATGATTTAGTAAAACTAAATATTTGTTCTGACTCAGCCATAGCAGAAACAAGAAACTGACTCCTGGTCACAAAAAACCCCTCTTTATTTACCTTTTGTGAATTAATTGCAGTCACCCACCAAAAAATCCAGGCAATAGTCCTTCAAGGAGTTAACTGCAGTAACAGACTTTATCAGTTCCTTGCGATAATTGCAAGGTGGTGAGCTCTCAGCTGAAAGGCTGCAAATTAAGTTCTGGCAAGCAGTTTTTGTGACACAAAACATAATGAGCAAAATCTTCAGAAATATGAACTGTTGTTTCCTACGACAACCACTCCTCTTTCCTTCTATTTATTCCCCAGCCAGGGAAGGACCATTCAGCGTCCATGTGTGATTTGCTTCCGAGTTGACTCCTTGTCCTCCGTTGTTCACCTCTGCTAATTTCTCTGCGCATACGTGCATCTGGAACAGGCCCCAGCTGTTCTTCCTTCTCACTCATATCAGCCTCCAAAGGCAGCTGCCTCTCCATTGGCTGGGAAATGTTGGATGGGCCTGGTCTCTATGTCTGTGTCCAATGCAGAGCATCCATCAGAGCCTTCCCCAGACTCCAGAACTGGCTCAAGTTCCTCCCCAACCTCCTCATAGTCCGAGTCTGCCGTCAGCTCTGCTGGCAGCTGGCAGGCCACAACAATATTTTCTTAGCTCAACTTCCCTAGTATCTAGTCTGTTTCCATTAAATAATCAATCTATCTATCTGTCTGTCTGTCTATCTATCCATTCATCCAACTACCTATCTATCTATCATCCGTCCGTCCATCTATCTATCTATCTATCTATCTATCTATCTATCTATCTATCTAGCTATCTAGCTATCTAGCTATCTATCTATGAACTGCGTTTCTCCCTCAGAGAAAGAGACAATTAATGTTGTTTTTATGTGTTTATACTGGTTCAACATAATGTCTGGATTTTCATATCATGATAAGTCATAATTTGGCTCAGATCTTAGTTAATCTGCTGGTTGAAACCAGCAAATGTGGTTTTTTAACCATGGGTTTAACATGCTATTGTGCAAACTCAGATAATTGTGGTTTATTCTCCAATCATACTTAGGTAAACAATGACTTAATACAATAAGTAAACTCATCTAGTAGATATTCCTAGAGCAACGTTTTTCCTTTCTTTCTTGGTTTTATAAACAAAAAATAGATTCCATGTGACCTACATATATAATCAAAAGCTTAATTTTTATTGGAAAAGCTAATCCGTACACCCAATTGTATTTGTTATTGTTTCTTGTAGAGACTTGATGCAGCAGAATGGAAAAGAAGATAGAGATGTTGCAACAAAACTTCTGGGTCAGTGGACATCCTTTGGTCTTGAAGATGTCCAGCTCATCAATTACACTGTCTTGCTTGACCTGCCAGGCTCTTCTCCAAATACAGTGACTCTGAATAACACTGGGGAATGTTATTATCCTAATGGACAGCCATGTAACAAGGAGACCCAAACTCATCACAGTCAAGACCTTCCATATTCCTATGCTGCTTACTCTGCCAAAGGAACTCTCACGGTAATATGACCATTTGTATGTGTTGTCTGTCTGTCTGTCTGTCTGTCTGTCTGTCTGTCTGTCTGTCTGT
>WNWU01000019.1:5058282-5092764 GCA_012654045.1 Ptyas mucosa | reverse complement strand
TATCTATCTATCTATCTATCTATCTATCTATCTATCTATCTATCTATGGCTCTGTGTGCGTGTGTGTGTGTTCCAGCATAACTCTGGAACGCCTCAAGCAATTTCAACCAAATTTGGTATACAGATGACTTACTCTGGAAAAAATACTGTGGGGGTAAGACAGGGGTATTTTTAAGGGGTAAAAAATGCCCCTAACACCCCTCAGTGTCTGTGTGTCTGTGTTCCAGCATAACTCTGGAACACCTGGGCCTCTGAAATGAAAAGGAATGAATTATATCTATAGTGTCAAACCACAGTACTTTTGACAGTGATAGTGTGCATTTTGGATTCAAGTCCTGTTATGCCTTAAAATGGCTTCTACTGTACAGCACAGTGGAGTTACCATGGTCATGGCTTCACAGTACTCAACAAGGGGGCTCCCTCTGGTAAGGGGGATTGATTCTTTTAAAAAAAAAACAACCTAGGCCCTCAGCTTCAAGCAAAGAGGGCAAGTTGTCGGGGGAGGTGCCTGCTAATGCAGATAATCACCTCAAAGGCAGGATTGGGATAAATAAATACCAGGGCAACACCGGGTTATCAGCTAGTATTGGCATAAAAATCAAGCAGAAAGGGGGGAAAAGCCCCATTTAGATGTAAGCCTGTTGAATGATATTCTGTTACAATGGCACAAGAATAAGAGGATTTATGGAGGTCACCAATAACAATCATGGAGCCCTGTGACCAGGTCTATGGAGGTTTTCAATAATCCATGCCATGGTTGTGCTTTTCCAAAGACAACTGGACTTTCTTTCTTTTTCTTTCCCCTTGAAAATGTTTTGCTTCTCATCCAAGTAGCTTTTTCAGTTCTAAATGACTGGTGGGAAATGGAAGGATTTATGTTCTTTGCAGTCATCTGGTTGTTAGCACTCTGAAGGTCAGTTGTTAGGACTCTGAGATTTGTTGAGGCCACTTGGGTGGTTTATCTGTATCCTCAGAGCCATGGTGGCGCAGTGATTAGAATGTAGTATGCAGGCTATTTCTGCTGACTGCCGGCTGCCTGCAATTTGGCAGTTCAAATCTCACCAGGCTCAAGGTTGACTCAGCCTTCCATCCTTCCGAGGTGAGTAAAATGAGGGCCCAGATTGTTGGGGGCAATATGCTGACTCTGTAAACCACTTAGAGAGGGCTGTAAAAGCACTGTGAAGTGGTCTATAAGTCTAAGTGCTTTTGCTATTGCTGAGTCTCACCTGAAGCAGAGTACAAATGGGTGTGGAACAGGGGTGGGTTCTACTTACCTTTACTACCGGTTCACAATGGGATTGTGCGCATACGCTTGTGCAGATTGCTGATGACGACATCCGGGGCGGTGGATGGGGCCTCCCGCCGGTTTTACTACTGGTTCTTGCAAACCGGTCCGAATCGGGGGCAACCCACCACTGGTGTGGAACCTTCTTGGGACTTTTGAAAGGACTGTGTTGTTAAGAGGAGATAGGTGGTGTCATATCCCTCTCTCTCTCTCTGCTGAGTTCAGTTTTAACAAAATGGCCTTTTTAAATCCTCAAATCGGTGGTCCTCTCTGTCCAGAATGTGAACTTTGCTGACTTCAGAAAAGTGACCTTTGCCTTTCAGATGCAGATGGACTAAACAACTAATTGCTTGATAGTTGGCATGGTCAAATGACATCATGCTTTACAACACCCTCACTTTGTGACGGAATTACTTGACCCGATTACCATTGTTAAGTGAGGGCTGCCTGAACTCCAATCAAGATAGACAGTTTATACTTTCTAAATTAACCAAAGAAGTGTTCTCAACCACTTTGTGGTTTAAAGATTGTGTTGTTTATACACAATGATGACTATTTGGCTTGTTTAAATTAGGAATTGTCCATCAAAGAAAAGATATCCATGTATCCTTGAATAAAAAAAAAATCTGACTCACTCTCTGCTTTCAGCCAGATTCAATGCATGACTTTTCTCAACACGGAGTAGAATGCACTCTTAATAAGGAGACATCTACTAATGGGATTATTATTATTATTAGTTAGACTTCTATACCGCTTCCTAGTGCTTTACAGCCCTCTCTAAGCACTTTACAAAGTTAGCATATAGCATATTGCATATTAGCATATTGCATTAGCATTAGCATATTGCCCCCCACAATCTGGGTCCTCATTTTACCCACCTCGGAAGGATGGAAGGCTGAGTCAACCTTGAGCCTGGTGAGATTTGAACTGCTGATCTGCTGAACTAGCAGTCAGCTCAAGTAGCTGCAGTACTGCACTCTAACCACTGCGCCACCTTGGCTCTATTATTACTTAGATTATTAATTAGAAGCAGTATAATTTATTTATTTTTTATTTTATTTTTATTTGATTTATATGCCGCCCTTCTCCGGAGACTCAGGGCGGCTTACGGTGCATTAAGCAATAGCCTTCATACTTTTGTATATTTATACAAAGTCAGCTTATTGCCCCCACAATCTGGGTCCTCATTTTACCCACCTTAGAAAGGATGGAAGGCTGAGTCAACCTTGAACCTGGTGGGATTTGAACTTGCAGTAATTGCAAGCAGCAGATGTTAATAGATGTTAATAACAGGGTGCTTTAAACCACTGTACTACAGGCTCTGTATATAATTCATCCCTCCCCCTTAAAAAAAAAAATCTCCCCTCAAGCAATATGGATGAATACAACATGAGAGGATTAAAACATATCTACTTTTCTACTTTATTGCTTGGATAGATCAATTGTTGATATTGTAAGAGAATTCATTTATGAAGTAATTTGTGAATGTTTTTCTTTTTTTTTTTTTAATAAAAAAGAAGAATTCCACATCTATATATTAATATGTATCTAGTTTGGTCATCAGAGCCCACATTTAAACTATCCTCATTTAGACGAGATGATTAGTTGTTCTCAAACTGTACGGAGTAGAAGTCACAGAACAATTTTTCATCTGAAACTGCCGCATGATTATACTTCCCCAACCTTTCCTGCTACTTGTATTTAACATTTATTTTGTCTTAGGTGAGAACCGAGCGTCGGTGTGAAGAATCTAAACCCAAAGGAATTTGTGATCTATATTTGTGCCTAGAACAGGAGCATATGGGGAGATAAATTTACAAGCATCCCCACCTGCTTTTGAGCACTGCCTGCTCTGGATATATGTAGGCCTCAAAAACGGAAAATCCATCTGGTGTTCATACTGTATAATTAAACTTAGCCACCTGCAAATGTAAAAAGAATTAAGGCTTTCGCTAGAGACAAAGCCCTATTAAGTTTACCTAATTATGCATCTCTACCATCTGAGTTAATGTAATCAATGCTGTGATGGTGCAAACTTTCCACAAGATGCCATAACTACTTGTATCTTTAGGATGAGGAGACTAATTCCAATAGTAAGATTTCCTTTTAAAAACTGTAGCCTGATTGCCTATAATTTGCAATCTTTATATATTACATTGATGAAGTTAGCATCCATGATTCTGGAATAAAACTCCATTGTCCCTAGTTACACTTTGAATCATAGTGAATATGTGAGGGGAGAAATTCATCTCGTATCATAATTATGCTGTGGGGAAGAGAGACAAATGACAAAATGTGCATTGTAATGTCAAAACACAAAGCACACGGCTCACAGGTTTGCTTCAAGATGTCATGATCAACATTTTGTTATTTTCATGCTATCCAAGTTTATGCTTCCAACTATTAGTATTGTGTGTATACCTGTGATGGTGAACCTATGGCACGGGTGCCACAGGTGGCACGTGGAGCCATATCTGAGGACACACGAGCGTTGCCCTAGCTCAGCTCCAGCACACATGTGCCCACCGGCCAGCTGATTTTCGGGCCTTCCGGAAGTCGGGAAATGGGCTGTTTCCAGCCTCCAGAGGGCCTCCGGGGGAGTTGAGGAAGGCCGTTTTTGCCCTCCCCAGGCTCCTAGAAAGCCTCTGGAGGCTGGGGAGAGTGAAAAACGGGCCCACGGTGCCATCACATGTCAAAAGTGGGGGGAGCGCAGGGGGAGCACACGCACATGCATGGGAGGGCGGGGCATGGATGGGCATTGAATTATGGGTGTGGGCACACACACGCACGATCCCTCCGCTCTCCCCCCGCTTTTGGCACATGACAGCAAAAAGGTTAGCCATCACTGGTCTATACAATAATAACAACAAAATAACAGAGTTGGAAGGGACCTTGGAGGTCTTCTAGATCAACCCCCTGCTCAAGCAGGAAATCCTATACCATTTCAAACAAATGTTTGTCCAATCTCTTTTTTAAAACCTCCAGTGTTGGAGCACCCATAACTCCTGGAGGAAAGTTGTTTCACTGATTAATTGTTCTAACTATCAGGAAATTTCTCCTTAGTTATCTTCTTGATATGTTTCCATTCATTGTCTGTGGAGATTTTCAGTCATCCAGGTCATGATTGTCCCAAAGGTGCTTTTTCAAGAGGCAACTGGCCTTTCTGTTGTTTCCTCCAAGAAGCTTCTTCAGCTCTGACTGGTTGGTAGGGAATGGAAGGATTTATACTCCTCTGCATGGCACAACATAGGAGAACAAATCCCTCTGGTCTAGATTCAGCAGTCCATCTGCATTTAAAAAACAAACTCCACTCTTTTGAAGACAGCAAAGTCCACATTTTGGACAGAGAGGACCACTGGTTTGAAAGAAGGGTCAAAGAGGCCATCTATGTTAAAATTTGACAGCCCTTTCTCAACAGAGGAGGAGGGATACAACACCATCTATCTCCAGTCTACAACACAGTCCTTTCAACAGTTCGAAGAAGGCTCCCCACATCCATTGGCACTACTCAGGTGACCCTGAGGACACAGAAACATCTTCAGGTGGCCTTAACGACTCGCTAAAAGAATGCAAATGACCAGCAGTCTGCAAGGAGTATAAATCCTTCCAATGCCCACCATCCAGTCAGAACTGAAGAAGCTTCTTGGATGAAAAGCAAAATGTCTTCAAAGAAAAAAAACAAAAAGCCCAGTTGCCTCTTGAAAAAACACCTTTGGAATTTCCATCCATTGCTTCTTGTCCTCCCTTCAGGGGCTTTGATTAGCAAGATATGAAGATGCCTAAAAGTAAAAGGTAAGAAAAATAGCCACTGTTTTTAGTTCCAAAGAGACCTACAGAAAAAGTACAGTAGTGGCCAAAATTGTGGAAAGTTTTCCCCATTTGGGAAAAGTGTATTTTTGAGGTTTGATGGCTAATAACACCACTCTTTTTTGGAGTTTCAAGATAACCATATTCCACTGCTGGAAGAGCCCAGACCTTAACCCAATTGAAAATCTATGGAGCCTATTAAAGAAACTTGTTAGTCAGAAGCTACCCAGCAATAAAACCCAGTTAATAGAAGCAATCATTCAATCTTAGTTTCACATTATAACAGCTGCAGAACTAAAAGATTTGGTTCACTCCATGGGAAGGCATTGTAAGGCCATAATTCATGCTAAAGGTTACCCAACTAAATATTACCTGACATGATAATTTTTGTATATCTTGTTTTTTCTATGGTGATAATTTTTGTATATCTCCTTTTTTCTACGTCTTTCACTTTTGTTCTTTATACTGTAACTGCTATTCTAATAGCAAATCCTTCATAAAAGTTATTGCATTACATTCTTGATTAAATTATCTTTCCAATAATATATAATTTTATGATACTACTCCAAATAAAAGTGGTGTTATTAGGTAGTTTTGGAAAATACACTTTTCCCAAAGGTTTCCACAATTTTGGCCACCGCTGTACTTCTGCTTCTTCCCTTCTTTTGTCTTACTATTCTAATGGAAAATTGAAGATGAACCATTTTGTAAGTGAAAGTGCTAATTTGACTCTCTTCTCTATGCATCAAAGATGACAGACTAATATACTCTAAATATGTTTATATAGCTTAGGTTTGTATATTCCCATCTGTAGAATGAAATCATGCTGTATTTTTAACACAGTCTGTATAGGCACGAGAAAGAGCATCTCTATAGGACTATAAACTCTGTGCTTCTGAAACAGTGTGGATATTGGATATTATAAATATATCTCCATTTGCATGAATGTCCATGGGAGACAAAGGGGCTAGGTGACTTCACCTGTATCATGATGTTATCATGTAAACTATGCAAAGTATTTTCTGTACATAATTTACTTATTAACATTGTGACTCAACTAATGGAAACTGATGCCATAATCAGAATAGTATCTTCCAGATGCCTACATATATTTTTTTTTCATTTAATGACCAAGTAATCCCTTACATTGGGGTGGAGTCCGAGCAACTGAATGGAGCTGCGTGTTTACTGGCTGGATGCCCTTCCTGTCACCAATGCAGAGTTCACAGCAGATAATTACTCATCGTGCTCAGAGAGAGAAATATCTATCGCTACCTAGGATCGAACTCACAGCCTCCTGATCGTGAGGCGAGAGCTCCACCTCTAGGCCACTGCACCACTCATCCAGATGCCTACCTTTGCTGTTTCTAAATGATGGTAGCAGCCTTTAATAGGGAGAATATGCAATATTCTCAATAGTCTAACACAATATCCCAGATTGTGATGTTGATTTGAATTTTAATCGCTACCTCCTATTCTGATTTGTTTATTACTAATTAAATTTGTCCAGCATGAAAGAAACAAATCAAGGTTGAAATTTGCATTTTGCATGCAAATGTTACTTATTAGAGTCATTGTCTACCTTTCCTTCTCAAATTCATAGATCACCATGCCTTCCATTCACACCTACAATTAACCTGGGAGATTGGTTGGTCTGAGAGATAGTGACTGTCCAAAAGTCATCTGGATAAATTTCATGGTTGAAGGTAGCCCTGAACATGGATGTCTCCCATCCTCATCTATCCATCACCATATTGAGCTCAGACGGCCTTATCCTATAGAACAGATTATTGAGGGAAAAGTTAATGATCTAAACACAAAGTAGAACATGGTTAGCTGTATTTCTTGAAACAACCAGAGGAATACTTAAAACATGATGAACGGGATAGATTTTTCTACATATCTTTTCCAAAGTGTAAAGTAAAGTCAATGCTTGGATTGAATCTACTTCCTGGTGACTTTGTAAACATCCATGTTGTATTTCTTGGCAGTTTTAGATAAAGGATGTGCACTGCCTTTCCCCCCCCCCCTAAATCATCTGGGCTCTCCTCAATTGCCTCAATTCTGCTTAGTTTTTCAAGTTTAGCCAATACTACATAGATTCTGCCACCTCATGAGGTTTTCCAGAATGTCAAAGAACAGAATTTGACATTTGTATTGTTTCATACACCTCATTGATAATTGAGTTCCCAAATGTTACCAGATTTGAATTCCAAATCTGTAAGGATAACTGGACATAACGAAGTGAGATCCTTGATTAATAGGGACCACATCATTATTCACCTTCGCAGGCAGGTGATGTCTGGGCTCTGAAATAGCAATAGCAATAGCGCTTAGTCTTATATACCACTTCACAGTGCTTTACAGCCCTCTCTAAGCGGTTTACAGAGTCAGTCTATTGCCCCCAACAATCTGGGTCCTCATTTTACCGACCTTGGAAGGATGGAAGTCTAAGTCAACCTTGTGCCTGGTGAGATTCGAACTGCCGAATTGCAGGCAACTGGCAGTCAGGAGTAGTAGCCTGGAGTACTGCATTCTAACCTGCAGTACTGCGTTCTAACTACTGCACCACCACGGCTCAAACAATATGGATTTTCCTTGCCGATTAAATGAGAATGAGCCTAAAAATCCCAGAATTCAGAGAAACTACACAACCCCTGTAGCTTTTAAGCTTGACTTTTGGTATTGAAGGTGTTTACCTTTTTCTTTAGGAATATATGGATATGCAACTCTATTTCATTCCCAAGAGAGTTTTTCCTTTCCTTGAACTTCCAGAACACCGAGCATCAACTAGAGATGGGAATAATACCTTATTATAATACCTTTCCCTTTCCCCCAATCTTTAATTAGTTGCTTTTCTGAAAAGACAACTGCATTAAAAAGTCACATCCAATAGATGTCAATTGCCTGTAAGCAATTGTTTATAGAATAAGATATATTTCTATGTGTCTATGGAGATTCTCAGTCATCCAGATCATGGTTGTCCGAAATCTATATCGATATCAAGAGATAGAGATAGAGAGAGAGAGAGAGAGAGAGAGAGAGAGAGAGAGAGAGAGAGATAGATAAATAGACAGATAGAGACAGACAGACAGACAGACAGACAGATATACACACCATATTCTTCGGAGTATAAGACACTCCAGACTATAAGACACACTTACCTTTTTTGGGGAGGAAAACAAGAAAAAAAATCTCCCTCTGCCTCCCAGCAATTTGCCTCCTTGCAGCAAACAGCAAACAGCCTGTTTCATTTTCATTTTCAGCACAACCTGATTAGCACAAGGGAAAAAAAATCTGCCTCCCAGCAATTTGCCTCCTTGCAGCAAACAGCAAGCAGTGGAGGCCCTCATGGCAATAGGCAATGGCAATCCCTGCAGCCTGAAACAGCTGATGATCAGGAGGCCCAGCTGCTTGTGCTAATCAGGCTGTGCTGAAGCTGAAACGGGCTGTTTGCTGCTTGCTGCAAGGTGGCAAATTGCTGGGAAACAGAGGCTAAAGGGTGGGGGCCAGCGGGTGGGTGGAGCTACATTTGGTGTATAAGATCTGAATGTACAGAAACATACCATACTCAGAGTTTGTCCACTGCACTGAAGTCTGCTAAATTAAAGTGTCCTAAATCAAAGCTCCACTGTTTCTTAGAAGGGACTTTTCACTGTAAACGTCTTCTAAGGAAAATGTGCATATATCACATAATGCATTCGGAAGGATCTTGTTTTCACAGAAGAATTTTTGGACAAATTACATTAACAGTCCTGTGAAGTTGCATACCAAGTCTCCATATGTTACCAGGCATTGTGAATCTAAACAGTTACGAAATGTGCCATCATTTCTTAAAGCAGAAAATCAATTTAAAAAAACAACAACTTTCATCCCTATGGTCCCTATGGCAGTAACAGTGCCTGGGAATATTTTATGGGATGGAATAATTTTCCTGGGCAAGTCTGGCAGATCCTGGTACGATTCCTGAAGATGAAATTGGGAATGTTTCTTTCAATCCCTGACTGCATTTCCCTTTGTGGCTTGTTTATTTTTGGGAGCACATGGCAATGTGTGAGATTGTTTCAGTTACTTAAACAGCTGAAGGTTCTATTTAGGTGTTTGCATGTTCCCTGGCTGTAAGAACTCCATCTTCAGAATGACAACTGCAATCTTTTTAGCTATGCTTCTCTTCCAAAAGGTTGAAATGGGGAGAACCAGACAATCTGCCATGTATTTTCACAGGAGAATACCTGGATAGGCCTCTCAAACATATCTCTCAAATGCACATAGTAGAAGCTGAGCCGGAAGGAAGTTCCCCCAGGTATAACACAACCCCGAGTAATCTTCCCTTGTCCCCTCAAGCATAATGAACAGGATGCATATGGTAATGTTAGAAGTAAGATGCTTGGGGATGTGAATGTAGGATGTACTTTTGTGTGCGGATAATGCTGTGTTGCTGGCTGGGAACACAAATGATTTGCAGAGAATATTAAGTAGATACTATGGGGTAATGAAGACGGTGGGTTTGAAAAAGTAATGTATCAAAGAGGAAAGTGTTGTGTTAGTAGGGAAAATGCAAGTTATAAATGAAGGGAAACAAAACTGCACTTATAATGTGCAAATGCTGATGTGTGTGTGTACCCTGTTTCCCCTAAAATAAGACATCCCCTGATAATAAGCCCAGTCGGGCTTTTGAGTGCATGCGCTAAAATAAACCCTCCCCGAAAATAAGCCCTCCCTGATGTTCTGCCCCAGCTATGGAACCCAAGAAATGTAGCACACACAAAACTCCGAACAACTCCGTTTACTACAAACACAGTCTTTTTCAAATGCAGGCTATTACTAAAAATGTCCTTAACAGCCTGCCAGAAATTCCAAAAATTAGATAAAGGCTTACAAGAGTTGGCAATTAGCCCAGAAACCAGGTTTGCAATGAAAATTCACTCTCAAATCCTCAATGAACGACCGGACGAACACACGTTGTTTCCTGCAACATTTGCCAGCTGTGTGCAAACTTAAATAGGCTAAGGGAGCGGCCAATTAGCCCCAAGCCTTACTCTCGAGGAGACCTCCTTCTGAGTAACCATTCCTGCCTTTTGGCAGTTCTGTGTGCTCGGGCATTGAGAAGAGGCTCCTCCACTTCACTCTCTTCACTTGAAGGAGCCTCTGGAGGATCTGAAGGCCCTGGCTGAATCTCTGCCTCTGGCACCACATCTTCTTCAGCTTCCGCACTGTCCGACTCGAGTGCCGGCTGCACAGGCTGCTGGTGCGACACCACACCAGCCTCCTCGTCATCAGGATCAGCCACAATCCGTGCAGGTCGCTGGCGGGCCACAACACCTGAAAATATTTAAACGCATGCACAGCTGGTCCCTGCCATTTCCTCTAGTTAGGGTTAGGGAGACAGCTGGAAATCAGGTAAGATGGCAAAAGGAGCCCCTTCTTGCTCCATGTGCCCCAAAGTAATAAGACATCCCTGAAAATAAGTCCAAGCACTTATTTTGGGGTTCAAAAAAATCTAAGACAGGGTCTTATTTTCTGGGAAACACGGGACATGGGGTATGCAAATGTAACATGTAAGCAGTGGGTATAATATACATAAGGAGCATGTCAGTGGTGGTATTCAGCTGGTTCTATCCGGTTCCGGCAAACCGGTAGCAGTGGCTGCGTGAGGCTCCGCCCACCTGCCCGGATGTCATCACATCCTGTTTTTGATGCTCTGCACATGCGCAGAAGGCTCTGCGCATGCACGGAGGTGGCGCAAGCACACACTCACATTTGCGAACCGGTAGCGAAGGTAAGCGACTACCACCCCTGGAGCATGTGTGTATAACAAGAAGCGATTGGGCCAAGAATAAATGTGGAAAGAAAATAAAAACGAACGATCCAGTATGGAAAAGTAAATTGAACGACTTCGATTATTTAAAGAGAATGAATGAAGATGGAATCATAAAACAAATATTTGAAGGAAATGTAAATCAATGGGAGAGAAAGCAAAAGACTGAGAATTTTATTTTTTTATTTTTTAAATTTGATTTATATGCCGCCCTTCTCCGGAGACTCAGGGCAGCTTACAATGCATTAAGCAATAGCCTTCATACTTTTGTATATTTATACAAAGTCAGCTTATTGCCCCCACAATCTGGGTCCTCATTTCACCTACCTTAGAAAGGATGGAAGGCTGAGTCAACCTTGAGCCTGGTGGGATTTGAACTTGCAGTAATTGCAAGCAGCTGATGTTAATAACCGTGAATTAGTCCATTGCGCCACCAGGATTCCTTTTGTGGTTGGACTGCACTGATGCAATACTGGGGGTGGGGGTGGGGGAAAGTAAAATGATATACAAAATGGTGCGAGCAAAGACGGTGTTTGAGAACAGAAAGGTATGGAGGAGGTTTTAGTATAAGGGGGTCCCTGAGGATTTTATTGCTGACTATTAGTGCTCATCTTTTAGTGCTCATCTCCATTTCAAGGCCATTGAGCTAGCACTGGCCAAAGACATTTCCAGTGGCCAGTGCTGTCAGCTTCCCACCAAAGTAATACCTATTTATCTACTCACATTTGCATATGTCCCAAAGGTGCTTTTTCAGGAGGCAACTGGACTTTCTTATTTTCTCTTTGAGGCTGTTTCACTTCTCATCCAAGAAGCTTCTTCAGCTCTGACTGGATGGTGGGGAATGGAAGGATTTATATTCCTTGCAGACAGCTGATCATTTGTATCCTTTTAGAGGGTCATTGAAGCACTTTTAGCTATACAATTTGGGATGAACACCCTTTGGATGGTGTGGGAGTAGGAATCGATTTCCAGAGGAGAAAATTGCAGACTACAGGAACCAGGAACACCGCTCAGGTGACCCTGAGGACACAGATAAGCCTCCAAGTGCTTCAACGACCCTCTAAAAGGATGCAAATGACCAGCTGTCTGCAAAGAATATAAATCCTTCCGTTCCCCACTATTCTGTCAGAGCTGAAGAAGCTTCTTGGATGAGAAGAGAAACATCCTTAAACAGAAAACAAGAAAGTTCAGTTGCCTCCTGAAAAAGCACATTTGGGACAACCATGACCTGGATGACTGAGAATCTCTACAGACTTTCACATTTGCATGCTTTCGAACTGCTAGGTTGGCAGGAACTGGGGCAAGGATGGGAGCTCACACCATCGTGTGGCTCTCAGAACGTGAACCTGGGGTGCCAGCTTTCCAGCCAACAAGCCCAGCATCTTAACTGTTGAGCCACCTTACAACCCTACAATTTAGTACTGTATAATGAGGCTGATGCTGGAATAATGTTAATATATACTACCCTTGAGAGCCAATTTGGCGTAGTAATGAAGGCATCAGGCTAGAAACTGGGAGACTGGCAATTCTGGTTCTGCCTTAAGTACGAAATCAGCTAGGTGATCTTGGGCCAGTCACTTTCTCTCAGCCCTAGGAAGCAGGCAATGGCAAACCATTTCTGAAATCTTGCCAAGAAAACTTCACTGACTCGAAGGCACAATATATATATATATATTTGTTAAAAGAAGCAGCTACAATTAGCCATATTTCCTTTGTCCTTTCTTATCACCCTGTTCAATTCTTTAGTTTACTATTTCTTCTGTCTGCTTTCTTGGATTGTTTACCCTGAAAATGAATAGTGTGATCTGGAAGTTGGTATGTATGTATGTATGCCTAAGTAAAGTGTATTAACATAGTGTGAAAGAAACATAATTAACAGAAATAACACCCTATTCACAGGAAACATATTAAGCAAATATTTTTAAAACATTGTATTACAATAATTTGCACAACCCTCGTCTAGGCTTTGAAACACAGTTATATATCAAGTACAAAAATCCTGTGTGATAGCAAGAGCCTTGGATAGTACAGTGGTCTAAAGCCCTGTTATTAACATCAGCTGCCTGCAATTATTGCAGGTTCGAATCTCACCAAGGCTCAAGGTTGACTCAGCCTTCCATCCTTTCTAAGGTAGGTAAATTGAGGACCCAGTTTGTGGGGGCAATAAGCTGACTTTGTAAATATACAAAAGTATGAAGGCTATTGCTTAGCGCATTGTAAGCCGCCCTGAGTCTCCGGAGAAGGGCGGCATATAAATCAAATTAAAAAAAAAAAAATCTCGGGATAGGAGGAAGGAGGCATTCTTGTTATAAATGGAGCCATGGTGATGCAGTGGTTGGAATGTTGTATTGCAGGCTAATGCTGCCAACTGCCAGCAGTTCGATTCTCACCGGCTTCAAGTTGACTCAGCCTTCCATCTTTTCAAGGTTGAAGACCCAGATTGTTGTGGTCAATATGCTGACTCTGTAAACCATTTAGAGAGGGCTGTAAAGCACTATGAAGTGATATATAAGTCTAAGTGCAATTGTTATTGCTATTCCTGTAAAGGCTCAACACATTGTCTCCATCCACTAGTGAAACACCTACCATATTGTCCTATAGAGTGTGGTAAACCATCACCTCTCTCTGATGGACTTTAAGTGCTATTCTTAGGTATGATATATGACCATGTTTCTCAGGCTAAATGAAGGCTGTGTACTTATGACTACATACATGCTTAATAAATGAGAAGAGCCTCTAATTGTTAACACTACATGGGTGGGATTCAGAGGAATTTAGAGAGAGGAGATGGGAAATTTACATGCTGTTCTGTGTCACCCTTCTAGGGTTTCATCAATGAGCTATGAATTGAAAGAACATTTCCATTTACAGAAATAAACCTGCAGATCGGTAACGATGCAATGATAACAATATGGTGGTATTGCTGCAGCTGGCTGTGCATTCTACTTGTCATGGGTATGCATAAGCCGTTTAATGTGCTCATGCAAATGATGTCCATGGGAATAACATATTGTGAATACATATAAATGACAAAATAACAGAGATGGGTTTAATCACATGTAAAGACAAACAGGTGATTATCATACCAGTAATGTGAATTAAGCAGATGTCTATGGAAACCATCTGCCACTTCATTCCTAATATATAGGAAAAGAATATGCTAATCAATAATCCGTCTTTCTGTTTTTCTAGGCTGAAGTCTTTGATGTACAATATGGAAGTCCAGGAGATTTGCTCAGGATTAAACAGTTTACTAACGTGTCCAGCAAAATTGCTCTTTTGAAACTTGGACATAAGCCTTTGCTATATAAGGTTAGTTCTGGATTTTCCCCAGTGCATTTTTTTTCTTTCTGATTTTTGAATGGCAAGTAATAACTTGCAACCTGTGGTGTGGTTTTGTAAAGCTGCATTTAATTGTTTCTTTCTTTATTTTTCTTCGTTCCCAGTGTTATAAATGTTATAAACCTTTTCTCTATTGAACTGATTTTATTTTCCCAAAAAGAAAAAAAACTCAGAAAAAGAGCACTTGGCTCTAATTTATCAAATGATTCCTATGATCGAATGGAGACTTCAATGTATACCTCATTTATATACCTCTGATACTTTAACCACTTTACTATATTTAATCTGTTGACCAAGAATTTATAGAGGAGGTAGTAACAGTTCTAGTTTGCAATTAATCTTCGTTTTAAAATGTGTATGTTCTATAGCCCAGAAAGACTGTTAGAAAATCCATTTCTGGAGATTAAACAATAGGTCACATGATTTATAATTGTTCTATTATGCCGTATTTGGGGTATTTTTTAAATTTTATTTAGCATATGGCATTGTTACATAGGTCAGAAGACTGCAATGCTAATGTAGAGTAGTAGTTTGGCTGCCTGTTTACCAGCTCTGTTAGGTACACGCTTGCGCGTTTCACAAGAGGTCGAGCCTATATTTGCACCAGAAAGAAATATGAGTGGCTTTTCCTGCAAGGCCCTTCTCCCTCCACTGAAGTGACTTTGCAAATGGGCGCCCCAACTGATAAGGTTCAAAGCCAGCATGATCCTAACCACTGCAAGAAGCACTGGCTCATCTCCCCACCAAAGTGGTACCTATTTATCTTCTCACATAGAACATGCTTTCGAACTGCTAGATGAGCAGAAACTGAGGTGAGTGATGGGAGCTCACCCCACCACGCAGTGCTAGGACTTGAACACTGGACCAGAGTGTCAAGGTTCTGACTAACGAGCCCAAGCAAATCAGAACTCTGAGACTGGAATCTTCCTCAAAGGACTTCTTTTGTTGGGTACATCCTATCGGCACATTTAAGTGTAAAACCAACTATAACTATAAAACCAAATATACCCCCGGGTTTCACAATAATTAAAATAGTAAATGATCCCCTCCCCAATGTGTCACTGGTCACATTGTCTAATTAGGTTAATTGGCGGGCTCCTTAGGTACTCCCCTCCTTCTTCATCCGACACCTGTGGAGATGACCTTGGTTCCCACGAGATAGATCGGTGGGATCTATCTTGTGGGAACTATTTTTTGTCTAGCATTGCATTCCAACCTCTTTTCTCCTCCCAAACTGTGTGGCAACTGAAAAACAAGAAAATGGCTTCTGACAGGTTTGGTTTGAAGCAGCGGTGAAATCCACTTACCTTCGCTACCAGTTTGGGAACGGAAGTGCGCGTTCCTCTTTGGCGCATGCGCAGAAGGCAAAAATATGGGACGTAATGACATTCCGGTGGGTGGGTGGGTGGAGCCTCCCGTCGCCAGCGGTACCAGTTCAGCGAGCCGGATAGAACCAGGCGGATTTCACCACTGGTTTGAAGTTGACACAGAGGCCATTTCCAGTGTCATAAAGCCATCACACCTCTAGATTTGGGGTTGAAATCCATAACATTTCAATATGACTTTGCTGCTTGTCAAGAATGTCTGCATTCTCCCTGGTTAAATCTCCTAAAAGGATACACCCAGAAATATAAACCATTACTATGGTCGTAAGATCACAACAGCCATCTTTACTTTTCTGACTGTCCTCCTCACATAGGTACCCCTGATTTCAGGCACCCCTGCCATGGATGGAATCAAAAGCGGAATAATAGCTTGAAGGCAATCAAATGCCAATTAAGCTTTAGGAAAGGTATTGCACTCTTAAATTCTTTGTGTCTGCACGATGGTGCAAAATAATGAGAAAATCTATGGCAAAATGATAAGGAAATATATGCTACAAAAGAGAGATGCAGCAATAGCAAATGATGTTTTATTGCACATTTGTCTTTCTTCAAACATGGGCTCGTAGAGGGCTTATCTCCCATTTCTAATTTTTTCGCATCCCACTGCTTCTTCCATCTGTTTTCTTTCCATAAAATAAATGTTAAGGAAGCAAAAATGGAAGAGCTGCACAACATATTTTGATTGATCGCACTAGGAATTGAAACAGCCAATAAACAGGAGCAAGGAAGAAAACTGATCTGGGGAATATTAGCACAAAGCTTATAACAGTAGTCATTTTGAGATAGGGCTGAATCTCAATTTTTGTCAGCTTTTCATTTTTCTAGTCATAAACCTGCATTCATTTGAAAATAAACAATAATCATAAAACAGCGAAACAAAAAAATGTCTGCATATCCTGGTGCTCCTATTTACAAGGCACACTTTTGTCTCACATGCGTTATATTTGCAATTATGTAATTTTTTCTCCTAATGTATCACGTTATTATTCTGTGTTATTTTCACGCAAATGTGATTGTTTGTATGCGCTTTTCTCTAGTAATGACCATTTCATATCCTTGAGAACCACAACATGTTACATGAAAAGTTCAGAGAAGTTTTGGAGAGTATTGAACTTTGGGGTACCTGTTGGTCTGGAAATGTGGTAATTTTTTGAGCCTTACAATAAGGTGACCCAAATAAATTTATCCCCCGTTCCTATTTGAGAGCAATTTCAGGTAGCTGTGCATTTTTCCTCCTAAAAAATATTCCTTGCCTTTCAGAGTTCTGATTTCAGGACATTGCAGAATTGAAACAAATCCATTTCCCCCTGCACCTTGGTCTCAAGTGGCATCATTTTATAAAGTCAACAGGAGCAGGAAGAAGAAAAATAGCACATACATACATATATACATACATACATACATACATACAAGTGGTGGGTTCCTCCTGGTTCGGCCCGATTCGGCCGAGCCAGTAGCAGTGACTATATGATGTCACCGAACCGATTCTCTTTGTTCGGGAGCTGGGCCCTCCCGCTTCCCTGCCCCCCACCCACCCGCCCACATTATTCTTACCTTTTATTTGGCCCCACCCCCAATCTATTGCTGCCTCCCAAGTCCCAGCTGATCATCTAGAAGGAAAAAAAACTGTTTAAACTCTTGCCGTGGGGCTTCAAAGGGCCACCCTACAGCTGATCAGTGTTAAAAGGCAGTGTGGTGGTAGACCGGTGCCTCCAAAAATGAGTGAGTAGACCGGTGCCTCCAAAAACAAATGGATAGACCGGTGCCTCCAAAAACAAATGGGTAGACCGGTACAGCTCTGCAAGCAGTTAAAAGCCTGGTAGAGTAGACCAGTACCTCTGCTAAATCCTAAAAAATTGCCACATGACCATCAAGCCACGCCCACAAAATAAGCCACGCCCACAGAACTGGTAGTAAAAAAATTTAGAACCCACCCCTGATACATACATACATTATGTATGTTATATATATAACAGTCGTGTAGTTAGAGATACCCGTGCTGTTTTCTATTGTTATGTGATCGGAGATCAGATTCTTCAACATCATTACTTATCCGGTTGGAGATTTAACCATGCCCCAAGGAGAAGCTCAACAGAACACATTGTCTGTCTAACCCACTCAAGTTTCAGGATCTTACTAGGCTTGTTGGATTGTCTCCAAAAGTCACTGCTTCCAGCTGTACCGAAACGGTGTGTGCTTCTTAAGAATAAATGCTATGAACTGTAATAGAATAAAAGTGCAGCAAAAAAAAGCAATAGATACACAATGCGTTGTGTACTTTTAAAGCCATTTAAAGATACTCATTGCTCTCCCTTTTAACTTATATCACCGTTCACTGATGTAATGGAATTTGCATGGCTTCCAGGTCTCTGCCAACCAGAAAATGTTATAATGATATAACATAAAACATAACATATAAAGTGTTGTAAATATAACACTCCTTTTTTTTTTCTTTTTATGACCCTTAATTCAAGGTACAGTTAGGGCAACTGAGTGGAGCTGAGCATTTGCACGCTGGATGCCATTCCTAACTATGCAGAGTTTGCAGCAAATATTTTCTCTTTCTGCCCTTACCTTGAATCAAACTCTCAACCTTCTGAATGGGAAGCAAACGTCTTCACCACTAGGCCACTCTGCCATTATATATAAATCATAACACTCCTGAAATGGGGGGGGGGAACCCACAATTATAGCTCAGGGTGGAATTCGAGGGGTCGTTGGTGCTCTCTGAGCTTGATGGTTTTCTTGCAGACATTTCATTACCAAACTAGATAACATCATCAGTGCTAAAAGGGAGTGGGGGGTTGTTCTTATATTTTAGTGGCTTGCCCTGTCAGTGTTGGTGGGAGTATTCTTGGTGGTTCCTTGGTTAAGCTGTTGTTTAATATCAGCTTATTTGTCTACATTGGTAATTATTGTTCCCTTGATTGTTGGTCTAGTGTTAATCTTGGTGACAATTTCTGCTCATATGAGTGTTGATTGCTGTTAAGGAGTGTTTGGTCTTTTTGTTTCCTTTTGGGCTTTTTGATTGTCTCTTTTGTGTGGTATATAGATGCAGAGCACCTCCTTATGCCTAGGGGGCCAGTTTGCTTTTGGGTGGAGTCACCCCAAGACATCCCGGGCACCTTGCAAGGGAATGAAAAATCAACATTGTGCTACAACTCAGATGCTTAGTGGATCACTTTGCTGTCCCGTCAGACCTCCCAGGGATTCTAGGCACATTGCATGGGAAAACCCCATTGGAAATGGTAAAATCCTCTGGATTAGGGTTAGGATTAGGGTTAATTCTAATTCCCCCTCATGAGATCTGGTGCCATAGCCAATGTCATAGTTCAACTCAGGTCTTAAGGGGGGCATTGCAATTTTCAATCAGCCCCCAAGATGTCCTCTGGCGAAACACCATTGGAAAAGTCCGCTGAGGTTATGATAGGGTTAGGCCTACACTGTAAAAAGTATAACACTGCCTTACATCAAAACAGAAACTTACCAACAAACCATTACAACCACAAATGGACAACCATTAGTCTGAAAACCATTGGTTTTCCTACCTGAGCAAGGGTTGGACTAGAAGACCTCCAAGGTCCCTTCCAACTCTGCTATTCTATTCCTGTTCTGTTCTGTTCTGTTCTGTTCTGTTCTGTTCTGTTCTGTTCTGTTCTGTTCTGTTCTAGCCTAGCCTAGCCTAGCCTATTCCTATTCCTATTCCTATTCCTATTCCTATTCCTATTCCTATTCCTATTCCTATTCCTATTCCAGCCCAGCCCATTCCATTCCATTCCATTCCATTCCATTCCACTCCTACTCCTACTCCTACTCCTACTCCTACTCCTACTCCTACTCCTACTCCTACTCCTACTCTCTATTCTATTCTATTCTATTCTATTCTATTCTATTCTATTCTATTCTATTCTATTCTATTCTATTCTATTCTATTCTATTCTATTCTACATGGCATTAGATAGCACACAAATCAACTAAAGCCTTCCAAAACAGGCTAAGTAACCAAAAATCCCAGCAGCCCCAGAAGAGGGGGAAAATGCGTAGCATACAATGCAAGGATTGTAACAGCCACTATGTAGGAGCAGGAGACTAGCAGAGCCCATTCATGAACAGCAACTAGCAGCCAGAAGACATGATGAAAAGTCTTTAATTTCACAACACACGGACACACTGAACCATAGTTTCAACCGGGAAACTGTGAGCATAGAAAGTAACAATTAAAACAGTCCTGCTCCACCTGATTTTAGTCAATGGCTGGGAAATGATGCGAAGACAATCTTCACATATAATCACAAATACAGTGAGTTTCTGGATATCATTCTTTCGTCAGGAATCGCTCTACTATCCTGATAGAAACTACAAATAGGTTCCAAAGTCCATGTTTTAATCACTGCATAGAAATAAGTAATCACAAAGGAACTCTAATTTGAAAATTGGTTTTTATAAAGACTTGTTTGGAACATCAGCATAGGATTGCGGGCATATATACATCAGTTTAATGATGCATAACTAAATTTCATGGACATCATATTTTTAGTTCGCTGAGTTACTTGCTAACAAGTAACTTATATCCAGGTAGCTGAATTTGGCAGATCATGAGAAAGTTAAAATTGATAGTTTTGTTTCATATTGATCATCACCGAATCCTAAGGAAATAAATTCCCTGAACATTTCATTTTCATTTTACTGTCGATAAAACTACATGGCCTCATAGTAAGCAGGAGTCAAACTTAATTCAACAACTTTTAATGTATTACTTACAGCATTTCTCCAAAGATTATTATATTGCATTTTCTCGGAGATGAAAAAAGATCTTTTAGTGTCCTCAAAAGACATATATCTAGCACACATATATCCCCACACACCCCTTTAGTAATTTCTCAGGCATATCTTTTATCTTCAATCTAATCTTAACTTTTCCCTCTCGGGAAGTTGTTTACATCGCATTTCATAGCAGCATGTACTAGTTATAAGAGATGCAATATCAGTAAATAATTTCCATCTCCCCCAGAAAAAGTACCTTATTGGGATTTCTAGAGTCATTTCTCCAAACCATAGTTTATATCATAGTCTTCAAGAGGGGGGAAAAGATAATATTTAATTTGCTGTACAATTTGACCTTGTCGCCTGTCATATAAGAACTGGGGGTGAAATGTTTGCTCCGATGTGCTGATTTAAAAGATACCCCTATTCCATTTTTAAGACTCCTTTATGACAAATCCAAGATTAATTAGTCAAGGGAAACTGATAGCTGGACAAATTGCTTTTCTTCTTCAATAACCATATTTATCATCTTAATGTCCTTCCTAGTTGAATCCTATCGATATGCAGTGAATTAGACCTGCTGCTTTAGGCATCAGATAAGTTTTAAGTCTGCAATTTTTTTAAAATTGCTATTTGCGAGGTCTTCCCACAGCAAAGAGATCTTTTGGTTCTTTCCCAAAGAGATCCTATCCATATAAAATCCTTTGTAAAACTGGGATGGAAAAAGCATTGGTTATTCAGAAGCTTCAGTGGGCCCTAGATGAAGTGGATTATTTGGATCCCTTCCAGGCAGGATTCAGGCGTGGTCACTAGATGGAAATAGCATTGGTTGCACCCTCTACTGGGAGCAGAAGAGGGGTAGTGCATCTGTCCTTCCATCTGTCCTTGAGAATAGGAGGGGAGGGGAGGGGAGAGGAGAGTGGGGAGGGGAGAGGAGAGTGGGGAGGGGAGAGGAGAGGAGAGGAGAGGAGAGGAGAGGAGAGGAGAGGAGAGAAGAGAAGAGAAGAGAAGAGAAGAGAAGAGAAGAGAAGAGAAGAGAATTCTTTACTGGCCAAGTGTGATTGGACACAAGGAATTTGTCTTCCGTGCATAAGCTCTCAGTGTACATAAAAAATACATTCATCAAGAATCATAAGATACAACACTTACTGATAGTCATAGGATACTAAATAAGCAATCAAATCATACTAGGAAACTAAATAAAACAATATACATCATAAAGATTCAAGCAACAAAGTTATAGTCATAAATAGGAGAAGATAGGTAATAGGAAGGATGAGAAGAATAATAGTAATACAGTCTTAGTAAATAGTTTGACAGTGTTGTGGGAATTAGTTGTTTAGCATAGTGATGGCATGCGGGGAAAAACCTGTCCTTGTGTCTAGTTGTTCTGGTGTGCAATGCTCTCCTTGACTCCTTATTCTCCTTGATCCCATTGATACAATTGACCATGTCCCATTGATCCCATTGATATAATTGACCATGTCATGGTGTCCTTCTGAATCAGCTTCATGGGTTGGAAGTAGGCAGCACAGTATTGGACTGGTTCTCTTCCTTCCTAACGGGCTGGTACCAGACAGCAGTGTTGATTGGGAATAGGAGGCCCCACCTGTGGCCCTTAATGTATGGGAGTCTCCAGAGTTAGTACCCTCTCCATTTCTATTTAACATCTACATGAACATCTGTTTAACATCTATGAGATCATTCATCATCATGGGGTGACGTATCATTGTAATGCTGATGATACTCAATTGTACATCTCTATCCTTGGTGAAAATAAGTGACACTGTTGATGTCTTGTCCTTGTGCCTGGAGGCTATGAAGGTCTAGAAGGGGAACAATTACTGAATCCTAGAAGAACTGAATGGCTTTGAATTTTTGGGCCTTTTGGATCACGGACTTCACCATGTTGGGTTCTAAATGACATGGCAATACTCCAGACAGACACACTGTGAAATCTGAAAGTCTTTCTATACTCACAAGTGCTGCTCAATGAGCAGGTAGCAATTGTGGGTAGGGTGTGTGTCTTTGAACAAGACACCAGTTGTGCTCTTTCTTGGGCGATGAGGGTCTACCCTGTGGGTCACTCACACTCTGGTCACCTCCAAGATGTATTACTATAATGTACTCTATATGCGGCTGCCCCTGAAAAGTATCCAGAAGCTTCAACTAGTGCAGGATGCTAGTTATTTGTGCCTCTGCAACTGGCCATGTTACACCTCTGTTCCATGATCTATATTACTGCTGGTTTTAATTTTTAAAGTCCTACATGGAATGGGTCCAGTTTATTTAAGGGACTGCCTCTTTCCAATCACATGTACCAGGGGTGAAATGTAAAATTTGTTACTACCGGTTCTGTGGGCGTGGCTTGGTGGGGATGGTGGTAATGTGAGTGGGTGGGCATGGCCAACTTTTTTTTTGTTTTTTTAACTTTTCAAAGCATTTTTTCTAATGCTTTGAAAAGCCTCTCTGCCGATCAGGCAACTCAGCTGGGATCGTCAGAGGCTTTTGAAAGCATTTTTTTTACCACCTCTTGGCCAAGAGGTTGCAGAAAAAAATGCTTTGAAAAACCTCTGACGATACCAGCTGAGCCACGCGATCATTAGAGGCTTAAAAAAAAAAACGTTTAAAAGCATTTTTTCGTCGGAAGAGGTTGTAGAAAAAATGCTTTTAAAAGTAAAAAAAAAAGCCTCTGATGATCGTGCGGCTCAGCTGGGCATGGTGGGGGGAGGGCACAGGGATTTTTGCTACCCGTTCTCCGAACCACCCGCCGTCATCGCTACTGGATCAGGTGATCCAGTCCGAACCGGGAGCATTTCACCCCCGACATGTATCCATTCCATTAGGGCCATTAAGAGAAATATTCGCAGGTTCCATCTGCTAAAGAGTTTCATTTGATGGGACCCAGATGACACAGCTTTTCTTCTGTGGCTTCTGGACTCTAGAACATCATTCTTCCTCCAAAATTACCTCCATCCCTATTAGATTTTTGGGAGGCTCTGAAAATAGAGTGGAGGAGGGAGCGGGAGGGGTTGGATTGGATGGAAGGGTGATTGGACTAGATGACCTACAAGGACCCTTCCAACTTGGTTACTCTGTTAAGAGTAACATAGTTCTTCCAGCAACCTTGGGGATCCCATTGGGAATCTGTACAATGTTTGTTTAATTGTACAGTACATGTATTTTGTTAAGATGAGTGTTTTATTTATAGTATCTTATTTATCTTGTTTTTATTTGCTTTTAAAGTGTTTTGATAGTCATGATATTATTTTAAATATTGGTTGTATGTTGCCGAGAGTCACGTTTAGTGAGATGGACGGCTATATAAATGTGATAAATAAATACTCAGAAACCTGAAGGCAATGTCTTCCATGGAATATCATGAATTTAAATCAGCCTTCATTCCAAATTGCTGTATCAATTTCTTTAAATGGGAACTTTTAACTAATCTCAAAACTGAACGGATGTTCTCAAAATACTAATTCTTTTTGAAAAGTAACAATATTTTTTTTTTAAAAAAAGAAAGAAATATATGACAGACAAAAAAATCTCACATTCTAGTCAATCGTGTGTTGTGAATCTCATTCTGGGCCTTAAGTCGAAGTGCACAATCTCTTATCTTGGACTAGACAAGCTCTTTCATGAAGCACCAAATCAAATCTTGGATCGTAGTGTATATGCTTTACATGGGGATGTCTTTGAAGAGCATCTGGATGCTGCATTGGGGTGAAAATGGGCAATTGATTAGACTTTCTTGATTTTTACATATTAGAACTCTGTTTTCTAATCAGCACTGATGATCAGAATGTTTATGGGTTCAATTTAATTCAAGGTGCAGGTGATCTTCATGGCTTGGGGCTGGCCTAGTTGTGGGGTTTGCCTCTCCTTGATTATCCTTACTGTAGCATTAACAATAGCATTTAGGCTGATATACTACCCCATAGTGTTTTATAGAATTCTCTGGGCAGTTTACAATGTAAGTATATTGCCTCCAACAATCTGGATCGTCATTTTATTGACCTTGGAAGGATGGAAGGCTGAATCAACCTTAAACCCATCAGGATCAAGCTCCAGGCTCTGGGCAGAGTTTGCCTGCAGTACTGCAGTTTAACCACTGCATCACCAGGGTGCCATCCCATCAGAATCAGCATAAAAGGCATGTTGTGGGACTCTTATCAATTAAAGAGTTTATCTTTGAATAAATCATTTATTAAAGAGATGCTATGAAGGAGCCTTTTTGTCAGGGTACCTGCTTTTTTCAATCATTGTCTCGTGGAACTTAGATTGACTTTGCTCCTCCTGGCATTTTCTAAAGCCCCAAAAGTGCAGCTGTGTTCCTGGCCATAGGAGTCAGAAGATCAGATAGAATCCATAAGATAGTTATGTTGATGGTTGTTTGTTGTTTGATCATGACTGCCCATTTGATGTATTCACTGCTTGTTATGTTGTGTTTTAAATGATATAGCCTCCCAGAGTCACTATGATGAGATGGGCAGCCATGTACATTTCAATAAATAAATAAATATTTCATCAGGTTTTGATTGACAAACAATTAGTTGAATTTTTTGTTTGGTCCCCGTTTCTGTGTTTTTGTTTTTAAATCTATCTCCTTTAAGGCAATCTTAATTGATTCATTTCTGGATAACTAACAGTAACAGAATTGGAAGGGACCTTGGAGGTCATCTAATCCAACTCCCTGCAGGATTGCTGGAGGCCTGTACTAGGGACTCGAACCGCTGAACTGCCATCCTTTCTGATCGACAAGCTCAGTGTCTTAGCCACTGAGCTTTACCCTGCCCTCTCGGCCTCATGCTTGTTTATATTTTCTCTTATTTTTGATACAGTTAACAGTTGGACTAGGTTGCATGCTAGATGATAACATGGCAAAGTTAAAGTATGAGGGTGGAAGGTTCATTCTCCGAGCTTGTGGGTTAGTTTCCGAATGTTTCAGGTAACATCTTCAGCAGAGTTTAGGGGCTGTCAGTGTTCTTCTGTTTACCAGGGATTCAGGTATGGGTGTAGCAAGTGAGGGCCTTGTGATGGCTCAGGTGTTAGTCATCAGTGACTCTTGTGATGGATCTTGTGATAGGGAGGTTACATCAGGTCAGGGTCATTGGGAGGTGAACTGCTGGTGGTGGGTTTGTGTGGGTTAATTGAAGGACAGTGCTGTGTCTGGTTGGCTGTGTGGTTGATTTGGATTCTGAGGGGTTCGTAGGCTGGCTGTAGGTCAATGTGTCTGTTGATGGAATTGTTTGTCGAGTGCCAGACTTCGATGAACTCACAAGCGTGGTTCACAAAAACATATTTTTGTGTTGCTCTTTGTTGTTGGTGTGGGTAGAGATTAAGGAATTAATCTTCCGATTAAGGGTAAAATGAGGACCCAAAATTGTTGAGGGCAACATGCTGACTCTAAGTAAACCACTTAGAGAGGGATATAAAGTACTGTAAAGTGGTATGTAAGTCCAAATGCTATTGCTATTTGGGGTCGTGGCATTTGACTGCCATCTGGTATTCATGAATTCTGGTTTTTAATCAATGTGATGTTTGTCCCACGTAGAATTGGTTGCAATGGTTACAGTTAATTTTGTAGATTTCATTGTTTCTTTCATCCTTCTGTATAAAAATAAGTCAAAAGTCAAAAGTATAAAAAGTTGAAGTATAAAAGTAAGTGCTAGAAACCCCCTGGATGAGCATCAGCATCAACCAACTTTCAATGCAGCTGTAGGTTTCATTAAGAGAGGGATAGAATCAAGATCACATGAAGAGTTAATACACTTTATAATGCCTTGGTAAAAGCACGCTTGGAATGTTGCATCTAGTTTTGGTCTCCAAGATATATATATAAAAAGATGTTGAAACTCTAGAACAGTGATGGCTAACCTTTTTGCCATTGTGTGCCAAAAGCCGGGGGAGAGCAGGGTGTTGTGCACATGCATGCCCACACCCATAATTCAATGCGCCCCATCCCCCTGAATTCCTCCCACTTTTGGCGTGCGATGGCACGGTGGGCCCGGTAGGCTGGTTTTTCACCCTCCCCAGTCTCTAGAGCCTTTCTAGGAGCCTGGGGAAGGCGAAAATGGCCTTCCCTAGCCCCCTGGAGGCCAGAAACAGCCTGTTTTCTGACTTCCGGTGGACCCGGAAGACCCAAAAATCAGCTGGCTAGTGCGTGCATGCTCGCCGGACCTGAGCTACGGCAACGCTCGCATGCCCACTGATATGGCTCCATGTGCCACCTGTGGCACGCGTGCCATAGGTTCGCCATCACTGCTCTAGAAAGAGTGCAAAGAAGAGCAATAAAGATGATTAGAGGACCATTCCTATCATCCAATTTTGAAAGTTTGTTTGCTGAAAAGACTGCAAGAATGCTTCATGGGACTTACCTGGGTAATCTTAAGTTTAGAACTTCTCAGTTCACACAGCCATCCACTCTTCTTTCATGCCAGAAAGACAAATTAATCATTCTTGCAATTTTTCAACCATATGGCCCACCTACAAAAGAGACATCCCTTTCTTAACTTTATTCTTGAGATACTTCAAGATTTTTTTTTTGAAATTCTCTTCTTTCTGATATATTGAAATTAGGTGGCAGCAAAGAATATGATTTTTGGTAATGTATTTTTTTTTTGTTCTGCTTCCCCACCCGCATCATTTCCAATCCAAATTAACAATATTTTACAATTATTATTTTTTTTAAAAAAATCCAGTGGAAGGAATATGTGCATGATTCCTTTTTGAGAAGCTTTCATGGAAGAATGGTAGGGCAGCTGCAGACTTCTAAAGGCATACTTGAATCTGCTGTTCTTTGGCCACCTAGCAACCACTAAAAATAACATTGGGTCTATATCAAGAACAGTATAAAAACAATACAACAAATACCATACTGTAACTATATGATCTCATCTAAAACTGTCTTCTCCTTGAGAAGAAACTTCAAATGCAAATTCTTGTTCCTCAAATTGAATTTTTTAAAAAAGCTGGTAGAAAATAAACACAGGAAAAAAAATTCCTCATCGCACTAAAATAAAATGCATTTAATTAAAATGACACTTAATCCTCTCTCAAAAACAATTAGGATTAGAAGAAAGAGCAGCTCTCAGTATGTAAATCTGAAGTAACTTCAAAATTCTTATCCATTTGCCGAACAAATAGTAATTTAAAGCTGTGTTGGATTTAAACTAGCAGAATGATTGAGGAGAATTTACCCTCAAAATCTTATACTAAATCAAGGGGTGGATCTTGATGATGACCAATTTGCTATTGGTAATTGTTGCTTGTTTATACTGATTTCTAGTTCCTCAGCATCTGCAATCGAGACAGGAGGAAAACCTGCTACCCATAACTGGTTTAAAATCTACAGACTGGTGAATCTAAGACATTGTTTTAGCATCACGGAATAACAAAGTTGGAAGGAATCTTGCAGGTCTTCTAGTCCAACTCCTGCTCAAGCAAGAAACCCTATACCATTTTAGACAAATGGTTGTCCAATCTCTTTAAAAATCTCCAGTATTGGAACACCCAACAACTTCTGGAGTTATGTTTGAGTGTTAATCTGATAGGAAGAATTAACTGATTAAATGTTCTGTCAGAAAAATTCTCCTTAGTTCTAGGTTGCTTCTCTTCTTGATTAGTTTCCATCCATTACTTCTTGTCTTGCCTTCTGGTGTTTTGGAAAATAGGTTGACCTCCCTCTTTTTTGAAGTAGTCCCTTAGATGTTGGAAAACTGCTGTCATGTCACCCCTAGTCCTTCTTTTCGTTAAACTAGACATACCCTATTCTTGCAACTATTCTTCATATGTTTTAGCCTCTAGTCTTCTGATCATAGCAATAGCACTTAGACTTATATACCACTTCACAGTGCTTTACAGCCCTCCCTAAGCGGTTTACAGAGTCAGCATATTGGCCCCAACAATTTGGGTCCTCATTTTACCCACCTCAGAAGGATGGAAGGCTGAGTCAACCTTGAGCCTGGTCAGATTTGAGCTGCCGAACTGCAGCTAGCAGTCAGCTGAAGTAGCCTGCAGTACTGCACTCTAACCACTGTGCCACCTCATCTTTGTCATCTTCTCTGCACTCTTTCAAGAGCCTCAACAACTTTTTTATATCATGGCAATCAAAAGTGAATTCAATTTTTTTATTTTGTTTCCTTCTTTTTTAAAGATGGTTCATCAGCCAACTGCTAAAGATTTAAATCCTAATTGCACATTAGATAGCACTGCTATTTTTCTGGGATTAAAATGTTGTTTGGCTTAAAAATGTACATTATTCTCATGTTATTCTGTGTAATTTCACTGTCCTTCCCTTAAAGAAAATTATATATTGATTTTGTTTCTTTGCAAGGGCTGAGATGCCCACAGCACAAACAGTTTATGTGCATAGGTGAGTGATAGCTTGATTGAATACTGCAGCAAAGAAATTTAATGCTACTTGCTCTGGGACCTCGGCTTTATTTCCTCAGAAGATGAAGGCCTTTCAAGGGACTTTTCTGGATATTAAAATTCTCCCTTTTCTTCCAGTGGTCCCCATAAGGACCAAAGCGTCAGTCTCAGATGGAAAAGGGGAAGCAGTATAAAAATAATATGCTAGCTTCCACATTATTTTTTTGACCTCCTGGAGGTATGCTGACAACTACATTAAATTTAGATTGCAATGGCAACCTCCTGGACTGTGACTTATGACATATATTTAGCCATGAGAACTGCCATTTACATTTTCCATAGAGTGAAATCCACTTGACCAGTTTGAAAAATTAATATGGCAGCTCGCAGCAACCTAAATCCACAATCCAATTAAGTGAGGAAAAAGCCAATCAAAAGGGTCTAATTATGGCACCGTTTGAACGTTTAGATTTCATGCCACTGTGGGAAATAAATAATGTATGCCGGAAAACAACTATGGGACAAATGTTGGCACACAAATTCCATAAATAAATCCTATAAAAGCATTCCCTATACATGCCAATATTAAGATAAGCAGCCAAAAGGCCGACTTGAATCTGCTTTCTTTCAGTCTCTGAAGCTCCTTCTGAATGTTATTATCAAAAGTTAAAGATGGATGTGTATAGAAACAATCACATCAGCTATTTTCCAAAGCACCTGAAGGCCAGGCAAGGAATAATGGATGGAAACTGAACAAGGAGAGATTTAACCTGGAAATAATGAGAAATTTTCCGACGGTGAGAACAACAACCAATGGAATAGGTTGCCTTCAGAAGTTGTGGGAGCTTCAATACTTGAGACTTTCAAGAAAAGATTGGACTGCCATTTGTCAGAAATGGTGTAGGGTCTCCTGCTTGGGGTGGAGGGGTTGGACTCGATGACCTACAAGGTCTCTTCCAACTCTGTTCATCTGAATACATGAGACCTAAAAAGTATTGAAACAATTAAAAAGTGAAAGAAGAAGAAAAAATTCACTGCCTTCCACAATTTTACCTCACTAGAAGAACATTCTTTCCTTCCTTCCTTCTTTCAACATTGTTCTTCTAGTGAGGAAAAATTGTGGAAGGCAATGAATTTTTTTATTTTTTATTTTATTTTGCTTCTTTCACTTTTCACTGCAACAACATTGCCGTCTTATTTATTTTGGATTTTATCAGACTCTCCCCCAAAAACTTATGTTTCAGAAAATCGTGTCACTTTTTAGGTAGAAAATGTGGCTATTTGATGCAGAGTTTCAAATCTTACAATTCAGACAGTTTCTGGATACAAATTCTCCCCCTTCCTCTTTATTCCTCTAAATGGTCCCAGTGAGAAAAGCAAAGTCTATGGAAGTTCATTGCTTACCATTCTGGTCTCTGATCGATGACTGTAATAAACTGAATCTGAAACTGAATTTACCATTCTGAATATAATTCTTTGTACACTTAGCCACACATATATTTTTTTTCAAAAGTCACATCCACATGGACTTTTAATTTGGGGACAATGGAAATTAGGCAGAACGATTTGTAAAAAGTAAATTCCTTAAGCATCAGAAACAAAATGGTGGAACTGGAATCCCACTTTCTGAACAGGGCATAATAGAGTTTTTAGCAACTCATATTAGCTTAACATTTCAACCAAATTAAAAAAACTGCCTCCCTCCCTACTTTCCTTCCTTTCTTCTTTTCTTCCTTCCTTCTTTCCTTCCTTCCTTCTTTCTTTCCTTCCTTCCTTCCTTCCTTCTTTTCTTTCTTCCTCCTTTTCTTCCTTTCTTCCTTCTTTCCTCCCTCCCTCCCTCCCTCCCTCCCTCCCTCCTGAAACAACTGCAAGCAAAGAATTAGCTCAGAGAGCACCAAGGACTCCACACCCTCAACATTCTGGACCACCTGACGCTCCCAAATATTCTTCAAGAACCGGCTCATGTATAATGTACTGTGGCAGCCCACTTGGTGCATATTCAAGGCATGAGTTTTCAAGAGCATTCGGATTTTACACAGAATATTTTATTATTCTCTGTTTGCGTTTTTAAAGAAAAGGCCGAATGATATGAAATGGCAATATCAGCAGGGACAAACACAATGCAAATTTCACTATAATCTCTGAATATAATTCCTATGCATATTAGCATGTGCCATAAATATAATCGAACAACATAAGCTGTATATGAGCATTAAAACCATATGGATATGGATATTAATTGCAGAATATAGAATCATATTTAAGGGGACTTGCAACAAAAAGAAAAAAAAATGTAAGTTTACTGGGGGAAATTTCCTTTTAAAAACTTTTGCAAAGAAACTTGCTTTCTTCCACCCATAACTCTGTCATGTATAATTTAGGACCAGTGAATACTTAAAAATAAAACATGAATTCAGTATTTACATGCCTCCTGTTGATAAGTACATCAGGACATCACAACTAGCTCCAGTCTCCTGCTGGATGTATACTTGAGGGCAAACCTAAATTTGCATTGCATGATGCGTGAAATAACATTCAGAATTACTGATATGAGTTAGGATTCAAGGCATCCTTATTAGTATTTAGTAGCAGATGAGTAGTTGGATTTCTAACTGGGGAAAGAAAAATGAACTTATTTATCTATTTGTTTATTTGTTTATTTATTTATTCAAATAATTCAAGGCAGAGAACCTATCCACCACCTTCCTCCTCCTATTTTTCCCCGCAGCAGCAACTCGGTGAAGTAAATTGAACTGAGAGAGAGGGACTGGCCCAAAGTCAGCCAGCTAACTTTCATGGTTAAGGCAGGACTTGAACTCACAGTTTCCCTTTTTCTAGCCTGATGCCTTAACCACTAAATCAGTGATGGCGAACCTTTTCAGCTCTGAAAAAGGAGTGCGCGCATACACGCTCATCTGGCCCACAACCTGGAAGAGGAGCTGCCCAGGGCGCATGTGTGTGCCCAAAAATGAACTTCCGGTTTCCAGCACACACATACATGCTGGCCAGCTAGTCTTCTGGCGCTCATGCATGAGCACCAATCAGCAGGCCAGTGAGCATGCTCATGCAGGAAAATGGAAGACCAGCTCTTCCAGTTTCCAGCACTGTTGCACACACGAAGGCCAGCTGATCATCGCGTATGCATGCGCGGCAGAAACCCGGAAGAGGAACGGGCGACATTGCATGTGCCAAGCAACATGGCTCCGCGTGCCACTTTGGGCACACGTGCCATAGGTTTGCCATCTAACTCTGCCATCTAACTCTGCCATCTAACACTAGACCAAACTAACTCTGTTGAGGCAGATATTGAAGAAACTAATCTGACATCTATTAAGGAGGAAAGAGAAGCTGGCTGAAGTACTTGGCAGCGTATCAGATCTGTATCTTGGAAATTTCCCTGTTTCCCATCTTTCCCCCGCACCTCTTTAGATTAAGCTTTCAAGATCTATGAACCAATAAGCTGAATCTAGTCTACCAGTTAGATATGGTGAATTGGCAGAAGCACTTTGAAAAAAGTTCAGGGAAGGACACCAAATTTGATCAGTGCCCTGGAAACTAAAACTCTCAAGGAGAGACTGAGAAGAAGAGAGTTTAGTCCAAATTTGTTACAAGAGCATTTTATATACTTGAGGGGAGGCCCTATTAACGAAGACCACATCTGTTCACCACCAACCTCAAATGCGGGTCCTGAAATAATGACCATAAGTTGCATGCAGAGAGATTTTGTCAGTGGAAACATTTATTAAAAGAGTTGATGGGTTTCCCACTTATTTGTTAAGTTCAAGCAAAAGCTGGACAACCATTACCCAATGCTGGTTTTAGGGGCATGATTCTTTATAAAATCTATACATCATTCAGGCATGTTTTAAGACTTCATTCTCATCAGAGGAACAGTGGGCCTCTTTGTGAAAAAGGTGCTTGATTGTATCTACTATCCATGACTGCAGAGAGAAAAGCATATTAGTATGTTCTAGAGAAGACTGTGTAGTTTTATGATTCTCTATAACTCTATGATACATTTGGATGAAGGAGGACTATAGTTATCTTATGTTAAATTCTAAAGGTAGGATTTCAACTAATTCTAATAATTCCATAGTTTTATAAAACAGAGCAGTTGTCTGGCATTTCAAGACCTCCTTCTACCGCATAGCTCCCAACGACCGGTAAGATCCCACAGAGTCGGTCTCCTCCGGGTCCCGTCAGCTAAACGATGTCGGCTGGCGGGCCCACGGGGGAGGGCCTTCTCTGTGGGTGCCCTGGCTCTCTGGAACCAATTACCCCCTGAGGTCCGGACCACCCCCACCCTATTGACCTTCCAAAAAGCGGTGAAGACCTGGCTCTTCTGGCAGGCCTGGGGCTGTTGATCTCGCTAGGGTGATCTTGCGAGATCCGGCCACAAATTGGAATGTATAGGTTTTAATGTTGTTTTTAAACTTTTGTATGGGATATTGTTCGCATTGTTTTATTCTTTGTTGTTAGCCACCCAGAGTCCCTTGGGAGTTGGGCGGCATAAAAATGCAAGCAAGCAAGCAAGCAAGCAAGCAATCAACAAACAAACAAACAAACAAACAAACTCAGATAAGGGTAGCATCGTCTACTTCTCAGCAATGCTTATTTAAACATGGATGTAACTTTGCTCTGGCCAAGAGCAGAGGTTTACAGCTCTTGCATTCAGTAATCCTTCAGCAGATGAAGTTTTAGTTCCCATAATTTATAAGCATTCCAAGCACTTTAGAATCTTTCTATCAGTCTCACCAAGTGTGTCTACAGAAATCCGTTTACTATAGAGATGCCATGAGATGCAGAACAATACATCTTGGCTTATCTTATTTTCTGCAGTGACCTTTATCGCAGATCCATAGGCAAACTTATACATACGGTGATTATGTTATCCATTCAGTTGTGTCTGACTTTTGACAATTCTATGGACCACGTCTCCCCACATCTTCTGATCTTGCACTGCTTCTTTAAGGTATTCTAAGCTCTGGCTGGTGTCAGTTTGATGATACATATGCAAATAATAATAGCATAGCATAGCATAGCATAGCATAGCATAGCATAGCATAGCATAGCATAGCATAGCATAGCATAGCATAGCATAATAGAGAGTTGGAAGGGACCTTGGAGATCTTCTAGTCCAGGGGTGTCAAACTCAAGGCCTGTGGGCCAGATCCCACCGGGCCATCATGGAAACAGTGAAAGACCGGTCCACTATGCCTCTGCCAGCGTATTGGAGCTCGGTTTTTGCTAGCAGAGGGTTGCAGTAGGCCGAAAACTGAGATTGGGAGCCCATTTTCACTGGCAGGCACCCCTGACAAGAGTGACGTCAGCCCACCCCAACTCCCTGAGGTCAAACACAGCCCTAATGTGGCCCTCAATGAAATTGAATTTGGTATCCTTGTTCTAGTCAAATCCCCTGCTCAGGCAGGAAACCATATATCATTTCAGACAAACGGTTGTCCAATCTCTTCTTAAAATATACACTTATGTAGTGTATATTGGAGGTGAGAACCTTTGAGAGCTGAATGCAATGAAATTTCATTTTAATATATGTACATTCAAAATGATAAAGTTATTCTAAGTCTAACTCTAAAAACTTCCAGTATTGGAGAATTCACAACTTCTGGACATATATACATATACATATACATATACATATACATATACATATACATATACATATACATATACATATACATATACAT
>WNWU01000019.1:5032452-5049780 GCA_012654045.1 Ptyas mucosa | reverse complement strand
GGATGGGATGGGATGGGATGGGATGGGATGGGATGGGATGGGATGGGATGGGATGGGATTGGATTGGATTGGATTGGATTGATAGATAATAGACATCCATCCATCCATCTATCCATCCATCCATCCATGGAAATATTGGCCCAATATCCTCTATAATGCTTTATGGCTGTATGCAAAGTTGTTTTCTGCCTTCTTCTCTCTGTTGTCCATTTAATTAATGAGGATCTAGCATGCTATAAATTGCTTCTCCTGAAGTCTCACCTAATGATATCCCCATCACAACCATATGTTTTAAATTGAGATGGTAGAAAGAAGAATAGCCTCAAGTTACCCACGAGGTTCTATAGTTGATTGTAGCTTGGGTTACCATGTTCCCAGTGTAGTATCCAGGTCTATCTTTCTAGCCAGATAATACCTGAGATACTCTTATGTTCAATTATTTGAAGGTCACACACCAGGCTTCCCATCTCTAACAATTCGTTGTTTCTATAGCTTTCCCTTCAGACTGTTCTTTGCTTTAACTTCTCACCCACACAATATGCACATAGCAGCTGGATGAGCAGATGCTTCCTGGCTGGACTATGTGTCCCATTCGATATCAGGACATGATCAGGCAGGTCATGTGTGGGGGTGGGTTTCTCCTCTATCATGCTTTTGACCTAACCTTGATTGTGATTAATTTGTGCTGGGTTTTTGGGTTTGTTTGTTTTTTTTGCACATGTCATATACATCCATCATTCTTGAGAATCATGCAGTAGTTTGATGAAAACAGGGTTTAGCTTCATGTAGGGGTAGACAGAGTATTGATTGGTGTGCATTTCCTCAGAGTGAAGACTGTAACAAATGGTATTTATGTCTATGTATCATTGACGTTTGTAAATCTTCTCAGCGCTTCAGAGCACCCGTAAAAATTGTCCTAACCAAAAAATGTTTAAGCGAAGGAGTTTATTTTCTGAAGTTTCAGAGGATAGGAAAAATAAATGTGTGTACTGTCTATTATCTTGTCCCTGTTTTATGACAGGAAGTTAATTATTTGGTTAGTGTTTTTTTTAAATTATAAAAGCTCTTTATTTTTATTTCTCATAAAACATATATAAATGTACAGTCTCTTTAACCATTCTTATCACACATATTTTCTTTTGGTTTCCATATTGGTTCATTCTTCATCCTAAAACTTTAAAATATATTCGGAGTTGCTCTTCTACCATTCCATATCTCCCTTCTTCCACAACAACCATTCCTCTCCTTCTCCCCTCTTACCCTTCCCTCTCTTCTTCTATTCTTTTCAGCTTTCTTCTTTCCTCCTCTCCTTCCCCTTCTCTCCTTCCCCTTCCTTTCCCCCACTCCTCCCCTCTTCCTCTCTTTCTAACCCTGTCTCCTATTCTTATTTCCCCTCCCTTTGGTTAGTGTTAATTGATTGAATTCTTTCCCATTTTTATTACCGGTTCTCATTCATTTTGACAAAAGAGAATTTACTTTTTGAATTCTTTCAAAGGAAAAAAAAGTAGCATTTCAAAGAAAAATAGGATTATAATTACCTAAAGATTGCTCCCTTTCATCGATATTTAAAATATATATGGTATGACATGAAGCAATAGCTGAGTGAAAGATTTTGTGTTATCTACAGATACAACATAAAGGGTTTTTTCCTTCCTGGATTGTACTGGGAAGTAAATTATTTTAGTACTGAGAAAAATTGCGTAGAGCACATTAAGTCCAAACAACTTTTCTTTATGAGGAGCTGTAGTTCAATTTTATTTTTAATTGGAATTGAATGCTTTGGACTTTTTCAGATTCATAAATAAGATGCAGCCATAAAACTGGCACACTGAGATATATTAAAAGTCCCTGAAAAATAACTGCAAAAAGCTGGCAGCATATATATTTAATTTTCTAAGAAATCTTGTTGCTGCTATTATTATTCCAGTTCTAATTATGTTAAGTAACCATATTAACTATGTAGTTTAAGATTACAGTTACTTTGAGAATAGGCAATAAACTGGAGGAGGAGGAAATTTTTATTTTGCCACAGCTAAGATGAAAAATTGTGGAGTTTATATTGATGATTGATTGATTGCTTTTTCATGTTTTTTTATTGGCATCGTCAAGACGAAATATCTGTCTCCTTTAATAGGAAAAGACAGGTTCTCTATTCAGAGGACTTTTACCTGAAAATGTTTTAGCAAAGCCAGATAACAATTTTAACTTGTTGCTGAAATATAAGGAAAATGTGTGGTCTGTTTCAAGCACCATGAAGAAAGGGCAAGAAAGATCCCTTCTTAAATGCTAACATTGGGCATTAGTCTTATAGTGGTCACATTGATGGCCCACTACATCTGTATTGCATACTCCATGGTGTTGTGGCCCGCCAGCGGCCAGTGGAGCTGACAGCAGATTCAGACAGTGAGGAGTTTGGGGAGGAACATTGGCCAGTCCTGGAGTCTGGGGAAGGCTCTGACGAGGGCTCTGCATCGGAGGCAGAGATGGGGGCAGGGCCATCTGACAGTTATCAGCTGCCTTCGGAATCAGACATCAGTGAGGCAGAAGAACAGCTGGGGCCTGTTCCCAGTGTGTGCATGCACAGAGCTGCCAGAAGAGAGGAACAGCTAAGGAACAAGGGTCAACTTGGGAGTTAAGCCACAGGTGCATGGTGAATGACCCCACCCTTCGGGAATAAAAGAGGAGCGAAAGAAGAGTGAGGCTTTGCAGGAGACGATTAGTTCATTTGGGTGAAGATCTGCATTCTTGCCATATATTGTCTGTTACAGTTTGGAGTCCAAAAGATATGAGCCTGGCCACTCTCCAAGCCTGATAAAGGTCAGTAATTGTGAACTACCTTGAAAGACTGTGGGAGAGGAAATACTTTGCTGGAGAGGAATTCACTGTAAATTAAATAAAAGGGGTTTATCGGGATGAGGACTCGGCTTCGTGCTGCTGGGGAAGCCTAGGTCAGAACCCACGGGTAAGGAATTGAGCAAAAGATCGGGAGGGGAAGAGGATTGTTTATTTTTTTAATGGAAAAAAAAACTTCAGAGATTTTTGGATACATGGTGATGATTTAAAGATGTCGACTGAAGGAGGCACCAATGGAATTTTCAAGAAATTTTATAGCTTGGGATACTTTTGTTTTTTTGAAGAAGTGTGTTAGCCAACCAGAGGTTTGTAGACGATAATTCAACGCTGGGCAGTGTTGGTGGTAGAAGCTCCACAACATTGTGGGGCTCTGAGAGACATGCACATATGCACTCTGCAGGTTCCCCAGAGTTTGAAAACTTTTTGTAGACCGACCTGGAGATGGAAAAACTGATGCTGCTCCCCTTGAACTCAACTTTTCTCTCTCCCTCCCTACCACACCATGTAATTACGACATCCCTTTAGAAGAAAAATAAGAGTTGCATATACTGGTGGAACTAGCACCAGTTTTATTTTAAGTGTTAGGAGACAATTGGTCAATCTCACTCCTCTCTGGCATAGAATTAAACGTTCTGACCTACTTTTATGGTGCTTTGAGGAAGTTCAGCCTTTTTGCTGATATAAATTGTTCCAGCTTCTAAGAGAAGGAGATAACAAACCATCATATCTGATAAAAGAATTAACAAGGATATTCTAAGTTTAACTCTGGTGACAGTTTTTAAATGTATATAGTGTGTGTGTTTGTGTACGTGTATGTGTATGTATGCATTATTATAATTGTTGATTGGGAGCTGCCCAGGGTTCAATAAATTTATATAGCTGCCTGTTTTCAATAAAATAAATACCTTCAGGTCCCATGATCTGAATACAGGATCTAGAAGGTTTCCAAAGGGTTTCTTTATCCTTTCCTAGACCACAAATGTAAGGAATTGTAAGTATGCCACATCATATTTAATAAAATTAGCATGCCGGTCTTCATCCTGCACAATTCCAATCATAAGTATTTAAATATGACACCACTTGTCCTTCTGAGGTTTGTGAAAAGTAAATTAACAATGCAAGTTGGTGGGTTTTTTTAAATCACACTGATGAAAACTTTCCTACTCAGCTACATAACAATCCACTTAGACTTCCAATTGTAGCATAATAAATAAAAAAAAACACTTCAAATTTGCATCTCAATGTTGAATATAAATCTGTTTGTCAGATGATTTGTGTTGTGACATCACAACACATGTTTTATTATTTACTGCCTGCAGATCCCTATGGGAACAAAATAAAATGGGTGTATCTATCTATTTATATATATATATATATATATATATATATATATATATATATATATATTTGTTTTCATAGATTTTCACGGGTACAGGTATGCAAGTCTTGGCATATTGTCACAACACAGCCAACTACCCAGGATGTTGCAGCGCAGGACTCAGGATGTCACAACAATACAGCTCAGGATGCTACCACACACCCATTATCCAGGTCGTTAAAACACAAAAGACTAATGGGCACACAGCTAGGACCTCGCCCACACAGGATGTTATGAAACAGCCGACTAATCTGCAAACATCAACTCTATCAACTAATCAAGATGTAACAACACAGCGAACCAACCTGCCTACAGCAACAGAACCAGCACTTCACATCTCCCCACCAGTATTTATAGAAAGACGGCATCTCCAATCCCGCTTTGCTCGCATAGGCACAAAGCTGAAGACACCAGCCTGAAGATGACGAGTGGGACCTCTTCAAAATGTCGCCAAGATACTCTCAATCTTACACGGGAAAAGACCCGAATACATATACATATACATATACATATACATATACATATACATATACATATACATATACATATACATATACATATACACATACACATACACATACACATACACATACACATACACATACACATATACATATACATATACATATACATATACATGTGTGTGTGTGTGTGTGTTTGCAAAAAAGAAAAGGTAGTCTAAAGAAAATTGTCTGGAAAACCTGGATACAAATCGATATAAAATTTTAAAAAAAGCTTTAGTCAAGTAGAGTGGAATTAGAATGCAACTAGTCTGTTCTTGAAAAGAAATGTGATCATGAGAGAAACTGTAGGTGTCCATTGCCAAGTGAAATACAACCACTTTAGCAGACAAAAATCACAGTAAAATGAAGTTTTAATATTACAAACAATAAGTTATGAGAACAATACATTGCTAATTCACATACCAAACAACGCTGTCCTTTTCTTATTCTTATTTCACTCACATATAATTATATTTACTCTAAATATAGGAGATGCAGAAAGAACATTATTTGAGAGTAGTTAAGAAGGTTTCTTTGTGTATGTATTTTAGGCAGAGGCAAGGGAGAGGGGGAGATAGAGAGAGAATAAATATTGACAAAATACTAACAGAATAACAGAGTTAGAAGGGACCTTGGAAATCCTAGTCCAACCCCTACTCAGGCAGGAAACCCTATACTATTTCAGACAAATGGTTGTCCAATCTCTTCTTAAAAACCTCCAGTGTGGAGCACCCACAACTTCTGAAGGCAAATCATTCTACTTATTAATTGTTCTAACTGTCAGGAAATTTCTCCTTAGTTCTAGATTGGTTTTCTCCTTGATTAATTTCCATACACTGCTTCTTGTTCTGCTCTCAGGCACTTTAGAGAATAGGTTGACCCCATCTTCTTTCTGGCAGCCACTTAAATATTGGAGCACCACTACCATGTCACCCTTAGTTCTTCTTTTCATTAAACTAGACATTCCCAATTCTGGCAACTAGTCTTTGTATGCTTTAGTCTCCAGTCGCCTAATCATCTTTATTGCTCTTCTCTGCACTCTTCCTAGAATTTCAACATCTTTTTTTTTATCGTGGTGACCAAAACTGAATGCAATATTCCAAGTGTGGCCTTACCAAGGCATTATAAAGTGGTATTAACACTTCACGTGATCTTGATTCTAAACCTTTGTTAATACTACTTTTTCCCATTTTAGAAAAAATCCACAGAAATAATTTATTGATGTAATCAATCTTCTAGAAGTATCATCCATCTAATAAATAAAATTGCAGAGTTGAAAACATTGGTGTGTAGCAGCACTCTATTGGATCATAGTATTGTTTCAATTCCAGTTATCACAAATTCTTGCCATATGTTTGGGCAGGTGGGAATAGTAGTTGAAAAAGCTTATCCTCAATTCTTATGTCCTATCACCAATATATATAATGCAATGATTTACCTTGATGTACAAAGATGAACAGGATGACGCATACAGATTTCCCCTATCATCTTGAGCTGATGAACATTAAATTAGCTCTGCCTGGATTCCTGAATGCCATACTTTCAGGATGTCTGAATTGTTAAGTTTTGATTCTGTGCCATCAAATTGGTATCAGTTCTTAGTGGCCACATTTCTCCATCATGAATATAGCTCATCTGTCTGGAACCCACATTGTATTATCAGACATTAATACAGTTGAGAGACTCCAGAGATATTTCACAAGAAGAGTCCTCCATTCCTCTACCCACAATAAAATACCTTATGCCACCAGACTTGAAATTTTGGGCTTAGACAAGTTAGAACTACGCCGACTTTGGTCTGACCTAAGCATAGTACCTAAAATTATCTGCCATAATGTGCTACCTGTCAATGACTACTTCAGCTTCAACCACAACAATACACGAGCAAATAATAGATACAAACTCAAGGTAAATCGCTCCAAACTCGATTGCAGAAAATATGACTTCAGCAACAGAGTGGTCAATGCCTGGAATGCACTACCTGACTCTGTGGTTTCTTCCCCAAACCCCCAGAACTTCAACCTTAGACTGTCTATTGTTGACCTCACCCCATTCCTAAGAGGTCTGTAAGGGGTGTGCATAAGCGCACCAGCGTGCCTTCCATCCCGGTCTTAATGTCCCTTTTTACTCGTAATCATTTCATGTATTCAAATTACGTTTATACTTTTATCTGTTATCTTACATATGCTAAATAAATAAATGAATGAATGAATGAATGAATGAATGAATGAATGAATAAATGAATGAATAAATAAATAAATAAATAAATAAATAAATAAATAAATAAATATCTGTCCCTAGTTTTGTGCTTCAGGTCTTCCAATGGTAGAGTTATTATTGTAATTGAATCCATTCACTCTGCCACAAGTTGCTCTCTTCTCTTTATTTCCACTTTTCCTAGTACTATGGACTTTCCCAAAGAACTAGCTTTTCACATAAAGATGTCCAAAGTATGATAAATTGAGCCTCATCCTTGGTCATTTAGTTAGAACCGAGTTCACTTATTTTGATGATCCATGTGTTTGTTTTCTTTGGTTGTCCATGAAAATTCTCAGAAGTCTTCTCCAACACTAGATTTCAAAAGCACCAATACACTTTGTACCTAGCTTCATTAAAGTCCAACTTTTGCTTTTATAGAGTGTCATAAAGAATACCACAATTTTCACCATTCTGATGTTTTGTAAGAACAGATAAATTTTCTGGTACTTAATACCTTTTCTAAGGCCTTTGTGGCTACTATACCAAGTGCTAGTCTGGGGATCATTAAGTAACACAAGATTTTTTTTTCCTATAAGATCTCATTGAACTTTGCTCCCTCTAGCATCTCCAGTGAGAAGAGTGACAGCATGATTAAACATCTAATGTAGTGCTCCAAAATTTAGCCTGAGCCAAAATGGGCCTACTAAAATAGCACAGGATGAAAGATTTCTATAGAAACAGAGATGTGTACATTGCTTTCCTCTTATTCGGGCGCTGTTGATATAACAGCTCACACAAGCACACTGCCTTGTAACAACAGAACAAGAGCAGGTGACATCTAATTAAATTCTTGCAAGGCGAGGCAGTTACTCCTCTCTCTCTCTCTCTTTTTCTCTTTGTTACCGATAGCATAAGCAGCACTTTGCTTCCCATAGGTAATTTTATGCACTGCCAATTAGTACAGTGAAAAAAAAGTGATTGCTAACAGGTCCTTATGGCCCTAATTGGGACTTCAGCATGAATTCAGAATAAATATCCAGGAACTCAGCTTTTATCCAACTAAGAAAGACAGATCTTCGTTCATTATTATTGGTAATCTGGCTATCATATTTTGCATCATGAATTGAGGTAAGTGCTTGTGCCACATTCTTTTGGATTAGTTGTGGTGCAAGGCGAGATAGTCCTTAATTTTGCCACAATTTTCATGCACACACTTTTTTTTTAAAATCAGGTTTAAGTGTTAGGGTGTTCAGGATTTTCAAACAGAAAAAAATTACATTGTGAATTCTCTATCTTCTTATGCTTTCTTAGAAATATCAAGGCTGTATCTGTACAGATTCAGCTATTTATTCAATACCTGTCCAACTGATCCTATCTTCCCTGATCCCATTTATTCCAACAATAGATCTAGAAGGTGGGTTTTAGACAGGCAGACAGGCATCAAAATCTAGATCACCCATTCTCTTCAATGACGTGAGTTCATATTTGATGTGTCTGCAGGTTTTCAAACTGAGGAAAACTTGCCATGGAGTAATGAGCTGAATGATAGACATTCACAAAACAGAATATTCCATTCCAATTAGATGGGTGCCATTCTTTTGCATTCTATTTTTCTTTACAATCATGCTCCCATCTATGATAACCAGATAGACACTAGATTCCTTCATGATTTAGGGGATCAACAAGACTGCAAGCTGCTGTATGAAAACCAGAATCAGTCATCCACCAAAGGAGGACTTTGTCCTCCTGCTCTGCCCCTTAAAATCAATCTTGCCTAGCTTTTTGAATATCTAGCAAGCCAGTTTTGTCCAGTGGTTAAGAAATCAGGCTATAAACTGGAAAACTGTGATTTCTAGTTTTCCATGAAAACCAACTATTTTACGCCTGTCATTCTCTCTCAACTCAACCCACTTCACGTGGTTGTTGTGGATAAAAGGGGAAGAGGAAGGAGTATTGGCTGTCTTCATTGCCATGAATTATTTAAAAATAATAATAAAAGAAGGATATAAATAAATAAATCTCTGTAGCAGAATGCTTCCCTAATAAGTCTTAGCCACAAGTTAATATAATTCTATTCTGTTACCTTAATTAGCATGGGTCAGAAAGAGGGCTGAGAACATATCTACAGTCCCCTCACATTCTGGACACAAACTCCTTCCCTCAGGATGCCACTATAGGGTATTGCATGCCAAAACAACTAGACACAAAGGCATTTTTCCCCTCATGCCATCACTCTGCTGAGCACCTAATTACCACAGTACTGTCGTATATCTAAAGATACTAACCCATGTAGTACAGCTGTATTACTGTTTTCCTTCAGACATGATTGGACATTGGAAACCTTTACGTATATTTGATTCAGAGCATGTGTAGTGGTCCGAAATATAGATAGAATGGCAACACTGTTCTTCCTAAAGAATGGCTGATTCTGGCAATACTGGGAAGAAATCAGAGGTGGTATTCAGCCGGTTTGGACTTGTTTGCCCGAACCGGTAGGGAAAATCATGGGTGGGCCTGCCCACCAGCCCCAGCTCTATGCCATGCTATTTAGGCATGTTTTTGAGTCCAGGCACATGCGTGGAAGGCGCACACATGAGCAAAGTCCATGTGTGGAAGGCAGGCACATGTACGAACTGGGTGCACGCACAAAGCAAGAATGCAGGGTGAACCGGTAGTAACCTACCAACCACTGGAGGAAATGTAAATTTTGGGAATGGATAATGGGAAGGCTGGCTCAAGTGTTCAACAGCCAGAGATTCAAGGCACAGTTATACTTCTAATTTAAAAGTTAACATTTTTTTCCCTATTGTACATAAAGTGGAATTTGTAGATTAATCAGCTTGGCTTTCCCTCAAAAACAAATCAAGTTATGGGCTATGTATACCTAGCATTAATCCTGGAAGAATGATCATATATTTGAACAATGCATTTCATTGACTAAAATAGTCTACAAAATAGTTTTGTATTCAGTATCAGTGTCAGATTAGAAGAGAGTGGTAAAATACTCAAAAGACTATGTTATTCTACTGGCCTTTCAAAACAGCTGCCACTTGAGAAGAAAGACTTCTGACTTGAAAAGCAGAGTTAGATTTCTTTATGTGTGCTGAGTTATTCAGCATTAGACAATATGAGGACATGTTTCAGATGTCAGCTCTTTAAACTATAACATTTAACATGTCTTTACATGTCAGCTTCTGTCAAAGCAGTTGGTCACATCTTACTACACTACAAGTATCTTATCCATTGTCTGGAAAAGTTAGGTCAACCAGATGACTTCTAAATCTCTTTCCTATTATCAGAAGGGCATTCAAGTATAACACTCAATGTAGCAAAATTCTGGGCTACAGCATGTAAACCCTGATACCAAAAAATAGCTTCTTAAAATAGTAGCATAGTAAATCTGGTTATATGCAACGTTGACGTTGTTGATATTTGATACTGTGTTGTTGAGGTACTGCTGGTCCACCATTCCTTGAGCTGGCAGATAACTATATCAGCATAATATTTACTGCTCCCACTGGAGATTCTTTATTACCCAAGGCATCATATCAACAAATGTTGTTGTTCTTATTTATATTGTACAAGGGATTTTAAGGATCAGAATTGATTGATTCCCACATTTTCATTACCCTCTCTTTCCACAAACATCACCAACTGGAAATAAACTACTCACAATTGATGATGATGTTATCCATTCAGTCATGTCTAATTCTTGGCAATTCTATAGGCCAGGTCTCTCCATGCCTTCTAATCTTGCACTGTTTCTTTGAGTTGCTCTCTGCACTGGCTGGTGTCAGCTCTTATGGTGTCCAGTCACCGAGTTCTTTGGCAGTCTGGTTTCCTTTTACTGCTAACTCTTCCCAACATAATTGCTTTCTCCAGTTACTTACAGTTAACCTCCCTTTTTGGGAGCTTAGATGAGTTTGGAAAAAGAGACCACATTTTATAAATGGTTAGACTGATAAGTTTAGGTGTCCATCAAAACCTGTTCTGATGATGGTTTTGCATGGATGTATTTGGGTGGGATGTAACTTATCAGTTGATTTGCACCTGTTATCGTTAGGCTGTTTTTGGATATAAATTTAGCATTATTCCTCAATAGTGCTATTTTCAGACTTTGGAATAGCAATATTCTGGAATCATGCTAAGCTCTCAATCCATAGTCAAGTTTCTTTTGGACATAGGTTTAGCACAATTCCAGTAATGTACTGAACTAGTATTCAAAAGCAACATGAACAAGAGATATTATAGAAAGTTGCAAAAAGAAGCATTGTAGAGAAAACCAATTCTTTGCCTTCCCTACTTCATCATGCCATATATTTGTTACCTCCATCCATCAACTTCTAATGGGTTGATCCAGTTTTCTGAATCATAGCAGAGCAGAGCAGAGGATTGACTTGTCAAGGGAAAGCTGTGGAGGGAAAGCTTGTTGTGAATTAACTTGACCTTCCTTCTGCCTAAAGCTGAGTAGCTTGGACGGTTGTGCCGGCATTGAAGAGTTAGGGTTAGGGTTAGGGTTAGAGTTAAGGTTAATCATGCCCAGATCAATAGGTGCTAGGTTGTTCCCATCTCTTAGGAACCACTTGATAGCAATACTGTACAAATGAACACTAAAATATAATCTGATTATATCATCAACATTTCATTGATTCTTAGTATAAAGCTTTTAATATATGTACACACAGCATGTATGCACAAGAAAAAGAATTAACATATTGGTTTCCAGAATTTGGCATTAATTTTAATCCCAAACAAGACAGTTCTACAGGTAAAATATAATGATGATTTCCCATTCTCTGAAGCCATGGAAAATTCAGGTGAAGGTGATACAATCCAAGCCAAAAAAAAAAAAATAATAACAATCCAATTCCTTTCTAAAACTGGTCTGTTTTATTTAGTCCTTTGAATAAATTGTTCTTGTGGGAGTGAATCCCATATGTTAATAATTTTTTTGCGACTAAAGTCATTTCTATCCGAGCTTCCAAATAATAAGCGTGGAGCCTCTTCCAGAAACCGCAGGAAATGCCAATCATTTCAACATACAAATAGATTCTGGAAATTTGGCTGCAAGTTCCCAGTTCATAAGGAGTTTAAATTGGTTAGGCAGGAATATATTTTTTTCTTTATTTAACATAAAAATACAGCAGGTAAATTTATAGGAATGGACACATAGGTCTGAAGGAATGCTGCAGTGTTTGTTGCCAAGAAACAGGATTTGTCTTTTAAGGCCATGCTGTAATTTTAGCAGTTGAACACCTTCTTCTTTAAATGGGTTGTGCAATAACAGAGCAGCAGGCGATATTCTCTGTTTCTTGGTTCCTGAAGTCTATTTAGGTGAAACAAAAGACATGCAACAAATGATATAAAAAGGAACTAAATATATGTTTTGCTTACTGTATTATTATCTTTTAGTATACCTGGCATTATATATTATGTTATGTTATGTATGTTATGTTATGTTATGTTATGTTATGTTATGTTATGTTATGTTATGTTATGTTTGTTATGTTATGTTATGTTATGTTATGTTATATTATATTATATTATATTATATTATATTATATTATATTATAGTCTGGTACGGTACATTACATTACATTACATTACATTACGTTATGTTATGTTACGTTACGTTACGTTATATTATATTATATTAGGTGTGCTGTGGTGTATGGTGTGGTATCATTGCATTGCATTGCATTATTATATACTGCTCAAAAAAATAAAGGGAAGACAAGCAGAAGACATCTGAGATCTGAATGAATGAAATAGCCTTATTAAATACTTTGTTACATACAGCAGTTTTGTGTTCCCTTTAGTTGTTTGAGCAGTGTATAAACTACTGTATGTAAAGAACAAAGTATTTAATAAGGCTATTTCACTCATTCAGATCTCAGATGTCTTCTGCTTGTCTTCCCTTTATTTTTTTGAGCAGTGTATATATAGCAACCTTGTCCTCATGTTTCAAAGATGCCCTTTAAAAGTTGTTATCAATACAGGGCAAAGTTTATTTATTTATTAAATTTATATGTTTCATTTGCCAGGCCTAAAGAAAATATGTATTTCATTAATTAATTCACGTGTTGCCTCTCTCACCAGTAAAGTAATTTAAAAAGCATAGAAAAAAGAAATAAAAAGGGTTATTCTTGTCTCCAGCTCATACCAAATATCGATTTACATATCAAAACACAATTAAGGTCTTTGGTCATGTCTGCTTCATGTGTAAGGGGAACATTTGATCCAAGGTATTTGGCTGCAAAATTGGTTTACTTTGGAGGCAAAGGAAACTGTTAGAAGAGTGCATTTGTCAGGTGCCTAGATGCCCTTTTTTTTGTTGGAACTTCAGGCCTGCTACCTTTACTACTGTGGGAAACTGGGAGGGGGAATTATGTGGAGCCAGGGTGATATATATATAGTCGTAATAAAATTCCTTTCTCAGAGAGTCAAGGACATCTTGCCCTGCACCTGGAAGGCTGGAATTGGGAGGCATCTCCAATTGGGATGGTGCATTTATTGGACCATGTGATGGACTTCTGGGTGATGGGGCAGGGACTTGAACTTTCCTTTGGGTGGGGAAAACCTGGAAACTTTCAGATTCGGGTTTTCCCAGATGAGCCAATATGACATCTCTAATAAAATGGAACTTTGAGGAACTTCAAGCCTCGGAGTGTTATTTCGTTGGGGGTGTTACTTGGAACTCTAACATTAATCCGAATCTCTTCTAAAAAATTCAGCCAGCTCCACAAATAGTGGGGTGCTGTCCAGGGGTTCTGAGCCCCAAACGTCGACCTGAAACAGGGTGGCGTGAAGACTCAGGGAAGATGACAGCATGTGGATTTTGTAACTATCTTAGGATTCTGGTTTGTCTCCTGGAAGAGTTAATGTGGCACAAGTAAACTTTTGAGAGCCAGTGAAAAGTGTTCAAACTTGTCTTTGTTTGACTTGTGGATTTCCCTCCCCCCCAAAAAAAATATAAATGGACAGATGCACACAAGCAAATACATTACAGAAGAGTGAAACAGCTTGATAACTGTATCTACTTTCTAACGTGGTCAAGCATATTATTTCTAATAATTATAGCAGAGAGATACTGAATAATGGATATTGGGGTGATTATAACTTTGATTATGAATTTAAAATGCACATGGCCTATGGATTTAAGCTTAAATATAACTGTTTACCAAAGTTCTCAAACTCTTTATATGCTGATGTTTTGCAAGTTTCTGGCACTTAGGGAAGAAGAAAGAGAAAAACATGAGGATATAAGATTGGTCTAATTTTCCCTTTTTTATGTTTTCTCAGCTTTCACTGCTAGAAGAGGCAGGTTTCAAAGGGGCTCTTCTTTACATTGACCCTTGCAATTTACCAAAGTTTCAAAACCTGAGCAATAAAGCATTTATGGTGTCGTTGAACAGTGGTGGTGATCCTTCGACACCTGGATATCCCAGTATTGGTGAGTACTTTTCTAAGAGTACTTTTTTTTACATGAAATAAACAGTAAGCTCTTTATTGCAGAAATGGTTAGTTGAAAGCATAAAACAAGTGTTATAAGGGTTTTGATGTCTGTAACTGTCTGTGTCAGTTGCCACCTTGTGCTCACTTGTGCTTCACTGCTATGTGGTGACAGACTGCCATGAACTGTGGGGAAGGATCATGAAGGGGGAAAAGCTTGGGGAAACGAAAGTAAGATCTGTGCCTTCTCAAGATGCTGCTTCAAGGTCGCCCAGCTGGAAGGAGGAAGGAGCTGTATACCAAACTGTGCTTGGACCGGCAGTTATGAAAACATCTTGTCTGAACCTGATTGATTACACAAGTGGGCAGCAACAGACAGTTAAGGTGGGGGGCAGTAGAACTTAGGGATTTTGGCATGTGATTCTCAGTTCTGGCTTTGTAATATTGCAATACACTTGATCACTAATAAATTATACCTTTCTCAACAAATGGAGCCAAGGATCATTTCTATTTAGAGGTTTAAGCTGTGGCAAGTCTGACAATCTGTGTTCTTCCTTCATGCTTCTCAAGGCCCTGTGTATCATAGTCATCGGCAAACTGTGAATGGCATAAATCCGAATTGTTTAGGTTGCACATTTAAGCATGATTTAGAGATGTTTTGGGCTTTGCTTGAATGCAATGTGTTCTCTATGATTCCTGAAAGCAATCCTCTTTTTTTTTTCTTTTAAGGCTTTATGTAAATCAGTTAAACAGAAATTTACATGTGTCCCAATTATATTTTCCATGTTCTGCCAATGGAAACTGTAGAAATGTATATGAAATAATAATAATAATAATAATAATAATAATAATAATAATATAATTTGTATCCCGCCCTTCTCCCAGAAGGGACTCAGGGCGGTGGACAGCCAGAATTAAAATACATACAATACAAAAATTAAGATAAATTAAAAGATATTAAATCGATCGGCCTCCCAATTTAATACCCCAAGTCTATAAAATTCAAAATCCCAATTTAAAACCATTTAAGCTAGGCCGGCTTGCTGGAATAAGTAAGTCTTCAAGGCTTTGCGGAAGGTACGAAGGTCCGGGATCAGTCTTATTCCAGGAGGTAGCTCATTCCATAGGGCGGGTGCCCCCACAGAGAAGGCTCTCCCCCTGGGGGCCGCCAGCCGACATTGCTTGACTGACGGCACCCTGAGGAGGCCCTCTCTGTGAGAGCGTATTGGCCGGTGGGAGGTTATCGGTAGCAGCAGGCGGTCTCGTAAATACCCTGGCCCTAAGCCATGGAGCGCTTTAAAGGTGAGGACCAATACCTTAAAGCGCACCCGGAAGACCAACGGGAGCCAATGCAGCTCGCGCAGGAGAGGCGTTACATGGGAGCACCCCATCGCTCCCATAATCACCTGCGCGGCCGCATTCTGAACCAGTTGGAGCCTCCGGGTGCTCCTCAAGGGGAGCCCCATGTACAGAGTGTTGCAGTAGTCCAGGCGAGATGTAACGAGGGCATGAGTGACCGTGCATAAGGAGTCCCGATCCAGAAAGGGGCGCAACTGGCGTATCAGGCGAACCTGATAAAAAGAAAACATATGGTAATGCAGTCTTTGGGGGGGGGAAGTAGATTGTAACACAAATAGTATCAAACAACATTGAGATTGGAAAGCAGATGTACCTAAGGACATACTGAAAGTTATGAAGAAGATTTGGCCAGATATGTCTACTCCAATAAATAAATTATTTCCACACTTCCTTTGTAGAAAAGTGAGAGTCTGGATGTCCATTGTGGTTCCATATTGCTAGAAACAAAAGGCTGAAAAATAATATTTCTCTCCATTTCCCTCAGTTTCAGAAAGAATCTATCTGCCGCAGTTCAGATACATAAGACCCTGTCATACACTGTGCACTATGATAAGGCTTTGTTTTTGTGAAACAAAACAGCCTCTTTGTCTATGGATTTCATGGTAGAGTTCTTTCTTGTCTAACTTTAGCTGCATGGAAAATGTCGTCATGGATTATCCCTGGATTGAGACTTGGAAAATATTTAGTCACTGTCTTTTTACAGTTGTATCTAATTGAAAAGGACAGGCAGCAAGTTATAATGTGGCCCTTTGCCACTAGAGATGGAAATATCACTTATAAATATTGATTATTTTGTGGGTAGGTTATTGGCAAAATGCTTTACAAAAGAACTTGATAGCGCTACTGTTAAGAGTCTAATTCAAGATCTTGAGATGTCTGCAGGGAAGGGTCAAGGGAGCAAATGATGAAGCTTTCCACGTGCCATCATGAGCCGTGGTGGCACAGTGGTTAGAATGCAGTACTGCAGGGCTAACTCAAAGCTCACTCCAGGACTTCAATTCTGAGCGATTCTAGTTTGACTCAGTCTTCCATCCTTCCAAGGTCGGTAAAATGAGGACTCAGATTGTTGGGGGCAATAGACTGACTCTGTAAACTGCTTAGAGGGGGCTGTAAAGCACTGTGAAGTAGTATATAAGTCTAAGGGCTATTGCTATCATGTAAATTTGCCATGTGAATACTGAATGTGCATAAAAAAGGAAAACAACTTGTAGTGTGATGGTGAGACACCTGATCCACCTTGGACAGAAGTATGTCTTTCTAAAATAAATATTGAATGTTGGTATGGGTGGCAAATGGTATCTATGAAATCTGTCTTTAAGGCTGGGAAATCAAGAGCTTCAGGCAGTTCAAATGAGTATAAAGATTTATTGAAAGCTTAAGGTCTCTACAAGAATCTGAGCTACTAACTGTCAAGGGAAAAGAGTGGGAATTAAGAAGGCATTCAAGATGGGCTGGACTTAGATCTCTTAGAGTATGCAGGGACTCGTGATTGATGATCCCTTCCTCGGGCTCAGCCTGGTCATTTCCTAGATAGATAGATAGATAGATAGATAGATAGATAGATAGATAGATAGATAGATAGAT
>WNWU01000019.1:5003303-5031807 GCA_012654045.1 Ptyas mucosa | reverse complement strand
CTGTAAGCTGAGTTGTAAGTGGAGTCAGCCAGAAGCTGATGCAACAGAATGAGGCAGCAGAATGGTCCAGAAGCTGCCTATATAAAGGAAGTTCCTTCTCCTCAAAGCTTCTCCTCAAGCCTTCTCCTCATGTATGATACTTCTTGTTCTCTCCATTATATCAGTAGCTGTAAAGGTATTTAACCACATAAATGTTTGTAAATAGTTTTCACTGTATATAAAACCACTGTTAATCTATAAAGGCTCTGTGTGCTGTATACTGTTATAGCTCCTGGGTTTATCTCATAATACTAGTTACACTGCCTAAACCCTGACAGTGTCTACCGTTCTTATAGTAGGATTGGGACCTCTGTCCAAAACATTATGTTAGTGATAGAAATGGAAAGCAGTAGAAAGATATCTTTTTCAACAGCAGAATATGCCTTTCCAAAGTGAAACAGTCAAGTGGACTGCATCTCGTGTGTTCTTTCCAATATATAATGGATAGGACATGCATTCATACATGTTTAAAGTTACAATTTTAAAATTGTTCTTCAGACACTAACAATCTGAGTTATACAGCTGACTCTAATCTCTTAGATGAAAGTAAAGAAAACTTAGAAGAGCTCATTATGAAAGTCAAAAGGGAATGTGAATTTTCTGAGTGAATGCTAAAATATGAAGAAGAGAAAGTTAACACTTTGCGAATTCGCAGTTGATAGTGGTTGAAAGAAATAAAACTGTTCCTATATATAATTTGCAGCGCACGTATTCATTATTAATGTACTTAAAGCTACATGTTTAAAATGTGTATTTTAAAACAGGCAGCTCAAATTATTAATTTGACATATAGTATGCAGACAATGCCACTATTAATCAAAGTGAAGAAGACTTAAGACAGCACATTAAGAAAGTAAAATGAAAAGTGAAAATATTGAGAAAGAATTTCTTAGTGAATTTATAGTTGATGGCAAATAGCAATAGCACCTAGACTTATATACTGCTTTACAGTGCTTTTACAGCCTTCTGTAAGAGGTTTACAGAGTCAACATATTGCCCCCAACAATCTTGGTCCTCATTGTAACCACCTCGGAAGGATGGAAGGCTGAGTCAATCTTGAGCCTGGTGAGATTCGAATTGCCAAATTGCAGGCAGCCAGCAGGTAGCAGAAATAGCCTGCAGTACTGCACTCTAACCACTGCGCCACCGTGAAGATAATAATTTGTTGTCTTGGAGTAGATAAGAGGACAGGATTATGGAGGAATTGAGGACTTTAATCCTAAAGAGGAAGAGAAGGTCAAACTTGGAAAAGAGAGGTTCTTGATGCTATCTGAGCTTGGTTGTATTCTTGCAGATGTTTCATTACCCAAAGAAGATAACAACATCAGTGCTAGTACTAGGCACTTGTTCTTGGCATTGGTACTTGGAAAAGAGCTTGAAAATAAATATATTTCAATCAGGTGCGCTGCTGGGGGTTCACAGGTGTTCGGGAGAACCTCTAGCTAAGATTCTGTGCAGTTCAGAGAACCCCCCCCCAAATCCCACCCCTGGCTGGCCCCACACACCCCACCCCGCCCCTCCCAGGAGTCCCCACGCAGCCCGTTTTGGAAGCAGGTAAGTGCAGGGCAAGTGCAAAGGCTCAGGGAGGGTGAAAAAGTTCAGGAAGGCCAGAAATTAGCCCATTTCTGGCCTCCAGAGGGCCTCCAGAGGGCCTCCAGAGCCTGGGGAGGCTGTTTTCGTCCTCCTGGATGCTCGAGGATAGCCTCCAGAGTTCGGGGAGGGCAAAAATGAGGTAGGAGGTCGACTAGGCCATGCCCATCATGGCCACGCCCACCCAGCAACCGAGCAGAGAACCCCTTGTTAAAATCTTTGAAGCCCACCCCTGATTTCGATGCAATAAGTACTGGAACAAGCTGAAGAAGTAGCATTGCCTGTATTAATGTACGGCGATCAAAGCTGGACATTTAGAAGGAGTAAAAGAAGGAAGGAAGGAATATATCTTTAAATTATGGATTTAAAGACAGTTATTAACAGTACCATGGATTCCAAAAGAACCAATTAGTCAAATTTGTATGAAGTAAAGACTGACTGTTCCTCTGAGGCAAGGATTAGCAAGCAGTGAATCTTGGGCATGTGATATGATTGTATGATCCGCTAGAAAAAATACAATGGGATATTTGAAGGAAGTACAAAAAGAGAATAGTCCCTCCATTCCCTCACCATCACCACCATTCTGTCAGAACTGATGAAGCTTTTTGGATGAGAAGCGAAACATCTTCAAGGAAAAACAAGGGAAGTCCAGTTGCTTTTTGAAAAAGCATCTTTGCAACAACCATGACCTGGATGCCTGAGAACCTCCATAGACAGAAAATAAATTGAAAAGGGTGGATTTACCAGTTCAGAAATAGTATTGAAAAGGCTTTGAGTGTGTGCATTTTGTCAGAGCAGACGAGTTGAGATGGAAGGCATTTTGACATGCAGTCTCAGAAGCTAAGTTTGACTTGATGACAACCTAACTAATCACCTCATTTGGGAAGAGGTTTTGTTTTAATGTGCAGATGAATATGATTACAGATTGACAGAGTTGGGAGGGACCTTTTAGGCCATCTAGTCCAACCCCCCACCCAAGCAGGAGACCCTACACCATTTCTGACAAATGAAAGTCTTGAAAGTCTCAAGTGATGAAGCTCCCATAATTGCCGAAGGCAACTTCTGTTCCATTGGTTGATTGTTCTCACTGTCAGAAAGTTCCTCCTTATTTCCAGGTTGAATCTCTCCTTGATCAGTTTCCATCCATTATTCCTTGTCTCAAATGCTTTAGAAAATAACTTGACCCCCTCCGCTCTGTGGCAGCCCCTCAAATATTGGAAGACTGCTATCATGTTTCCCCTGGTGCTTCTCTTCACTAGACTAGACTAGCCATGCCCAGTTCCTGTAACCATTCTTCATATGTTTTAGTCTCCAGTCCTCTAATCATCCTGGTTGCTCTTTTCTCTGCACTTTTTCTAGAGTCTCAACATATTTTTCATAGTGTGGTGACCAAAACTGCATGCAGTACTCTAGGTGTGATCTTACTAGGGCTTTATAGAGTGGCATTAGTACCTCACTTATCTTGATTGTATCCCTCTGTTAATGCAATTTAGGATTGCATTGGCTCTTTTGGCTGCTGCTGCACACCGTTGGCTCATATTTAGCTGGTTGTCCACTAAGACTCCAAGATCCCTCTCACAGTCACTGCTATTAAGCCTGGTTTCACCCAGTCTAGTTGGTGAAACCAGGCTTAATAGCAATAACTGTGAGATATGGAAAAGATAGGAAGCAGAAGTATGACTAAAGATATGTGAAAGAAGCAGGAATTTAAAAAACAACAACAAATGGCTTCTCCTTGATGTTCTCTGAGCTTCGTTGTTTTCATGCAGGTTTTTATTACCTGGCTGAATAACATCTTCAGTGGTTGAAGGGAATGGGTTTTGCTCTCTGTTTATTATTCCTTGACGGAGGTTTGTCTGTGTACAAGTTTAGAGCATAGAATCATAGAATCATGCTGGACACATAGGACTGGAAGGGACATGGGAGGTCTTCTAGTCTGACCTCCTGCTCAAAGCAGGCGGTTTTATACCATCCCTATCAAATGGTTGCCCAGCCTGTTTTTGAAAACCTCCAGTGGTGGAGCACACACAACTCTGGGAGACAAGCTATTCCATTATTCTCACTGTCAGAAAATTCCTCCTTATATCTATTGCCCTAGCACTGGAACATGGAAACAACCAAGCTCTGAGAACATCAAGGAGAATCCATCTGTTTCCCTCCCCCATTTGCATGCCCTCTGAAGTGTTTTGATGCCCCTATGTGGCACCAATACAAGAGAATATATTAGCTGAGGGTTAAACGCTGGAGTCCCCTCCAAGCATACTTGTTTTTGTGCAGACATTTCATTACCCAACGAGGTAACATCATCAATGCTAGAAGGAAGTGGGACTTGCTGAATGTTTATTGTTCCTTGGTCGAGGTATGCTGAAATCTATAGATGAAGATTTAAGACCCTAGCATTGTACCGATGCAGCGCACAAGATCCCAGGTCCCAGACTGAAAAGTGTTTGGGCTCTTTTCTCTATCTTACAGCATCTTTTTGGCTTCTAGCTCAACGAGGGCGGGGGAGGGCGACATTAAGGATCAAACTGTGAAATTGTAACAAGGCACCCTCAAGAACATTAGTTGCAGTGGTGCACCCAGACCCTGAAAAATCTTTTTCTTGAATGGTCACTAAATCAGTTGAAGGGGCAGTGCTGTGACGCGACATGACTGGAATGGCATAAGGAAAGCAAGCAAACCAGAAGTATTTGTCTCCTCGTCATGGATGGGTGTTAACTATTCGCAGCATGAAATGCCGTGACAGCTCAGTGGGACAGAATTGAGCAATTTCTCAGCATCTCAGACTACCTGACCTAGAGTTTCCAGTATTGCCCTGGGGAGCGACAGAAGTAAATGTAGCATTCTCCGGCTTAATTCTTGCTTATTTCACAGTGACGTTTGAAAAATGGGTTGCTGTTTATCGGTTTGCTCAACTCCACAATGCTTTAGGCACCCTCTATGAAAAATAAAGTTAATTGGAAATGGTTGCAGAAAGCCTGTGAAATGTTGGTTCAAGGCCTAGGTCTAATGTGCAGACTTTCTCATGAAGGCTGTGAGGGGACTCACAAGGGGAAGTTCCAGGTGGAATTTTTTTCAGGAAGGAAAATTGAAGGGAGGGGGACAACATGTGTAGGTATGGTGGACTTGCATGGGACCGTGTGAAAAATATAGTTTATTTCTATCACACCCCACAAACCATGTACGACACATGGAGTTCTGAGTACTTTCTTCATTATTGTTTGCCTACAGACAGAATCTTGCCAGACTAAACTACTGTCTACATCAGAGGTGGTATTCATCTGGGTCATACTGGTTCGCATGAACCAGTAGCAGAAATTTGGCCTGGGATGCCGAATGGGTAGCGCCCGCTGGCTGGCCATATCCCCGAACCAGTTGCCCACTCACCGCTCATTCGCCCCACCCACCCACTCACCCCGCCAGCCACTTACCCCTCCCTCCCACTTGATGCTCGCTTGCTCAACACTCGCTCACCTGCCCATCCCAGCCCTATATATGTTGCCTTCCCTTCATCATGCGGCCCAGCTACATGCCTTGCCAGTTACTTCTGCGCCTCACCCACTCTGGTAAGCTCACCAAAGGTAAGTAAGCATGCCACCCGCTCACCCTTTGCCCTGGGTCAGGGACCGGGGCCCCAGGGACGCACCATTTCCTGAGGCCCCAGAGCTGCTGCCCACTTTGGCTGGGTCAGGGAATGTGCCATTCCCTGGCTCCAGCCTTGCCCTGGACCCACCACACACTTGTCACCCACTCTCCCTTCTCCAGTCGCACACATCGCCCTATTTCCCTTCCTTCAGCGGCCCTGTCCCCTAGTCCTGCTTCCTCCCCCACCACCACCTCTTTCTTTGGGTTCCTTACCTTCCTCCTGCGGCGGCTGGTCTGGACTCTGGTAGTTTTCGGTGGCCTCTCTCAAAGAGGCAGCTGGCCACAGGCTACCAAAAACTACCAGAGGTCACCAAAAAAGCCACTGCCGTTGCCACCCTGTTCTTCACACCGGCTGCGTATGCGCATCCCATTGCCTGCTGCGTCACTCCGCTCAGACTTTCCCGGGCAAGCTCTCTTTTTCGATGCGACAGCGAGAAGCTTCCCAGCCGCCACCTCTTTGCCAGCTGCTTCCCGGCAGTAGTGGCCGGCTGGAGGCCACCAAAAACTACCAGAGGTCAGCTTGCAGCCCGAAGAAAGAGGCGGTGGTGGGGGAGGAAGCGGAGCTAGGGTCAGGGCTGCTGAAGGAGGGTACATGGGGCGACATGTGTAACTGGCAAAGGGAGGGCAGGGCAGCATGCAGGAGGAGGCCTTTGACAGATTAGGCCAGGGCTGGGCAGAAAATAGGTACTGTAGATAGGTAGAAATTCAATTTTTTTTCTCTACCTTTTTCTGTGGGCATGGCTTGGTGGGGGGGGTCATGTGACTGAGTGGGCATGGGCGTGAGTGATATTCTCTGTGAACTGCTAGGGAGTTATTGCCTCTTTGCCCTCTAAGTAGGAGTTTCTGCCTAATGGGACTCCAGACTACATTCCACCACAATATCAAGACACACATGGACATACATACTTAAATACACATGTAGCTGTACTGGATTGTTGTTTATTGTTACTCTGTTTTAATTGAGGGATTTTAATGTCATTTTTTGTTTTAATCTTAACGTGGATATTTTAACTGTTTTAATTCTGCAAGAGTCATTAGATTGCAATCAACCAGTCAAAGTACTATTTGAACTTTATCCTCATACCTGAAGCAAATGTTATCAGACCTTAAAAAAAACACACATTTAATTGTTTTAGAAAATGAGGAAAATCCCAAATTATAGTTTTGATTAATGTGATAATTTAATTAGGTATAAAATTCTTTTTTATTTTAGCAGGACAAATCAAAGCTTGTTCTGGAAAATAGGCAAGTAGTATAGCAAGAAAAAAAATGTCTTTGTTCATCCTATGTTACTTAAGAGTCCACTGCCACCCCATAAAAATAAAGGACACAAAAATTGCATATGGATTTGCACATACACACACAAACAGATGTGCCTGTTTTGGCAGTTTGCTATCTTCTCGTTCGCTTGGTCTGCTGCTGCCAAGGAATTGTTTAGCTTCACATGAATACTATAGTTCCAAGTTTATTTTTTAAACTAAAATCTTTCATCTGATAGGAAAATGACTTGGTAAATGAAGATATGGAGAAAAGCTGTATCCAGGCTGCCAGACTCCCTAGTATGTAAATAGCAAAACATCTGTGCTATGAGAAGAACTCTATTCCTAAGATAAGCCACTTGGTAATAGGATTTCTATCGCCGTATTTGGAAAAGGACAGAAAAATGAGGAAATTCTCAAGCAGCTTTGAAGATGGGGAAAATCTTATCAGTTTTTAAAATGCTAAAAATGCAACAATCTCAACCCAAGATATAGCTCATCCTCTTGCCAAAGTTTCTAATAAAATATACTATTTGAAGAAATAATCTAATGCAACTGGGAAGAGGATGCTCTAAGCCAAACTTGGGGCCCACAGGCTGGATGCGTTATGTGCTGGCCAGGCCCACCTCCATTTTAACAAAGGGAGAAAAAGTGGCAATATGTCACGTGATGACAATGTGACGCCGCGCGTTTGACACTCCTGCTCTAAGCAAAATAGCCAGTTTGCCTCTTCTATCAGCCAGGGGTGCTTTCACTTACCTTCCCTACTGGTTCACAAATGTGAGTGTGCGCGTATGTGCATGCACATTGCTTCCTTCCATGCATGTGCTTTGCTGGCGCATGTGCCTTCTGCACTAGTGCCTGGCCTCAAAAACGTGCCTAAATAGGACGGCATAGAGCCGGGGTGGGTGGGCAGGCCCACCCACGATTTCCCCTACCAGTTCAGGCGAACCGGTCTGAACCGGTTGAATACCACGTCTACTATTAGTCCTATTCATAAGGTGAGAATTATTCATTCCAGATTCCAGAGCCATGACAAGTCTCAGGACTTCATTAAGATATAAGTTGATGCTGCTCGAATACCATCTCAGATTGAATTGAAAAAGAAAACAAGGGAGTAGAGAAGGGGAGAGGAACAGAGAGGGGGAAGGAGGGGAGTTGGGAGGTGAGAAGAGGAGAAAAGAAGAATGGGAAAAGGAGGGGAAGAAAGAAGAGGAAAAGAAGAGTAGGAGAGAGGGTAAGAAAGGGAGAAAGAAGAGAGGAGAGGGGAAAGAGGAGAGGAAGTAGAAAAGGAAGGAGAGGAGGAATGAGGAAAGTAGAAAGGGATAGAAGGGGAGAAGAAAAGGAAAGGTTGTATTAAAATAAAAGAAGGAGATGGTAGAAGAGCAGACCCGAACAATTAATTAGTAAATAGAAGTTAAAGAATAAGATGAATGAACAATAATCAATGATGGACAAAAAGCTGTGTATTTAAATATGTTGATAAAAAATAAAAATAAAAAATGTATTAAAAAAAAGACATACCGTATTTTCTGGCCTATAAGACTACTTTTTAACACAGGAAAATCCTCTCAAAAGTCGGGGGTCATCTTATATGCCGGGTATAAGCCTACCGACGCTCCGACTTCCCCAGCTGGCCCCCAGTGATGGCGAGCCCCAGCTGTCTGGGGAAGTCGGAGTGTCGGTAATATCCACCTGGATGCCTGGGACGGTGGGGGAAGCTCCGCGCAGCAACCAGCTGGGTCCAGCATTCAGCGGCATGCAGCCTTGACGAGATCAGCACAGCTCCCCGAATCTGAGTTGCCGGCACTGACCGATGATGCTACGGGAGCGCCGACAACATTGAGGGGTAGTCTTATATGGCGAGTATAGCCCAAACCCTATATTTTAATAGGAAAAGTAGGGGGTCGTCTTATACACCCAGTCGTCTTATACGCCAGAAAATAAGTTGATGAAATTCAAGACTGGTCATAAGTGTTCATGAAGAGGGACAAATGACATTATTTGTATCATAATGACACCAGACAAATGGCATGGATAAGTCATTTTATCCAAGGATATACATGTAAATAAATAAATAAATAAAATTATATTACTATGGTCACATCAATGGATACAAATTGCATAATTGATGTTCTTTATGTGATAATGTCAAAACATGCATGGTATCAGCATAGCTATTAGGTTTTCTTTTTCTTTTTACAACCCTTTAATCCCTTTTATTTAGGTGGAGTCAGGGCAACTGATTGGAACTGAGCATTTACTGGCCAGATACCCTTCCTGACACCTACACGGAGTTTGCAGCGCATGCAATATTTTCTCTTTGCTCCCTGATTGAAAAATATCCACCTATGCCTAGGATTGAACTCTCAATTTTCCAAGGGGGAGATTAGAGTTTTCATCTCTAGACTTCTGCACCACTCAGCATAGCTATTAGTTATTCATTTGAAATACCTATTCTGCCTGGGTTATTATTATTATTATTTTGTACAGGAGCTCTCGAGTGGTATATTTACTGCACCTTCCTCTTATAATTCCAAACAATAACCTTGTCAAGTAGATTTGCTTGACAAGGCAGCGACTGTCCATAAGAGAACACTTTTAGTCTAACATATAAAACCTTAGAAAGGAGCTCACCAGTCATCCTAACCCATGGGGGGAGGGAGATAAATTTTAAGTCAATTTTAAAATGCTTTTAAACCTTATAACAGATTTCCAACAAGGCTTGGAAAATAAGAAGAGTTGGGCTCTTAGACAGTAATGGAGCTTACAAGACTATAGATGTAAAATCACCAGGAGTTGACTCAACTCAGAATTAGCATTACCTTCACATATTTCTTTTTAATTGAGGATAGTCAATTATTCTGCAAAATTTGAGGAGATCATGTGCAATTTACATAAGCACACATACAGTGATTTAAATGTACATCCACTTCCTTTTATAGTAATAAGGCCATTAATTTGTTTTTGACATATCCTGCCTCTCATTAAAGATTGCCTTTTGTGCTTGATTTTTTTTATGATCCTTCATTCTTTTAAGGGACTGAACTGTACAGTCAGAATTTCCTGGAAATTCAACCTGGTTATTTTACCATGTTTTGCAAAAAACCATTTTGGTTCAGTTTAGTTTTGTCCTTTTTGTTGGCTGTGTTTTATATGTATAGTTTCTTTTCTTTTGTTTGCAAACTGCCCAGAGTCATTGAGAAGTGGGGTAGCATCAAAATGGGAATAAATAAATGTTGTATATCAGTTTAATCATGCATGTGCTCAGTGACATCGGATCTTCTTTGGTGAATGATTTTGAATTTTTTAATATTTCTATAGATTTTATTGGTGTACTGTTTCACGGCAGTATGTAACACAAAAGTTGGATTTTAGAAGCTGCAGCCTTTCCATGCACTGTTTATCATTATTTACGGTTTGCCATATGTTCAACCAGATATTTAGATTGGATTTGTCATTTTTTTTTCTACCTATCCTGTTCTTCCCAAGCATCTGAGATAGGCAGATGCTGTTGTATGATGATTTTAAAGATATTGTCACAGGATGTAACAATGTTCCAAGTAAAGCTGCCTTTTGCAATTGACTGATGGTGATTTTGTCAATGCCTATGGTGTTTAAGTGGTGCTCCAGTTGTTTTGGTATTGTACCCAAGGCACCTATTAATTGTGGTACTACCGTTGCTTTCTTTTGCCACAATTGTTTGATTTCCATTTGCAGGTCTTTGTATTTGGTTAGCTTCTCCAGTTTTTTCTCTTCTATTCCGCTGTGTCCAGGTATTGCCACATCCATCTTTTTTGTCTTTCTTATTGACAGTTGTTAACTGTGTGGGATTATGAGGTGAGTGCTTGCCTGTTGAATTCTAAAATCCTAGAGCATTCTAGCTTCTTCATTTTCTATGGCTTTCTCTATTTTATGGTCCATTGAGTTCTTGCTTGCAGGCAAGTGGTATATATTGCAGATTCCTGTCAACCAGTGCACCATTGTTGCTACTTCGTCATGCCGTTGTTTGTTGTCCGTCTGTCCACGATTCCTTCAACTTCTTTGCAGAGGGGATATTTGCTGTTATATAGACAGCCATGTGAAATTACAGCTTCCAGGTTTCTTGCAGCTGTTGGACCTTCATATGCACTGAGTGCTTCCCAAGGACCCAGGTTGTCATAATGTATCAAACACCATGACTCTGGATGGCAAGAAAGTGAGAGAAACTCAGTCACAAGCATTCAGAAGGCAAATTTGGAATAACAATAAAGCATCCTATTGACTGGAAAAAACAGTCAAGTTTTCAATGACTTTCTGAATGACATTGTTCAAATTTCTGAGTGATGCTTTTCCAGAGTGCATCAACTGTGATAGGGAAGGTATACTTTTGGAAGCTGTTCAGTGACACTGCCCAGGGAACTTAAGGTAGCCATGTTGTCCGATCTCACTGGACAGCCAGAAGTAAGTGGAGACAGGAGATCCCTCAAATAGTCTGACTTTATGCCATATTCAGTAAATCGCTTTCTGGGTCATAGCATGTCGTCCTCTGTGGTCCTCTATATTATTAGACCAATTCCAAAAGCTCCCAGCTCTTCTTTTGTTAGATTCCTGTCAATCAGAGCCATCCATATTTCCTAGCTTTCCTTCACATCCCCTCTAGACATCCATACCGTATTTTCTCATTTTATCTGTCTAAAACCCAATTAAATAGATATTCCCCTTGAGTTTCCACGAGCTTACACGAGGCAAATAGATTTCAATGGCACTTATTCATTGGGGGGGGGGGGGGGAGAGTGGAAATAACCTTGAGGAAAGTAAAACCAGAATGGGGATCCTAGAAGGAGCCTACGTAGGTTTGTTTCCAATTTCTTTTCTTTTAGACTGTATCAATGCTTGATGCAGACTGCGTGAAGTTATTATGTGGAAACTAAATAGAAATATGTGTACTGGTGTATGCCATTCCAGAGAAAATATACAAGCTGCCTGGAACCTTGGAGATTTTCTTCATACCCTCACCTACCTATCCTTAATACTTCAATATCTTGAGTATGTAAGGCTTATTACGCTGCTCTGCCATAAGCAAAGAAAGGGAGACTTTGTGTGTGTGTGTGTGTGTGCGTCTGTGTCTGTGTCTGTGTCTCTCTCTCTCTGTGTGTGTGTGTGTGTTTGATATATGTATACAACAGAGGTGGGTTTCAGCAGAACCGGTAGTGGAAATTTTGAGTAGTTCGGAGAACTGGTAAATACTACCTCTGACTGGCTCCACCCCCATCTATTCTCTGCCTCCCAAGTCTCAGCTGATTGGGAGGAAATGGGGATTTTGCAGTATCCTTCCCCTGCGATGCCCACCATTTACGCCCACCAAGCCACACCCACAGAACCGGTAGTAAAAAAATTTGAATCTCACCACTGGTATACAAGGATGAAGCTACTTGCTTACTGCAGTGCATTTATCACACACTCTTTACTTGATGTGAAAGTTTTGTCTCTTAACTCTGAGTGGTACTTTTATAGACTGAGAATGGATAAGAAAGGGGAGTTGAAAGATATGTGAATATTGGAGATTGTTGACTATAATATGTACATGAAGTGTCCGGGAGGGCGAAAACTGCTTCCCCCGGGGTCTGGAGGCTCTTGGAGGCCAGAAATATGCCCGTTTCTGGAGTTCCGGAACTTCTGGGAGGCCCGGTTTTCATCCTCCCCAGGCTCTGGGGATTTTCATCAAGCCTCTGGGAGGGCGAAAACTGCTTCCCCTGGGGTCCAGAGGCCCTCCGGAGGCCAGAAACAGGCCCATTTTTTGCCCTCCCAGACCCTCCCCACGGCCCCTGCACTTACCTGGAATGATGAATGGGCTGCATGAAGATTCCTGGGAGGGGAGGGGAGGGAATGGCCAGCCAAGGGTGGTATTTGGGGGTTCGCTAAACCCCGACGATCCTTAGCCAGAGGATCACCCAAACCCTTCCGAACCCCCAGGAGCCCATCCCTGGAATAGAGACCATATGATGCATTTCTGATGCAGGTTAAGTCTTATTCATATGAAGCATAGAAGAGCCAAGAGTTGGGAAGGAAGACTTAGGTGTGTGCAAAACTATAATCAAATAAAACAACAAAGAAACAGAATTGAAGAATCAGTTGACCTAAATTAGAAAAGTCTGCATGGTGTTTGTTGTCTAATGCCCACAAGCCAAAGAACTAAGGATTCCTGATGCTCATTCAGGAAGATCCTGAAGATAGAAATGCTTGAAGGTCAAAACATTAAACCATAAATTATAGGGAATGAATCAATTTTATGTCATAGTATACTTTAAAGAAAACAATCTGTGCTTCAAAGAAGGGAAGGAAATGTAAAGCTTAACTCAAGATAAATGCAAAAGACATTTGAAGGATTCAAGAAGAAATGAATAAGTGCTGAAATACTTGCATTGACCAAAAACAATGCATAATATGAAAAAAGGAAAAAAAAATATAGTTAATGGCAAGCGTTTGTCAACTGCTCATTCATATAAATCCATTAACAGGCACTACAATAGCACCTAGTTAATTCAGCAAATATTTGGGATGCTGGTGAGCTTCTCTGAGCTGAGGTTCAGATATAAATAATGGGGGCTCATAAAATTGACCTCAGTGTGACACATGAGATGTGGAGTCCCCAAATTCTTCTCTGATTCATATCAAAAGTTTGGGTTTGAAGGAACTTGTGCAGTTTCTAACCTAGTGCAAAGCCAACCTCAAAAAGCTCACCCATCTCTACAAAATGTTGTAAAAAAAAATGGGGCTATACTCATTGTAATGGTGATGCAAAATAGTGAGATTGCTTCTCAAATTCTATATACCACTCTTCCTCAGGCTGCATACATTTTATGACATCTTTATGAACTTCTGAACTCTTTATTATTTCTTTTAAGAAACCTTTGATGTATCATTAAGTTCACAGTCTGGTTTTATAGACATTGTGTAGGCCCTCAATAAGTATGGTTCAAAGATGGAGACTACTAAACACTTGTGAGCACATCTGTATCCGAAGCAGGAGAAAGTATTGGAAGCAAGTGTTAAAAAGTCAGGTGGTGGATTGTTTAAGCAACTAAATGTGTAATTAGATTTATAACCCAATCTTTGCTGATGTGTATTCTGAATCAACCAAGCAAGAATAAACCTACCTATAGCTCAGCTTGATATCTACTCCAAAATACTAAGGTATGAATACTAAATACTAAAGTAAATACTAAATTTTAAGGTAGCTAGTGTTAAAAATCATATAATTTGATACTGAAGGGGGTGGGAGAGAGAGAGAGAGAGAGAGAGAGAGAGAGAGAGAGAGAGAGAGAGAGAGACTCTTAAATAAATAGTTGTGCTATAGTCAATTTATTCCTAAACAATAATACTGTAATTCCCTTTTTTATGACCCCGTAATCCCTTAATTCAGAATTAAATCCAGGTGACTGGAGGGAGGGATGTACACAATGGGTGGCCCATCCTATTCTTATTAGCCAGAGAATAGCATTGAAGGCTATGGTATTCCCAGTTGCAATGTATGGCTGTGAAAGTTGGACCACAAGAAAGGCTGAGCGCCAAAGAATTGAGGCCTTTGAACTATGGTGCTGGAGAAGACTCCTGTGAGTCCCTTGGACTGCAAGGCGATCAAACTGGTCAGTCCTACAGGAGATCAACCCAGACTGCTCTTTAGAAGGCCAGATCCTGACGATGAAACTCAAATACTTTGGCCACCTAATGAGAAGGAAGGACTCACTAGAGAAGAGCCTAATGCTGGGAAAGATTGAGGGCAAAAGAAGAAGGGGACGGCAGAGAACGAGGTGGCTGGATGGAGTCACTGAAGCAGTCGGCCTGATCTTAAATGGACTCCAGAAGATGATAGAGGACAGGAAAGCTTGGAGGAACATTGTCCATCGGGTCACGATGGGTCGGACACAACTTCACAACTAACAACAACAAGCATTGAAGGGCTTTTCTTTGTTCTTTCCTTCTGTTTTTTAATCTTGCTGTTCATTTGCTTATTGAAGCTTTAATTATTGTTTTTATGGTCTAGGTTTTAATACAGTACTGCTCTGCAAGCTGCCCAGGATAACAGCCTTGTTTCAACCTATTTCCCCATGTTTCTTCCTCCTTGGGAGATATCATGGAAAGCTATTGTTTCCTGATCTTTCTTTTAGAGGGAGATCCTTTAGAACAGAGGTCTTCAAACATGGCAGCTTTAAGACTGGTGAACTTCAATTCCCAGAATTCTCCAGCCAGCTATGCTTAAAGCTGCCAAGTCTTAAAGCTGCCAAGTTTGGGGACCTCTGCTTTAGAAGAAGGAACAACTATCACCTTTGTTAGCTGCCACCAGAAGTATTTGCAGGCTCCCATACATCTATGACAACGACTCAAGCAGCATTACCCATCGTACAGATATCTATCCTGCTGTAAGAGGTCATAGCTGTCGAACAAATGAAGCAGGATAACTTTACTTGCTAGAGAGGCTTGCTGGCTTCGGATAAATCCAATAACTTTCTGTTGTTTCAGAGGCTTAAGAGAGGACTGCATTGCAGAAGGTATTCTCTGTCATTTCTCAAAAAAGGCTGAAATAGCAATAGCTTTTTTAAAAAAATAAAACACAATTGTTAAGAGAAGTCAAATAGTCTAAAAGTAAATGATGAATTAAAATGCAGGTTAGAAAAAAAGGTTTTAGGAGGGCTCCTTATGAAGATGCCTATTAATTAAGAAATTAAGTATGTAGAGAGCAAGTCTTTAATTAATTAATTAATTAAAGACCTGCCCTCTACAGTTTTTTTAATATAAGTTTTATCAATTTTTTTCGTTCATCATACATATTTTACAAACAGAATGTTGACTGCGTCACATCTTATACATAATCATAATCATAGTTATAATGTATTTTAATCTTCCCCTTTTTTTCAATATTCATCTCTTTTATATAATCCTTTATCGCAAATTAGTCATTTTTCACCATATCTTATTATTTCAACTTCTGACATGTTGTTCCCTTTCCATAATTCTTTATCGTTTTCAATTTTACTTACAAATAGGATCATTTTATGCCTTATATTTCTCCTCGGTTTCAATTATTCCAGTTATTTACCATCTTTCTTCATTTCTGGAAGTATCTCTCTAATTCCTGTTTCCCAATCATTAGCATTTGAATTATTCATCTTAATTTACATTGTTATCAAAATTAATAATGTTATCAAATTACTTATTTTCACATTTCTATCTGCTGAGATTTAATATAAACAAATTCTATTCATTCATCTTTTTGATATAATCGTTTATAAGTCATATCTATATATCTGTATCTGTATCTGTATCTGTATCTGTATCTGTATCTGTATCTGTATCTCTATATCTATATCTATATCTATATCTATATCTATATCTATCTATATCTATATCTAAATGGCTGTGTGTGTGTATGTTCCAGCATAACTCTGAATGCCTCGAGCAATTTCAACCAAACTTGGAACACAGATTACTTACTCTCTGGAAAGAAATACTGAGAGGATAAGACGCCCCTAACACCCCTCAGGGTGTGTGTTCTGTTAAGATACAGCATGTTGTGCCTTGAAATGGCTTCTATTGTATGCTTTAAAATGGCTTCTACTGTGCAGCACAGTGGAGTTGCCATGGTAACGGCTTCACCGTATTCCACAAGGGGGCTCCCTCTGATAAGGGGGAAAATCCAACATTAGAAATTACATTTGGTTTGGACATTGTCAACAAGGCTTTGATTATTCTTGAGGACAAATGTATGGCCATGATCAATAAAACCAAGTTCAGAAAAAAAAGCATACCAAACGATCATGGATCAGCTAGCAAAACAACAAGGTGGTATCATTTTACTTGACGCTTCTGCGGGCACAGGGAAAACATGTTTAATTAATTTAATTCTCGCCGAAATCAGGGCTCAGGGTGAAGTTGCTCTTCCTGTGTAATACAGGAATGGGATAAATAAATACCCCAGCAACGCTGGGTTATCAGCTAGTTGGGAAACAAATAAAGAAACTAGCCCCCTTAGAGACAGTTTTGCTTGATGTGATGTTGTTGTCTAGCAGAGAAGAGTTGCTAATCTGCATGCAGATAAGAGAGTCATCCTGCCCAGTTGTAGCTAGTCCTGATGTACGAGTGAAGGCACACTGGAATTTGGCTTGCATTTCTCAAGTCTTTTTCCACAAGAAAGAAAGCTTATCCCCTACCCCCTCCCTTCTATTTAAACATTTTCTGGTAACACTTGAGCTCAATCTATTATTGAAGGAGGCTGGTTTTATTTTCTTTTATGCAAGTTTTCTGCACTTTGAAACCTCCCTGTGTGTATTTCCCATCTGAAAGCCCCATGGAAACAGGGCTCACACAAAGACTTCCTTGGAGTTAATTGATGTGTGGAAGGGAACGAGTGTGAAATCAGCATGTTGATATGGATATCCCTTGGCTACTTCGTAAGTCAATGAGTACAAGAACGCCACAAGAATTTCTCCTTTGAACAAAATTTCAAAAGCGAATGATCTTTTATCACATTGAATGACAAATGAATGGTGGGTGGGGGTGGGGGAAGGAGCAGACTTTGGGACTGCAAAGATGTCTATTCGAACATAACCGCTTATGCTTATGCTTTAAATGGAGTCGGGGCTGAGTTTGTTCTGAGGGGTCTTTGGTGCTCTCTGAGCTTGGTTGTTTAATTGCAACATTTCATTACCAAACTAGGTAACATCGTCAGAGCACCAATGGTGTTCCTTAGCTCGGTAATGAAACATCTGGATAATGAAAGAGCACTGATGATGTGACTAACTAGGTAATGAAACATCGGCAAGAAAACAACCAAGCTCAGAGAGCACCAGGTAAAGATAAAGGTTCCCCTCGCACATATGTGATAGTCGTTCCCGACTCTAGGGGGCGGTGCTCATCTCTGTTTCAAAGCCGAAGAGCCAGCGCTGTTCAAAGACGTCTCCGTGGTCATGTGGTCTGCATGATTAAATGCCAAAGGTACACAGAACTCTGTTACCTTCCCACCAAAGGTGGTCCCTATTTTTCTACTTGCATTTTTTACATGCTTTTGAACTGCTAGGCTGGCAGAAGCTGGGACAAGTAATGGGAGCTCACCCTGTTACACGGCACTAGGGATTCGAACTGCTGAGCTGCCTATCTTTCGATTGACAAGCTCAGTGTCTTAGCCACTGAGCCACTGCATCCCTATAATGAAACATCTGCAAGAAAACAACCAAGCTCAGAGAGCACCAAGGACCCCTCATTTCAATTCTGAATTACAAATATTCTCCTTTATGAAGTTGTTCTTTCAGTTTCTGTCTTCTGTCATGTTTCCTTCATTTGGTGTGCACATGAGTTGACCATAACAAGATCTTGCAGGGTATAACACTCTGGTCCAATAAAGGAAAAAGCTAGAGATGTTGCCTCTTACCCTAATTACAGACCTCTGTTCCTTTGCAGCACCTCCCCCATACTCCCCCCCCCCCACAACTCTCTTGACTCAGATGACCAATCTGGGATTTAGAAAGTCTTCAAGCCATTCAAATGACCCACAATTTTCCTGTTCCAACAGGCAGGCCCTTTTCTCATATCACCCTCTGCAAGGCTTCTTCGTCATCTCTGCTATAGTTTCTAGCAAAAGATGGTGTTGTACTTGATGCTTCACTGCAGTTGGAAAACTTGTGTGAGTTCAACTGTTTCCAGTCTGCATTGTGGTGATGATATATATATCTAAAATTCTAGCATTCTTATTATTTCTCATTGTGATGGCTGCCATTTTTCAGAGGTTTGGAGGGTTTGTTGTTGTTAGTTGCGAAGTTGTGTCCGACCCATTGTGACCCCATGGACAGTTTCCTTCAGTCCTTCCTGTCCTCTACCATCCTCTGGAGTCCATTTATGCTCACGCCTACTGCTTCATTGACTCCATCCAGCCACCTCGTTCTCTGTCGTCCCCTTCTTCTTTTGCCCTCAAAAAAAGAAGCATTAGTCTCTTCTCCAGTGAGTCCTTCCTTCTCATTAGGTGGCCAAAGTATTTGAGTTAGGCTATTCCAGTGAGAATGTGCAGCTTTTTGTAGGAAACTTTAGACAGTCAATGTTAATTTGGCTGCTACCGTCCACCAAGATATCATGCCAAGACCAATCTATTCATGTAACAGGATAAAATGACTTCTAGCCCCAGGAAATGTTTCTGTGGGGTGTGTGTGTGTGTGTGTGTGTGTGTCCCTGTGTGTGTGTGTGCGTGCGTGTGTGCCTGTGTGCCTGTGTGTATAGGAGATTGATGACAAGAGGAATTGATGATCACAGTTGTAGCATGGAATGGGGTTTATTTAATTTAGATTTATTTTATTTTATTTTATTTTATTTAGAGTTGGTGAGAAATCAGTTTGGTTTTCAAGGCATTGGGAAGCTACCAGAATCATATCTCCTAAATCATGCAATTTGGGAAAGCATGATTAAAAATGTTGGCATCTGTCTTGGGAATATTGTCCTGGGATTCCCAGGAGGGAGGATTGCATTCCAGATACTCAAGACACAACACAGTTTAGATCATCTGCATGAGAGAAAGAGGGTGAATATTCCCCCTTACCTATTAGTTACCAAAGTATATGCTTTATAGGGCTAGTAGCCTGCTTAAGTTTGGCAAGATTCTGTCTATAGGTGAGGAACAATAAAGAAATGTGCTTAGAAGAACCATAACGTGTCCTGCTTGGCTTTGGAAGCCTGACAGCGTTTCAGAAAAAAATGTATACATTGGGGAGATTAGAAGAAAACTAGGTGAAGTGAAATGGAAATAAACAATTGTCAATTATACCCCTGGCATAATTAGGTCCTATGTTTTGGACAGGATGATGTCTTGAACTGGCATTTTTCCCTTATCTGAAAGAGAGGTGTCAGTCTGTCATTTGCTTTTTACAAAAGAATTGATGCAAGTGCCTTTGAATTTTTAAAGCTAGAAAATATCACTTGTATATCCAAAGGCCAGATGGAGATGGCAGCATGAAAAAAAAATGAAAGGTGTTATTTTTCTTTTTTGGGGAGAACATCAAAATCGATTCAGTGAATCATAAATCATATTCCAATTGGCCATCTCACTGAAGGACTAGCCTCTCAGCAGATAGTGTTGCCACTGTGACTATTCTTATCAATATCTATCTTTTTCAAAGTGCTAACAATGAATCACCACTGAATTGTACTCTAAGTGGAATTTAGATGGTCTGTTTTGGTAGGCTAGCATGAGCAGGTTCCAAAATACACTTTTCTGATTTCTGTCCTTCTCTACACATGAATTGGCAGAAGGTAACAATTACAATAGCAATAGCACTTAGACTTATATACCACTTCATAGTGCTTTTACAGCCCTCTTTAAGCAGTTTACAAAGTCAGCATATTGCCCCCAACAATCTGGGTCCTCATTTTACCGACCTTGGAAGAATGGAAGGCTGAGTCAACCTTGAGCCAGTGAGATTTGAACTACCGAACTGCAGCTAGCAGTCAGCTGAAGTAGCCTGCAGTGCTGCACTCTAACTATTGCACCACCTCGGCTCTACAAACAAGCTAAAAAAATGTCCAGGTGAGATACTGAAAATACTTTGACTAATATCTGAGATAGTTTATATGTATGTGACTTTCCACAAATGTCCAAAGCAGTGCATTCATGTGAGGGTAATATTTTCAAGACTTTTTCTAGTCTCAAGGCAAGATTAGAATTCAATCAGTCTTCTGATTCTGGGTGTGTTTAACCATTAGACAACACCAGTTCCGGATTTGGGGACAAAAGCTTGGAAACCAGGCAGAAAATGGATAGATAAATCAGTCAAAATAGATGCAAAGTCAAAGAAATATATTTGAAACCAGAATCTAAATACAGACATGGCTTTCTAAGCAGGGCAGTTGCTTGGTGATGGAACAAGGACTGGTACATGAGTGACTAGTTGATAAATATATTTAAAGACAAGGAAACCCCTTACAGCCAGTTTTGTACAATGGTTAAACACACCAGGGATCAGAAGGCTGTTGCATTCTAATCTTGCCTTACACATGAAGCCAGTTAGGTGACTTTGGGCCAATTACTTTTAACCCTAAGAAGGAGGCAATGGCTTCTGAAAATCTTGCCAAGAAAACTGCAGGGGCTTGTCTAGGCAATCACTGGGAGTCCGGACTGGTTCAATAGCATACAAGAAGAAAGAGGGGAAAAAAATCTCTGTGAAGCAGAAATCTGTCCTGCACCCACTTTTGGATAAATAACACTTTTTGCAGCTTCAGAAAATACAAAAGGATGGGAAAGAGACATTTGTAAGTAAAGCATTGCACAAAACAGAACGGCCTAAGTAAATACAGGTTATCCTTGGGTAATGACCACTATTCAGTGACCATTTGAAATTATGACAGCACTGAACAAGTGATGATCCTCGAAGTTCTGGCCAACCTAGCACCCCTATAATCATGTGATTGCAATCTGGGTGCTTGACAGTGGTGGTATTCAGCCGGTTCTCTCCGGTTCAGTCGAAACGGTAGCGGCGGCTGCGGGAGGCTCCACCCACCCACCCGGACGTCATCATGTACCGTTTTTGACACTCTGTGCATGCTCACATTTGCGAACCGGTGGCGAAGATAAATACCACCCCTGGTGCTTGGCCACCAACTCAAACGCTCAACAGCTGTAGTGTCTTGCAGATACATAATTGCAATTTGCAACCTTCAGAATTGATGGGGAAGCCACCAGGAAAGGTCACAAGTTGCTCAGGTAAGTCTCTCCAAACTGGGCACCCTCCCTCAGCCACTCTGCACTTGAACCACATCTCACTGGCCACTCAGACATCCCTGTAGACCTTCTCCCACTAGTAGCAGCCACCCCTACGACCTGCAGCATTTTGCCTTCCTGCCATCCTCATGTACCTTTCCCAACCCAGCCACTTATTTGCCTGTGAGATAAGAGCTGTGGTGGCACAGTGGTTGGAATGCAGTATTGGAGGCTAATTTTGCCAACTGCCAGAGCAGTTCAAATCTCATTAGGCTCAAGGTTGACTCAGCCTTCTATCCTTCTGAGGTCGGTAAAATGAGGACCCAGATTGTTGGGGGCAATAGGCTGACTCTGTAAACAGCTTAGGCAGGGCGGTAAAGTACTAGGATGCAGTACATAAGTCTAAGTGCTATTGCTGTTGCTTGTGAGCCACCCGGGACTTGCAACTTCCTGCTGGCTTCCCCACTGATTTTCATTGTTGGAAGCCAGCAGGAATTTGCAAGGAGTTGCTTGCTTAATGACCCGTGATCTTCATTTACAACTACAGCAGAGACTATAGGGAATGTCATCAATAAGTGATGCAGTCACATGATGTCACTTTTTACAGCCACATCATTTAATAATGGGAATCCCAGGCCTAGTTGCTCTCTTAACTGAAGGACTCCCTGTACAGTGATTATCAACTAGATGCAACAATCACAGAAGGAAAATGTGGAAAGCTGTTAAGTGAAAGGCCATTGAAGAACTAAGTTTCTTTTATGTCAGTAGAAAATTCCACTTCTTCCAAAGTCTATGAATTGCTTTCTGATGTAACTTTCGTAGAGGGAGGGTCACAGTTTGAGCCATTTTTTTTGACTTTTCAAAAGCCATATCACTTCCTGCCCTCCCTCCCTCCTTTCCTTCCTTCCTCTCTCCCACCCCACATCTACCTATCTACCTACCTACTACATGATTTTTTAAAACCTTCCTCCCTCCCTCCTTTCCTTCCTTCCTCCCTCCCTCCCTCCCTTCCTTCCTTCCACCCACCCACCTATCTACATGATTTTTAATCCTCCCTCCCTCTCTTCCTCTCACCCACCCATCCGCCTACCTTCCTACAATACAGAATAACCAGAGGGTTCAATAATGTTATGTCCACTTAAATATAACAAAAGCAGCATTGAAAAGGCTATTAACAGATAGAAGCAAGGCAAAGCAATTATGGCAGTCTATTATGGCATTATGTAAAAGGTAATTTTCACTTTTTTTAAAAAAAGCAGTGAGATATTTGGGAAAAGGGATACGTGGAACAATGACTCATCTCCCAATGCTTTGTTTTCACACTCTTTTGGGAACATTACCAATAATGTGATTCACAATGCACAATCATGTTTCAGCTATACTTATAATGAATAGAGAACGAACAAGAAAAAGGAATTCTTTAAAAGTGTTGTTATTGATCCGTGCATAGTTCCACCTTCAAACAAGATAGATTGGAAACAATAAAGCATCTATCCTTATAGCCACAAAGGGGAAAAAGCATGGGAGATGGGAAACATTAGACACAAAACCTAACTGTGTAGAATTGGAAACAGTTATGTTGCCAAAGTACGTAACTGTACATCCCAGCCTTACTTTCCTAATATGAACCCTTATGTCGACCAAACAACATTGTCTTGTGTATAACAGAGAGAGAGAGGAATCTATGGGCATGGCAGAAATCCCTTGAAAAGTTTTCATAATGCCCCCATCAGAGCCTGAATCTGGGGAGGAGGATGAGTCGGAGCTGGGGTAGTCGGAGGTCGACAGGGGCGGCCTCGTTGGCTCTGGAGGAATGTGGGGGGTACCAGGATGAGGGAGCCCTGGGCCCCTCAGACTTGGGATAGCTTGCCAGCAGGGAGGAACAGGGGCTGGATAACTAAGAGAGGGCAGGTAGTGGAAATGAGGAGTGACAGAGCTCAGGTGATGAGCAAGGGCTGCCCCCTCCTGATCCCTGAGCACGGAGAGTGGAGAGGAGGCAGGAACAGCGCAGGCCAACCTGACGACTTGGGAGGAGAGTGCCCCACCCCACTTCACAAGGCACACCTGGGGACTGAGACTTAAGGAGGCGCTCTGGGAAGGGGTGTTTGTTGAGAACAAACACTGAATTTATGGAGTTTTGTGTGCCATTGCTGATGTCTGGAATTTGCAGGACTTCTTGCCTTCTTCCTTGCTTCGTGGACTCATTGTCTTCTTCCTTGCTTCGTGGACTCCTTGACTTGTTCCCTTGCCCCGCTGGCCTTCTTGCCTTGAAGCCATTGTGCTAACAGTGTTTTGCTGGACTACTCGCAGCCAGAGGCTGCTGGAGGTGTGTGTGTGTGAGTGCTTTGCTCCAGAACTTGGAGCATTTGGAGGAAAGTTGGAGCAATAAAGGGGCATTTTGAACTATCAGCTGACTATGCCTTACCCCGGGTCATCACAGTTTTAGGAGGAAATCTCATAAAGGGGGTTTATTGTAACTTTGTTGATTCAGAACTATTGCCTAACAAAGGGAGAGAGCTTGAATATGTTGTTGAATATTAAGTTGCAAGTGGGTTGCTAAATGTGATATGAATGCTATGAGATGGAAGTGAGGCATTAGAAAAAACAGAGAAAGCTTGGTGAATGGTTTAGCAACAAGCATAAGATGTATGTGAAAGACTGCATCAGCTAAGCACTCTCTAGCTTGTTACTTGATTGCCCACCTCTTCTAGGAAAGCATAGAATAAATAAAAGTTCTGATAAAAGACAATATATGTAGCTTAGGGTTGAACTGCAGAACTCTTAGTGCTCTCTGTGCTTGGTTTTTTAAAATTTATTTATTGTTTATTTATTTATTGGTTCGATTTATATGCCGCCCTTCTTCAAAGACTCAGGGCAGCTTACAATGCATTAAGCAATAGCCTTCGTACTTTTGTATATACCTGCTTTGTGGGGCTTTCCCCCCCCCCCCCCCCCCAGCGGTGTTCTTTTTCATATAAAATCAGCTTATTGCCCCCACAATCCGGGTCCTCATTTTACCTACCTTGGAAGGATGGAAGGCTGAGTCAACCTTGAGCCTGGTGAGATTCGAACTCACAGTAATTGCAGGCAGCTGGCAGCTAAGTGCTACTTAACAGTGCTTTAGTCCGCTGCTCCACCAAGGCTCCTTAATTGCAGATGCTCCATTATCCAACATCAGTAAGCAAACAACCAAGCTTAGAGAACACCAAGAACACCACAATAAGAATTTTTCACATGCACATGTGTGATGTCCCTTTTGTTGTTTAATACATTTATGAAGAACTAAATAGATTGCCTCTTTTAGAATAACAGAGTTGGAAGGGACCTTGGAGGTCTTCTAGTCCAACCCCCTGCTTAGGAAGGAAACCCTAAACCACTTCAGACAAATGGTTATCCAACATCTTCTTAAAACCTTCCAGTGTTGGAGCATTCACAACTTCTGGAGGCAAGTTGTTCCACTGATTAATTGTCCTAACTGCCAGGAAATTTCTCCTTAGTTCTAAGTTGCTTCTCTCCTTGATTAGTTTCCACCCATTGCTTCTTGTCCTACCCTCAGGTGCTTTGGAGAATAGCTTGACTCCCTCTTCTTTGTGGCAGCCCCAGTGGTGAAATCCAATTTTTTAAACTACCGGTTTTGAGTGTGGCTTGGTGGGTATGGTGTGGCTTGGTGGGCATGGCTTGGTGGGTGTGGCAGGGGAAGGATACTGCAAAATCTCCATTCCCACCCCACTCTGGGGCCAGCCAGAGGTGATATTTGCCGGTTCTCCGAATTACTCAAAATTTCTGCTACTGGTTCTCCGAACTGCTGAAAATTTCCACTACTGGTTCTCCACAACCTATCAGAACCTGGTAGATTTCATCCCTGGGCAGCCCCTGAGATATTGGAACACAGCTATCATGTCTCCCCTAGTCCTTCTTTTCATTAAACTAGACATACCCAGTTCCTGCAACCGTTCTTCATATGTTTTAGCCTCCAGTCCCCTAATCATTTTTGTTGCTTTTCTCTGCACTCTTTCTAGAGTCTCAACATCTTTTTTACATCATGGTGACCAAAACTGGATGCAGTATTCCAAGTGTGGCCTTACCAAGGCATTATAAAGTGGTATTAACACTTCACATGATTTTGATTCTATCCCTCTGTTTGTGTAGCCTAGAACTGTGTTGGCTTTTTTGGCAGCTGCTGCACCCTGCTGGCTCATATTTAAATGGTTGTCCACCAGGACTCCAAGGTCCCCCTCAGAGTTACTAGTATTGAACAAGGTCTTTCTTAGGTAAGAAATAAGTGTTGTAAAATAAGAAGAGATAGGATCACATATGAATCGATTCTGAATGAAAGCAGACTGAGTACAAAGCTAACTGACCAATATGAAAGAAGATGATGTTCCTGTGCTTTGGTCAGATCAAGATAATGAATGAGTATTGAATTCAAACAGATATATAAAAGAAGTATAAGCGGATAGAGAGGAAAGGAAAGACTTCCATGGTTGAATAGAGTTGATGAGAACCTGAAAAACACAGTGTTTATTGAGCAAGTGGTCATGTGTGAAATACAGTGAGGAGACATTATTGTCATTCATAGAATTGCAGAGTTGGAAGCCAGCAGTAGCCGACAGTCCAATCTCTACTTGCACATCTCCAATAAAGAGAATTATTTCAAGTAGCTGGTTGAAGTGTTTATCCTATTGGAAATGTTGCATTCCCTAACAAGAATTTTCCTTCCTGAATTCTTTCATGGCCAGCACTCCTCTTGCAGCAAGTGGATCTTAAGAGTCTACTGAAGAACAAAAGAAGACAATTTGATGGTTTAGAACACAGCTGATATCAGGTGATGGCTCTATGGATTAATGCTATCATTAATGAGGCTGAAAGAGGAATTAAGGCACAAAGAGGAATTAGCACCTGGTATCGGACCGACATTCATTTAGAATTGATAATATTCATTTAACTGCTAATGACTTTAAACATGGTAATGTTACAATTGCTTCCACCATTGATTTTCTGGGACACAATAATGTGTCCTTAGCTATTGAATCTGCTATGGCTGGTGATAGCATTGTTGATTTCTAGAGGCTGAGACTCTTCCAAATGAAATCCCTGCAGAAATGCTATTTCTTAAATAGGATGATCTGACTGGCCCAGCTTCAGAAGTGGGGAATGAAGTCGCTGAACAGTGGAGTCTGGTGTGCATTGCATGGCATCCAGGGGTGGGTTCTACTTACCTTTACTACTGGTTTGCAACGGGATGGTGCATGTGCATGAAGCAAGCACATGTGCCTTGCTTCTGCACATGCGCAGAAGCGTCTGTGCATGTGCAGATCGCTGATAACGACATCCGAGATGGTGGTCAGGGCCTCCCGCTGCTTTTACTACCTGTTCTTGTGAACCGGTCCGAACCGGGGGCAATCCACCACTGAAGTAGAACCCACCCCTGCCATATATGCAAACATACCCACCAGATATGTATGCGCACATTGCTTATGACGACACCCGGGGTGGTGGGCGGGGCCTCCCACCGGTTTTACTACCGGTTCTTGCGAACCGGTCTGAACTGGGGGCAACCTGCCACTGATGGCATCGAACTGAAAATTCAGACGGTATCTTCCTTACACTTTGATTTGAATCTTCCCTAATCATTTATTATATTTGATCAATCAATCATTGTTATTTGTAAACCATGCTTTATAAGCTTGACTTATTGTTTAGGTATGGCTGCCATTTCTGGTGTCCAAAAAACTAGACAAGTCTTAATGCCAAGAGACACCTAATGTTTTCTATACCTTGTGATTGTCCAGATTATAGTCGTTCCAAGTGGTGGCCCTACTTTTTACACTCATAGAATATTGTCAGGATCCAACCGCAACAATACATGAGCACACAATAGATACAAATTTAAGGTAAACTGCTCCAAATTCGATTGCAGCAAATACGAGTTCAGCAACAGAGTGGTCAATGCCTGGAATGCACTACCTGACTCTGTGGTTTCTTCTCCAAACCCCCAAAACTTTAACCTTAGACTGTCTACTGTTGACCTCACCCCATTCCTAAGAGGTCTGTAAGGGGCTTGCAGAAGCACACCAGTGTGCCTACCATCCCTGTCCTACTGTCCTCATTTATCTGTATCTGTTTCCTGTACTCATAATCGTGTTTATACTTATATCTGTTATCTTATACATGCTTGACAAATAAATAAAATTAAATAAACAAACAAACAAACAAACCAACCAACCTGTTATGGCAATCTAGACATGTGTTAAATCAATAACCAAGTAGAGTATGTTATGTGAATCCAGCTACTGAGTAACCCAAGGATCAATAGCTACGGTATAATACTATAGACTTCTTTAGAGTATAAGATTTGCATACTGCCATTGACTGGTTTAAAGTATCAAGACTGAAGCCGAACAAAAATGAAGAATTAAAGATTATCTATAGAAATGTAGAAAGCTTCCAAGAGGATTTTTTTTCTTTCCAATGAAAGAAAATCAGCCCGCAAATGTGCTCAGGAAAATCTTTCTCCCTGCTTGAAGTTGTTGGCTGAGTTTTGTATTGTGTTTCAAACCAAACCAAACATGTATTACATCCAGAATGTCAACAGATGAGAGAGTGATCTGGTGGCAACATCTGTCATTCCATAGGCTCTAAAGGCGATCTGGCTGACTGGAAAATGAAATAGGTATGTTGCCAGCCAAAGAACTGCAGAAAAAACCATGGCTACCAACCTGCCTTCCATTGAGAACCTATATACTGCACGAGTCCAAAAGAGGGCTGTGAAAATATTTACAGACACCTCACATCCTGGACATAAACTGTTTCAACTCCTACCCTCAAAACGACACTATAGAGCATTGCACACCAGAACAACTAGACACAAGAACAGTTTTTCCCGAACGCCATCACTCTGCTAAACAAATAATTCCCTCAACACTGTCGAACTATTTACTAAGTCTGCACTAGTATTAATCTTCTCATTGTTCCCACCACCCATCTCCTTCCATTTATGACTGTATGACTGTAATTTTGTTGCTTGTATCCTTACGATTTATATTGATATTGTTCCTGATTGCTTATTTGTACCCTATGACTATCATTAAGTTTTGTACCTTATGATTTTTGATGAACGCATCTTTTCTTTTATGTACACTGAGAGCATATGCCTCAAGACAAATTCCTTGTGTGTCCAATCACTCTTGGCCAATAAAAAATTCTATTCTAGTCTAGTCTAGTCTAGTCTAGTCTAGTCTAGTCTAGTCTAGTC
>WNWU01000019.1:4989110-5003293 GCA_012654045.1 Ptyas mucosa | reverse complement strand
TCTAGTCTAGTCTAGTCTAGTCTAGTCTAGTCTAGTCTAGTCTAGTCCAGTCCAGTCCAGTCCAGTCCAGTCTAGTCTAGTCTAGTCTAGTCTAAAATTGTTCTTGAAGTCTGTATTTTGTTTAGTTGCTCTTCCTGAAAAGGAAGGTCTCAGACTGCCATGCTGGTTTTCATTAAGCCAACATTCACAGCAATGTTGGTGTAACAGGATACGGTATGTATATGGCCACTGAGTATAGCCCAATCTATTTTCCCACATGCACACACATATGCAATTGTTATTGTAGCTCTTCAGTCACCTTTACAGCATATCAATGCAGAGACTCCACTGCTACATTCCAAAATACAGGTAGTCCGGTATGGGTGGACTTACAACAGTTCATTTAGTGACCATTCGAAGCTGTAATGGCTCTAAAAAAAGTGACTTAATGGCCATTTTTCACACTTGTGATCATTGCAGCATCCCCATGGCCATGTGATTTACTTTCGGATGCTTGACAAACTGACTTACATTTATGATGTTTGCAGTATCCCAGAGTCACATGATCCCCTTTTGCGACCTGCTGACAAGCAAAGTCAATGGGGAAGCCAGATTCACTTAACAACCGTGTTACTAATTTAAGAATTGCAGTGATTCACTTAACAAATGTGGCAAGAAAACTCGTAAAAGGAGGCGAAACTCACTTAACAAATTTCTCACTTAGCAACACAATTTGGGGTCTCAATTGTGGTCATAAATTGAGGAGTACCTGCACAAAAGAAGCAGACAGATGTATGTTCCTTGTCTTATTTAATATGGATGGAGCTAGGTTAAGGCTAATAGACTAGTTCCTTGCTAATGGCTGCATTTCAGATCTTTGAACACCATCCAACAAAATGTTTATGATAGCTTGTTTTACTTTTCTTGCTGTTGAATGTTTTGATGCTAGTAAACACAGTATGAAGTCCTTAATCTGGAAAGTCACCAGTATAACATATGGATTTCCGCCCCCAAACTTACTATTTCATACCTATAGACAGAATCTTGCCAGACTGAAGGCCTCTACTAGCAGTGGTGGGTTTCAAATTTTTTTACTACTGGTTCTGTGGGTATGGCTTGGTGGGCGTGGCATGGCTTGGTGGGTGTGACTTGGTGGGCGTGGCAGGGGAAGGATACTGTAAAATCTCTATTCTCACCCCACTCCAGGGGAAGGATACTGCAAAATCCTATTTCCTCCTGATCAGCTGGGACTTGGGAGGCAGAGAATAGATGGGGCCAGGGCCAGTCAGAATTTTTACTACCAGTTCTCCCAACTACTTAAAATTTCCGCTACAGGTTCTCCAGAACTGGTCAGAACCTGCTGAAACCCAACTCTGTCTACTAGCTGCATCTACAATATACCAGTGAACTATTCAGGAGAGATTATCTTCAGCCTCTTTCTCTCACAGATAATAATTTGACTGAGTTGCCCTGTATTCCTCTTAAATGCACCTGAAATCCACCTCCTCACTATTTTCTATCACATGTTTATCTGAGATTACATTTCAGACTTATTCAGGTACAAATATAAAGAAAATCCAGTCAATCAGGGCAAAATAACCAAGCATGTTACCCTTATCTGCCCATTAGCTACTAAGCAGGTTGCCCATTGAAGTAGAAACAACCAGAGTCCCAAAAGCTTACCCTTCTTTGGTTGATATAAACAAAATTTTGGGGTTTTTTATTGCAAAAATTGTGACAACTGTATTAATTTTTTATAAGTTTTTGTCCCAGGTGGGCAGTCTGGAAGGAGCAGACAAAACCCTTTTTATGAATAAAAAGACATTGCCCTTTAATTCCAAAGGAAAGTAATATAATTCTTTGAGAATATAAGCTAGAAGCCTGAAGCCAAATGCCAAAGCAAAATGAGCTCTTCTGCTTGGGTAGGACTTGATAAGTTAATGTATCTCAGGTGCCCTTTAAAATTTATCAGATATCTACCAGGACTGAAAATCCTCTATTCTCTTCTATTCTCTGCTGTCTGAAAGCCCTGTGACCTTTAAAATACGGAGTGTATACAAAAATAAAAATAAAGGAAAACAAAGAAATTGTTCAATCTATTTCAGCTGGCTTTATGAAAGGCATAGCTATGACTGTTTTGATGCAGAGAGTACTAGTGACGGCTATCAAATTAATTGTGCACCTGATTTTATTAGCATTTTCCTTATACAAAGCCTAAACAGATTCTTAAGTAAAATTTTAACTTAAGATCAGAAAATGATTGGTTAGAAGTGTGTGGTTTGTTATATGTCTGGAATATCAGAAAAGTTATTAGAAAATCTTGGTTAGGTACTTGGTTAGGTAAATATGAACCAGTTGCCAGACATCTGAATTTTGATCAAGAGATGATGGGGATGCTGCAATGGTTGTAAGAGCCTTGGTGGTGCAGCAGACTAAAGTGCTGTTAAGTAGCACTTAGCTGCCAGCTGCCTGCAATTACTGCAAGTTCAAATCTCACCAGGTTCAAGGTTGACTCAGCCTTCCATCCTTCCGAGGTAGGTAAAATGAGGACCCGGATTGTGGGGGCAATAAACTGTATAAAAGAATACCGCTTGGGGGGGCCAAAAGCCCTACTAAGCAGGTATATACAAAAGTATGAAGGCTATTGCTTAACGCATTGTAAGCCGCCCTGAGTCTCCGGAGAAGGGCGGCGTATAAATCGAACCAATAAAACAATAAAACAATAAGTGCCCTTGTAACTTTGAACAGTCACTAAATGAACTGTTGCAAGACAAGGACTACCTTTTATTTTATTTATTTATTTTGTCGAGTACATATTAGATAATATATAAAAATAAGTATAAGCATGAATTGAATACATAAAATGAATACAATTCAAGGGAACATTAGAACAGGGACGGTAGGCACACTGGTGCTCTTATGCACGCCCCTTACAGACCTCTTAGGAATGGGGTGAGGACAACAGTAGACAGTTTTAGGTTAAAGTTTTGGGGGTTTTGGGATGAGACCACAGAGTCAGGTAGTGCATTCCAGGCATTGACCACTCTGTTGCTGAAGTAATATTTTCTGCAATCAAGTTTGGAGCGGTTCACTTTAAGTTTGTATCTATTGTGTGATCGTGTATTGTTGTGGTTGAAGCTGAAGTAGTCATTGACAGGTAGGACATTGTAGCAGATGATTTTATGAGCTATGCTTAGGTCATACCGAAGGTGACGTATTTCTAAATTTTCTAAACCCAGAATTTCAAGTCTGGTGGCATAGGGTATTTTGTTGTGAGCAGAGGAGTGGAGATTCTTCTTGTGAAATATTTCTGGATGTGCTCAATTGTATCAATGTCTGATATGCAGTGCGGGTTCCAGACAGATGAGCTGTATTTGAGAATTGGTCTACCAAACGTTTTGTATGCTCTCTCTCTGTAGCATCTCTCTCTCCCTCCCTCCCTCTCTCCCTCCCTCCCTCCCTCCCTCCCTCCCTCTCTCTCACTCTCTCTCACACAGCTTAAAGTTACTATCCCTGGGGAGTTTTGAGTCTAGGAAAATAAAATATTCTAGAACTTTAATGTCTTCTCTGGAACTGGGGGCATTTTGGAGTGGGGCCCTTTTTCTTGTTAGCATAAAGCTATCGATCAGCAAATCTGCTTTTTCATTCTTCTTTAACTTTCAACAAGAGATTCCTTAAGTCTTCCCACATTCCAGTCTAGCTGATATCAGTAATTTGCCTGAGGATGTTGATGTTTCTTCCAGCAGTTGAAATTCCATATATATATATTTTGCAGTCCAGTATTTATTATTATATCAATTGAATATCAATTAAACAAGGTATGATTTACAACTTAGGTGCACTCCTATTCCAATTTTTGACTATTTAATTGCTCCCTATTCCATTCTAGCTATTATCTCTCGACTTCTTACAATTTTTCAGTACAGAGCTAAGGTCTATCCATAATTTATCTGTTTCTGCACAGTCCAAAGCCTTTACATAATAAATACAAGAAAAAGCAAACACGAGAATTCCCTGGTCTTTTCATTATCCCTTAGATTTTAGCAATGCGAAATTGAGTGCCCTTACTTCTTCTGAATCTAGTTTGTACATCTGGCAGGTCTTGTTCTGTATATTGCTGAAGTCTGCACTTTAAACTTTGAACATTATCTTACTGGTATATAAGGTATATGCAGATGTTTGATTGAGTGAGCATTCTTCAGCACTGTCCTTACTGAAGGTATTTTAGTACCACTGTCCTTGGTACTGAAATATAAACTGATTGTTTCTAGTCTCTTGGCCACGACTGAATTTCCCATACTTGCTCAAAAACCACACTTACAAGATTTTAAACATTTCTTCCAGTATTTAATCAACTCCTGGTATCTTTTGCTTTATGTCTTCACCTATTTTCAGTGTATCAACAGACATTTTTCTTGCTTTATGCATTTCAGGATATTTTTGTTGGATTCATCTTTAACCATGACACAAAATTCAGTTCATAGTTCTTCGTCCAATCCATTACATCTATTCTTTTCCACTCACCACCTAATCACAAGAAATACTGCTGACTTGTATCTTGTTGGTCTGATGATTTTATTTATTTTCTTTAGTTTAATCTGTCACGTTGGAAGAGGACATTTTGTGTAGTCAGCACAAGGTCTTGTTCTTGCTGAGCGAATAGAGCTTTGACATCTTTGCTTGCAGAGTATATAGTCAATTTGATATCTGAAACTAAAGAAAAACTTAAATGAAATTCAAAAGCATCTTGAGACTGAGATAAAAGTATTGAAGCATATTTTTGTGACTGTAGAAATGGTAACTTTCAGAAAATTGACTGATTTGACATGATGATGATGATGGTGATGGTGATGATGATGATGATGATGTGGAATATGGGCCAAGGATGCAGAGGGGAGGAACCCTTTCCCAGGGAGCAAAAAGACAATCTTTGGTATGTAGAAAGAAAGTGAAGCAGTTTCCCCTAGCACCGTGATGGCGAACCTATGGCACGGGTGCCACAGGTGGCACGTGGAGCCATATCGGTGGGCACGCGAGCTCAGCTCTGGCACACATGTGTGCACCAGCCAGCTGATTTTTGGGTCTTCTGGGCCCACCAGAAGTCAGGAAACACACTGTTTCCGGCCTCTGGAGGGCCTCTGGGAGAGTGGGGATGGTCGTTTTTGCCCTCCCCAGGCTCCTAGAAAGGCTCTGGGACCTGGGGAGAGCAAAAAACGGGCCTACCGGGCCCACCGTGCCATCATGTGCCAAAAGCAGGGGAAGCACGGGGGGGCGGGGCGCATAGAATTATGGATGTGGGCACGCTTGCATGTGACCCCACCGCGCTCCCCCCACTTTTGGCACGCGATGGCAAAAAGGTTAGCCATCACTGCCCTAGCAGTTCACAGGATATATCTAATCGTTATCCAGATAAGTACTTTAGTCAGGCAAGATGTCTCTCTATAGGCCAGCAACAATAAAAAAAATTTTTTTTTTCTCAATCTGAGCAAGTTGTCTATGGAGGTTTTCAATCATCCAGGTCATGGTTGTCCCAAAGCGCTTTTCCAAAAACCAAATGGACTTTCTTGGGGTTTTTTTTTTTTTTCCTTTTCTTTTCTTTGAAAACATTTTACTTCTCATCCAAGAAGCTTCTTCAGTTTTGAAAAAGCTTCTTGGTTCAGAAGTGAAATGTTTTCAAGGGGAAAAAAACAAGCAAGTCCAGCTGTCTTTTGAAAAAGCATCTTTGGGTCTGAGCAAGTTGGTTAGGGGGACCACATATATGTCCTGCAGGAAGGTTTCATTTTTCACTTAATTTTGATAGGCTCTTTAGATGAGTAGGCAGAAAGTCATTGGGATGAAAATGTTCCAATTCCTGAAACCTTAACCCTAGATGGGTCATTAAGTGCTGCCTCCCTGGTGAACATGTGAAATGGTCTTAATCTTCCAGGGGAAGTATTTTCCTACATGGAGCTCTTCCTTAGTATCTGTACCTACAGTACATCCCCGATCTATCATATTATCTCCTGCTATTAATTTCTATCCCCTTAGGCTGTATAAACACTTCAAATAGGAAGATGTCTGTCTAGTGATCAGCTGCCAGTACCAAGCAACAGTTCTAAGAATGGCCATATGTATGAGACCTGGAAGATTAGCAATTGTCAATGGTCTAAATCTCTTGGTTACCTGTCTGTTTTTTGATTAAATTATGCTGCTATGATGAGTGCTCTGCATCTTATCTAATTTTGTGATGAATCCACTTTCTGCCATATTGCTCCCAAGCCTTTCTCTTGGCCTGACAGTTGTGATTTGCCTTGTCTACCCAGTGATTGTGGAAGAGCCTTCTTCATTTAGGATGTCAGCACCAGAGGAGGAAAGCAATTTAGTGGATTAAACTGCTATGCTCTCTAGGACAAAGACATATAATTTTGATAAAAGCAGAAGATGGGCCAGAGAAATTCTCTGGGATAAAAAAAAATAAACATATCCCCGGGGATTCTTGTAGAAATATTTTATGAATCCTGATGGGATGAATCTATTTCTTTATTGTCCCTCTGGAACTGAAATGGCTGAAGAACAAACTGTTTGCCAAGTAGTTGATGTGCAAAATTCCAATATATTTTCTGCAAAATACCTGTTTATGTTCTTTTCGGAGCTCAGTTATTAAAGAGACTCAGGACAAGGATTGTTGCAACTCCTTTGATCTAGTCCTTTCAAGTTGTTTTTATGTTTTGAGAAAAAGAGTCCCTGCCACCACTTTGTTCACCATGACAGAAAGGAATGGAAAACCCCTTTTCAAATTGGATTGCATTTACAGCTCAAATAGGATTGTTCATTTTGTTTCAAATCCCTGTCAGGTTGTTCATTGCACTCCATTTCTTCCTATTTCTGCATTAACCTGAAACTGATCTGGTCACATTTTTTAAAAAGGAAACATTACTTTTGATAGTTTATATATAAAGTAGCTATTTACAAGGATTTTACCCATACATACACATATTTGGCTCACCTGGGACCTGTTTGTTAATTCTAAAAGAGGGCGTAATAACACTTAGCAACAGCACTTAGACTTATATACCACCTTACAATGATTTTACAGCCCTCTCTAAGCAGTTTACAGAGTCAGCCTATTGCCCCCAACAATTTTGGTCCTCATTTTACCCAACTCAGAAGGATGAAAGGCTGAGTCAACCTTGAGCATGGTGAGTTTGAACTACCAAATTGCAGGCAGCCAGCAGTCACAGAAGTAGCCTGCAGTACTGTACTCTAACCACTGAACCACCAAGGCTCATATCAATTAATGTCAATTAAGATATTAAGATGCCACCATAATAATTTAATTAAAAAAATTAATAATTGTATACATATTGCCTTTGCTTAAAATACACAGTACACAAATTCACACATAAGACAGATCATGAGCCAAGGAGAAATCTTATCACTCAACAAAGAGTGAAAACCAGAAACATTTCCAAAACCACAATTGTGCAATGCACTAATCAGCACTAATTAAGCTGATTCAAATAACCTTCGAAGTTCCGGTTTCTTTACAGCTTGTAACTTGAGCTAAAGATCAAAGATGGAGAAGAAGCAGAAGCATTAGACAATCAGACCAAATGTTTTTAGCCATGATGTTTGCTGCTTAGAGTGACTGTTATATGAAGATGTGGAAAGAATTTTAATAATTGTATAGTTTTAATTCAAAATTAGATGTATTCCTATACTAACTCTGACTTTTCTTTTGATCATTAACATGATCTATAAATAACTGAAAACTATAGAAAAAACTATTTTGCAAAGATTGCTAAACCATTTCCTCCTCTGGCAATTAATGACCAGGCTAAACTAATTAAACAACAACAACAACAACAATAAACAAGGAAAAGTCTTTCACAAAACAGAATTTCTCTAAGTACACAAAGATAACACCCAGAGTCAGATGTAGGCATACACCAAAATAAGATAAGGATATTAAAAGCAGAGTTGTACGTCCATCAAATTAAACATTACGAAGGGCACATACACACACCACAACATACCACTTTCCCCATAAATACTACCAGCCTGGTACCTCAATTTGTAGCTACCTTTGAGTGTTTTTATGCTCCTTAATAACTTCTTCCTCTTAAAGCTGTTGAGTCTGATATCATTTTTACACAATCCTGGCTTGGATTTGGATTGTAAGAATCCTTCTGACAGAGTTCATAGACTGAATGCATGTGGCCTAGTAGGCTCTGCAAGATGGTGTATGGTTATCCCAAGCCACTGAGTCAAAGAAGCAATGGTAAACTATCCAGTTTTGAAAGACAAACTTTGGCCGAGCCATGAAAATGCAGGAATTTGCATGCATGCAGAAGCACAAAAGGAATCATGGTCTGATTTAATGCGTATTTTTTTTTACCAGGAATTCTTCTTCTTGTGCCATATTCATCATCAAACGTTGGCAATCATGTTGGTGATCCTATTTTTATCAACAGCTGCACAAAATAGTGCTGCTGAATTTTGACCAAACTAGTCCCTTAGATTTTGAAGCCATGATGTTTTTCTTTCTCTTAAGTGAAGTATGCTGTATTTTTCCAGGCGTCGCATCACATGTCCAAAATATTCTAACTTTTGCTTTTTTTATGGTTTTGATGATTTCCCTTGGATTTCCCTTGGATTTCCCATCTCCTCATTTCTGATTTTTTAACCAGGAATGGATTGAAGTATTCCAGACATCCAACATCTGACAAGTGTATAGACTCAAAGGCATTCTGAAGGCTATGTACTGTCTTGTCCAGTCTCCCCAAAACAAATTGATTGTGACTCTTGAAAGAGACAGGGAATTGAATAAAGTAAGGAAGCAGAGTCAAACAAAAGAAAAATCTGATCAGGCTCTAATTTTCAGTGCAAATAATTCTCTAAATGTGATAAAAGTAGCAGGTCACCTTTTCAGATTCCAAATTAGAATATCACAAATGTTTGGCAAGAGATCAAACATTTCAATAATTGTCCAGGTAATTGTGAAGCCCAATCTTCTCTTTCTTCTTCTCTTCCTCTCTCTCTCCCTCCCTTCCTTCTCTCTCTCTTTACTGTAAGGATGACTTGATTCCTTTTAATGAAAGAATGTGTGGCTTGATTCCTTTGAAGATATTTTCATATAATATTTTCTCAAAGCTATGGTTGAAATAGGATGGTATACTTCATGATGATTGATTATGTGCCAACCACATTGGTGTCAACTCTGAGCAACCAGATAGATACATTTTCTACATAACATTCTCAATCTGCTCTGTCAGGTCTTCCACAAATTGTACCCATTGGTGCTGTAATTGAGTCCACCCACTTGATATTGATCTTCCTCCTCTTTTTTTTTTCCTTTCACCTTTCCCAACACTATAAACTTTTTCAGAGATCGTATTATGTGTCTGAAGTAAGTAAAATATACCCACCCACCCCTGAATTATAATTTGAGCCTGGCCTTCTGTGACCCCATGGAGAACTCTGAGTTAATCTGTTCAATTATCCATTTGTTTTCTTGGCTATTCATCAGAGGTGGGTTTCAGCAGGTTCTGACCAGTTCTGGAGAACCGGTAGCAGACATTTTGAGTAGTTTGGAGAACCGGTAGTAAAAATTCTGATTGTCCCCACCCCCATCTATTCTCTGCCTCCCAAGTCCCAGCTGATCAGGAGGAAATAGGGATTTTGCAGTAGCCTTCCCCTGGATTGGGGACGGAATGGAGATTTTATCCTTCCCCTGGAGTGGGGTGGGAATGGAGATTTTACAGTATCCTTCCCCTGCCACACACCCCAAGCCATGCCATGCCATGCCCACCAAGCCACACCCACAGAACCGATAGTAAAAAATTTTTGAAACCCACCACTGTTATTCATGGTGTTTTCTGGAGTGTCTATGGAGTGTCTATTTTCAGGAATTTCCTCCCACAGTGAAATTCAAAAATATCAGTAGCCTTTCTATCTCTAGAGGGGGACTGGCCCAACTCACCTACCTGGCTTTTGGCTAAGGCAGGATTAGAATTAAAGGTCTCCAGTGTCTAGCCTTAACCACTACATCAACCTCGCTTTTACTACCACAGTAAATACTTTACTCTTCTTAAGAACAGTACAACTGTAATTAGGTGACTAATTGGAGAGCAATTTGGGCTTTACTCTGCAATATTCTTTTGATTTTAATGGCTTGCCTGTTTTTTGTTTTTTGTTTATTTTCATTTGAAAGTTGTAACAATGCTTTTTTATATTTCGGGCTGGATTGCCCAACATACTATTTTCTTTCTCCTTTTTTTAATCACTTCTGACATCAAATTATTACTAAATGGATAAATGGCAGTTAGCATAAATCCACAAGGAAGAAATAATCATATTTAGAGCTGACTTGCTCCATCTGACATTTCTAGTCATTTGTTTCCTTATTAAATGTGTCTTACCTTCAAAGTCTATGTTGTTAGCTATCGTTTTCTATCTTTTTCAAATCTCAAAACTAAGTCAAGGTCATTCCGAAGAATTGGAATGGGACAACGGTAACTTCACTACTATTCAGTATTGACGATGAACAATCCAGGCAGTCCTCCAGTTACAACAGTTCATTTAGTGACCATTTGAAGTTACAAAGGCATGGAAAAAAAGTGACTTAGGATGAATTTCCCACTTGCAGCATCACCATGGTTACGTGAATTACATTTGGATGCTTGACAGCTGGTTCATATTTATGACTGTTGTAGTGTCCCGGGGTCATGTGATTATCTTTTTTGACCTTCTGACAAGCAAAGCCAATAAGGAAGCCAGATTCACTTAACAACCATATTACTAATTTAACAACTGCAGCGGTTCACTTAGAGCCTTGGTGGTGCAGCAGACTAAAGTGCTATTAAGTAGCACCAGCTGCCTGCAATTACTGTAAGTTCAAATCTCACCAGGCTCAAGGTTGACTCAGCCTTCCATCCTTTCGAGGTAGGTAAAATGAGGACCCGGATTGTGGGGGCAATAAGCTTTGTATAAAAAAGAACATCGCTTGGGGGGGGGGGGGCGAAAGCCCTACTAAGCAGGTATATACAAAAGTATGAAGACTATTGCTTAACGCATTGTAAGCTTCCCTGAGTGTTCGGAGAAGGGCGGCATATAAATCGAATCAATCAATCAATCAATCAATCAATAAGGCAAGAAAGGTTGTAAAATAGTGGGAAACTCACTTAACAAATCTCTCACTTAGCAACATAAACTCTGGGTTCAATTGTGGTTGTAAGTTAAGGACTACCTGTATCTATTTCACATTTTAAATTTTATTCCTTTTTTTAACCCTTGTCTTCACAAAAACTACAAGAGATATGCAGTAAAAATCTACATTGCAACTGAAATCAGGCATATTTGATTTTGTCTTCTCTTCAAATTAATTGATAGCTAAAACATTATTTACTCAGGTGGAGTTAGCAGTGACCTTCAGAGGTTCCATCAGTTTCAGTCTGTTCAGTTCTGCTGGACCAAAGGTATGTTCAGGTACAGACAGCCTTTAGCTACTAAGTCATTAAGTGAGTTCATTCCTGGTTGGAAATTTCTCTTGCAACAATAACAACAACAACAACAATTCTCATTCCTGTTGGCTTTCGAAATAGTGTACAAAGCAGAAGAGAATTTTGATGAAATTCTCATAGCTAGCCTAGGATGGCTTTGTCCATATTGAATTACATAAAGAGCCAAGGTGGCGCAGTGGTTAGAGTGCTGTACTGCAGTTACTTCAGCTGACTGCTAGTTCAGCAGATCAGCGGATCAAATCTCACCGACTCAAGGTTGACTCAGCCTTCCATCCTTCCGAGGTGGGTAAAAGGAGGACCCAGATTGTTGGGGGCAATATGCTATTTAGTATACGGTCTTTGTTGTAAGCCACCCAGAGTCCTCGGAGAGTGGGCGGCATGGAAATACGAATAATAAATAAAGTGATAAAACACTGTATGACAAATTAGAAGACACACCACCACGGATAAGTTTCCGTTATCTTCTGAGAACTGGAGTACTCAAGGTATTCGTCAGTGCCATCTACCCTTCTCTGCCTGCTGTAATATAAAAACTACAACTCTTAAGCTGGTAGTATCCACATTTGACTATTCTTTTTCAATTGATGAAAGCAGATTAGTGAAAGAGATTCAATTCCAAATAGCTAAATAAGAAGCAGTAGAGTAGAGTAGGGTAGGGTAGGGTAGGGTAGGGTAGAATAACACAGTTGGAAGGGACCTTGGAGGTCTTCTAATCCAATCCCCTGCTCAAGCAGCAGACCTTATACTATTTCAGTCAAACAAATAGATTTTTTTTCTGCCGTTTTTCTACTATTTCTCCTTCATTATTTTTGGCTTCTTGCTGAATCCTAAGGAAGTTTTTAAAAAGAATTCCCATGTTTCCCATAACATTTGGACTGTCACCGCCAAAGGAAAGTCATTTGAAAAATATGAAGCAACAATATCTCTACCCACAGATTCAACTGAGAGTTGTTTGCTTCCAGCACCATAATAACCAACTCACTATGGAGATTCTAAGGAGCTTAGCCTGGAGATTACTAAACTCATAGTTGTATAGAAAGGGTTGTTACATTTTCAAAAACAAGAGGACAGCCACTTCTCCTGATAGGGCAATTTGGTAGAACTTTTAACCAAAAGACTAGGATCTAGACATGCAGGGGTGGGTTTCACTTACCTTTACCACCAGTTTGCCCCACGTGTGTGTGCACACTCGCTTTGTGCGTGCTGTCTGCATATGCACTAGGCCTTCCATGCATGCACTTTGCTCTCTTGAACGCCTTCCGTGCATGCACCCAGCCTCGAAAATGTGCCTAAATAGCACGACTTGGAGTGGGCAGGCCCATCCTCGATCACTGCTACCAGTTCGCCTGAACTGGTACGAACCGGTTGAATACCACCTCTGTAGACATGTAACACTGAGCTTTCAACTAGAAACTAGGACAAGGTATAATTCAGGATTTACTCCAAAATCTCTGCTTTGCAGCACATGAGGACACAAGTATCACACCGTCTTCAATATTTTAAAGGAGTTGCATCTTTTCATTGGCTTGTTCTCCATGATTAACAAAAACACACAACTACTTTAAGGTGTTGTAGACAAATAATACCTGTTGCAAAGCATCTTTTGGAGGTCAAAAATGAAATGCTCCACAGCCATACTAGATACATATTTTGAAGTTACTTTTTTCCCTTCATAAATTATAGAGGTGTGCACAAAGAGGAAACAATCCTTTAGAAATTGTACTGTGCAGAGGAAAGATTTCTTATTTCTCCCAGGTATTCTGAAGCAAAACAATTCTTTATATAACTAGAAAATGTAAAAAAGGACAAATTCTTTTTGATAACAGTGAGAAGCTCTTTCCTAAAGGTTCAAGCTTTATGGGAAGGGAAGAATTTTCTTTAAAATATGTTGGGAAGAAGAAAAAGTCATTCTTATATTGTATAATTTATGGAGGAGCATGGAAGGATCAATAGCTGCATATTAATCTTTCAGCTTTAGCTCAGAAATGCTCCAGAATGTGCAAAACCTTCCTCAGAACAACCATGTGATCCTGGGAACAAGACACGGGTACTTTAATTATCTGCAAGCAGGTGCTTTGTTTATGGTCCAGAAAATTCCAAAATTCTAACTATCAGTGATAGTAGCTGAGAAGGTAGATAAATATATAGACAATTGGTTGATAAGAATCTATCACTAGCACTTAGACTTATATACCGCTTCACAGTCCTTTTACAGCCCTCTCTAAGCGGTTTACAGAGTCAGCCTATTGCCCCCAACAATCTGGGTCCTCATTTTACCAACCTCGGAAGAATAGAAGCCTGAGTCAACCTTGAGCCTGGTGAGATTCGATCTGCCAACTGTTGGCAGCCAGTGATCAGCAGAGGTAGCCTGCAGTACTGCATTCTAACCACCGCACCACCATGGCTCTTATAGAGTCTAATAGATTCCATCCATAGTCCCTCAGATTTGGGGAGTGAAATATTAGTTTGGCAGTTGGCATGAGTTTGTGCACAGTAGTCTATGTTATTATACAGTTTGTCCTTGACCTACAACCATTATGATTGCAAGTGGTGATGGCTGTTAAATGGAAAAGCCTCACTTAATGACTCCACCTCCTGCTCTCCCCCTCCTTCTGAAACACCCCATGTACTACCTCCCAACCCTTGGGGTACCTACTGTTAGGATTCTATATGATGTATATAATGTTAGAACCAGTTGTCCAG
>WNWU01000019.1:4973036-4989100 GCA_012654045.1 Ptyas mucosa | reverse complement strand
GTGCAGTTACTCTGCTGGTTGGTAAAACAACATCAATATCCTTAACACCTACAGCCCTTGGGCCTACTTTTCCCCCCCCCCGGATTCCTGCAAGCATTTCTCATTCCACTGGGGCTTGGGCCTTCTCTCCACCCCTAGTCACAGAGGTGAAACGCTCCCGGATCAGACCGGATTGCCTGATCTGGTAGCGATCTTGGCCAGTGGTTCGGTGATCCAGTAGCGATGGCAGAAGAAAGCTCCGCCAACCTGCTCAGGTGTCATTACTTCCTGGTTAAAACCGGAAGTAATGTGTTTTTTACCTTCTGCGCATGCGCAGAAGGTCTGCATGTGCATGTGACCTGTGCGTGCAGACGATTGAAGTGAGAGCACGTGCATGGCGTGTGCGCTTCCGAACCGGTAAGGAAGGTAAGTAGATTTCACCCCTGCCTAGTCACCTATCATGTACTTACCTTCTGAAAATCTCTTGAGCTCTGGTGTTTTCTTCAGTGCTGCACAGACTTCATCAGGGAATTAGAATGGAGCAGACTATGACTGGGCTGTGTGGTGGCAGATTTGTGGGGACACTGAAAATGGCCGCATCCGGGAGCTAGCCACATGGCCCAAGGATGTATGTCCTGCCCTCATTTCCCAACAGGACATCTGAAGAACTCCAAAAATTAAGTGTGTGATAGGTGATAGAGGTGGAATAGGGAGTAGGCCCAAGGACTGTGGTAACCAGCGGTGGGTTTCATATTATGTTACTGCCGGTTTGCCCGCACATTGCACGCTCGCTTGATGCACAAGAGCCTGCCTTCTGCGCATGAGCCCGGCCTTCCGTGCATGCGCTTTTCTCATGCCCGTGTCTTCTGTGCATGCACCTGTCCTCAAAAACGTGCCTAAATAGGATGGCATAGAGCTGTGGCGGGTGCTGGGGCATGAACTGGTGTGATTTCCGCTACCAGTTTGGGCAAACCAGTCCGAAGCAGCTGAATACCACCTCTGGTGGTAACCCTACTTGGTGGAATGCGAGGGGAGAGAGGCAGAAGGTCTCTGCAGCATCCCGGAGCTCAGTTGTAAGGGTAAATGACTTCAGGAGGTGCTGAAGTGACTATAACTTTGAAATAGCTGCTTAGGGACTGATCATTAAGCTAGGACTACACGCAGAGCCTCAATGTTTTTATTTAAATGTAATTCTCTGGTTTTGCTTACTCGCTGCCAACAATTTTGGGGAGGGTGGCTATAGAAATTGGAGAAATGACTAAATGAGCGTCTGCTTTTATTTTCTATCACAATGATAATTTCCTCCAGTGTATTTTATTTTTATTTTATTTTTAACATGAAAGACATCCTTCATTTGAAATATATATTCCTTCAACTTGCATCAAAGTTGCCTTTCCTAAAAATCATGAAAGAGTATAAATGGTGGGGTGAAGGGTGAATTGATCAGCATTTACTCTTACAACAAACTGCTTTGACATTGAAGTAAAGGTTTAGGGGGAAAAAAAACATTCCATAAAGGTCACTTTTCCCCTTCTACTCTTGTTCAGGTTCAATCAGTGCATTGCAGGCCTTCTCGTACAGCTGCATGGAATAGAAAACGTTTGTAATCTGTACATTTAAGTGAATCTCCTTACTCAGCACTGTCTCCAGAAGTATTCCTCATTTGTCACGTCTGGTTATTAATCTTGCAATTTTGTAGCCGTATAATAATTGCCTTAATGGGTTCAGTAGATATGTAGATGTCATTCAGAATCAAATGAAAGAACCTAGAACTAAGGAGAAATTTCCTGACGGTTAGAAGAATTAAATCAGTGGAACAACTTTACAGATTACAGATTAACAGAGTTGGGAGGGACCTTGTAGGTCATCTACTCCAGTCCCCTACCCAAGCAGGAGACCCTACACCATTTTTGATGGATAGCAGTCCAGTCTTTTCTTGAAAGTCTCAAGTGATGAAATTCCCACAACTACCGAAGGCAAGCTATTCCATTGGTTGATTGTTCTGTCAGAAAATTTCTCCTTATTTCCAGGTTAAACCTCTCCTTGTTCAGTGTCCAACCATTATTCCTTTCTCCTCCATAAATATTAATAAAATAATAATAATAATAATAATAATAATAATAATAACAGCAGCAGCAGCAACAACAATAACAACAGTAATAGTAAAGTATATAAATTGTTGTTGTTGTTGTTGTTGTTATCATTATTATTGTTATTATTCCTCCAGAAGTTGTGAACGCTACAATACTGGAAATTTTAAAGAAGAGATTGGACAACCATTTGTCTGAAGTTGTATAGGGTTTCCTGCCTGAATAGGGGATTGGACAAGAAAACCTCCAAGGTCCCTTCCAACTCTGTTATTCTGTTTTTCTGAAAGGCTGGTTAATTAAATATAGGAATAATATGTTGAATTAAGAGTTTAATTTCCAAAATGGGTTCAGAGGAAATCTGGCTTCCTTTAATCTTTGTAGTCAATTTTTTGATAGATTCATAAGACTATTGTGACCATTACTCAAGGTTACCATCTTTTTCCAGTTGCAAAAATGTGTGAATTCAGCTTAAAAGCTGAATTCCTTAGCACGGTCACTCAAGCACTCATCACTTCCCGTCTGGACTACTGTAACACTCTCTACATGGGGCTCCCCTTGGGGTGCACCCGGAGGCTCCAACTGGTGCAGAATGCGGCCGCGCGGGGGATTATGGGAGCAACGGGGCGCTCCCATGTGACTCCTCTCCTGCGCGAGCTGCATTGGCTCCCGGTGGACTTCCGGGTGCACTTCAAGGTGTTGGTGATCACCTTTAAAGCACTCCATGGCTTAGGGCCGGGGTATCTACGGGACCGCCTTCTGCCACCAATTGCCTCCCACCGGCCAGTTCGCTCCCACAGAGAAGGCCTCCTCAGGGTGCCGTCAGCCAGACAATGCCGGCTGGCGACCCCCAGGGGGAGAGTCTTCTCTGTGGTGGTGCCCACCCTCTGGAACAACCTACCCCCAGAGATACGGGTGATCCCAGATCTCCAGATCTTTCGTCAGGCCCTAAAAACTCACCTTTTTCAGTTAGCCGGGCTGGCCTGATTTTATCTTGGTTTTAAAATTGATATTGATTTTAAATCGAAATATTTTAAATTAGTGGGCCAAATTCTATTTAATTTATTTTAAAATTATTTTAACTTTTGTGTATAAATGTTTTTATTCTGGCTGTTCACTGCCCTGAATCCGAAAGGAGAAGGGCGGTATAAAAGTTCAAATAAATAAATAAATAAATAAATAAATAAATAGCATTAAGTTTTTTAAAAAGATGCATTTTGAAGCATCCATTGTACTTCTGGGCAGCAAAAAGACAGTCTTTTCCCTTTAATTGATGTTATAGTAGAAGGAACAGATTTGTCTGAACTGAGGAGGTCAGTGTAAGAAGTGAGTTGGGGCTGGGACACTATTCAGGAGAAATTTGGTTCACAATCCGTTGGCTCAGTGGTGGCCAGTGATTGAAACTCATAAGGGAATATCTCTCCCACCGCCTTGAGTCCATAGGCAGTTCCATAGGTGGAAGGCGTAGACATTTTGGTGAAGTAGGGATGTTTAGTACTGTAATGAGCCCCAGACCGCTACTGAGTGAAGGAGTGGAACATCTGCCAGTTTGACCTGAGGTAACGGAATGTAAGGCAAGTGGCAGTTGGAACTTTTCAGGTGGAGAGGGGGAGTAGAATGTCTAACTCCTTAGCATCAGAGCGTGTTAATATACTGTATATGAATATACTGTATATGAAATAGTAATGATCTGATGGTAATTTCGAAAAATCCTTTCTTAGCAAGCACCTGTTATTTATTATTATATTATATTTATATACCGCTCTACTCCCGGGGGACTCAGGGCGGTGTACAGACAAATGATAAAATACATATAATACAAATATTTTAAAGAATTGATTAAAATACAATTAAATAATTTGGTCTTAAACCTAAAATTAAAACTCTAAATTTATGAGATTAAGATTTAAGAATATAAGAGCAATTTTAGAAGAGGTTAGTTCAGGCCAGCCTGCTGGAATAGAAACGTCTTGAGGGCACGGCGGAAAGCGCGGAGATCTGGGATTGTCCGTATCTCCGGGGGGAGCTTGTTCCACATGGTGGGTGCCCCCACAGAGAAGGCTCTCCCCCTGGGGGCCGTCAGTCGACACTGTTTGACCGACGGCACCCTGAGAAGCCCCTCTCTATGGGAGCGTACTGGTCGGTGAGAGGGTACTGGTGGCAGAAGGCGGTCTCGAAGATACCCCGGTCCTAAGCCATGGAGCGTTCTAAAGGTGGTAACCAAAACCTTGAAGTGCACCCGGAAGAACACAGGAAGCCAGTGCAGCTCGCGCAGGAGGGGTGTCACATGGGAGCGCCACATCGCTCCCATAACTACCCGCGCGGCTGCATTCTGGACCAACTGGAGCCTCCGGGTACTCTTCAAGGGGAGCCCCATGTAGAGAGCATTGCAGTAGTCCAGGCGGGAAGTGACGAGGGCATGAGTGACCGTGTTTAATGAGTCCCGATTTAGAAAGGGGCGCAACTGGCGTATCAGGTGAACCTGATAAAAAGCCCTTCTGGCCACAGCCATCAGGTGTTCTTCTAAAGATAGCTGTGAGTCCAGAAGGACGCCTAAGTTTCGAGCCCTCTCCGTGGGGGCCAATGACTCGCCCCCAATAGTCAGCGTTGGCACCAACTGACTATATCGGGATGTCGGAAACCACAGCCACTCGGTCTTGGATGGGTTGAGCCTGAGTCTGTTCCTCCCCATCCAGATCCGTACAGCCTCCAGGCACCGGGACATCACTTCAAGGGCATCATTGGGGTGCTCTGGGGTGGAGATGTACAGCTGGGTGTCATCAGCGTACTGGTGGTACTTCACCCCGAAACCACGGATGATCTCACCCAGTGGCTTCACATAAATGTTGAACAGAAGGGGCGAGAGAACCGATCCCTGTGGTACCCCACATATAAGGGGCCTCGGGGTCGATCTCTGCCCCCCTGCCAACACAGACTGCGACCGGTCAGAGAGAAAGGAGGAGAACCATCGCAACACGGTGCCCCTCACTCCCAACTCTTCCAGCCGGTGCAGCATGATACCATGGTCGATGGTATCAAAAGCCGCTGAGAGATCTAATAGGACCAGGGCAGAGGAACAACCCTTGTCCCGAGCCCTCCAGAGATCATCAACCAATGCAACCAATGCCGTTTCCATGCTGTATCCAGGCCTGAAGCCCGACTGGAACGGATCCAGATAAGATGATTCATCCAGGTACTGAGGAAGCTGTTGTGCTACCACACTCTCAACAACCTTCGCAACGAAGCGAAGGTTGGAGACTGGACGGTAATTAGCCAATATTGCCGGGTCCAGGGAAGGCTTCTTGAGGAGAGGTCTCACCACTGCCTCTTTCAAGAAGAGGAAGCCAAGAGGAACGTATGTGCCAAATTTCAAGTTTGTAGGCTTTACCGTTCTGGAGATTTTGTGATGAGTGAGTGGATTTTGCTTTTATATATATATAGATATACTACAGGTATGCATGGTGGGGATAATCAGCTCTGTGCCAAAATGCACAGAATGCCTTGTTGAACAGAACACATGGTATTTGGTCTAACCGTGTAGCAAAATGAGGTAGAAATAAAGTAGTAGAGTTTTTGTGCAAAAGTAGATTGAACTAAGAGTGCTGGTGGGAAAATCTTCTGCTGTGATCATGGTGACAAGCTTGATTTGCTTGTTGTTCATAGAAGAAAGGTAATAGAATATAATTTTTATTTATTTTTTTCTATTAGGGTATTTTAAAGAATGATTGTAGACCAGGAGAAATAAACCACAAACATGAAAACAAAAGAATAAAAAAAGTAAAATATAAATAGTATTTTAGTAAAATAAAAGTAGCAATCAATGGATCTAAAACACAGTGACTGCAATTTTCATAAAGTATATATTAAATATATCGCTTAACAAAAACTAAGGGTCGTTATTAAGCTTTGAGCCAAGAATACCTAGGAATATGGACAAAACAGTATAAATCACTGGCTGAAATCCTTTTTCTTCTTCCTCCTCCTCCTCCTTCTAATTTATATGTTATTCAACTCCCAACAACTCTTTAAAAAAGATTGCTAAGTCTCTCTCTCTCTCTCTGTCCCCACTCTCTCTCCCTTTATATATCTATCAGTGGAAAATGATGGATACAACATAGAGAAGAATTAATTACCAGTAAGTCTTTAATGGGCTAAATTAGGGCATTAACGCGCTAAAAGATTGACTGCCACAGCAAAGTACAGATAAGGGCCCATTTTAATCTATGCTAATCTCCTACTGAAACCACATGACTAAGAGGGATCATTCTAGGATCAAAGACTCATGTGTAATTTGCAAATTAACTTGTCCCAAGGGAAAAGTTAGGGAACCTAGAAAAAAGATCCTGGCACATTTTATCCATCCTTTACCCAGGGTACAGACGACATCGGTTGAGTTGATGGATATTTGGACACACTGTTTCTAAATACATATATTTGTATGTACATTTTGTGTATGTATATATATATGTGTGTGTGTGTGTGTGTGTGTTTGTATGTATGTATACACACACACACACACACACACACACACACACACACACACACAAATATATCAGTGGTAGTATTCACTTACCTACACTACTGGTTCGTAAATGTGAGCACACACTTCTGCGCATGCGCAGAATGTAAAAAGCAGGATGTGATGACGTCCGGGTGGGTGGGCGGAGCCTCCCGCAGCTGCTGCTACCGGTTTGCCCGAACTAGATAGAACCAGCTGAATACCACCACTGAAAGATAGATAGATAGATAGATAGATAGATAGATAGATAGATAGATAGATAGATAGATAGGTAGATAGATAGATAGATAGAAAAGCATACAAAGCCTACGAAAAAAGAAAAAAAGAAACATTGTACCTTTTACAGGGAGGATAAAAAAAGGGGTGTGGCTCACTGAGGAAGCCTAATAAGGCAGAAATGGTCCATCTGAGTCTCCCAGAAAAGAACAGAGAATTGGAGTTGGCTAGAGAAGAGAGAGGCCCAGAACCTGTGAATGTGATTTCACAAACCAGGGCTGCAGAACAACATAACTTACATAGGTAAAACCTGGCTAGATAGAAAAGCATACGAAGCCTACGAAAAAAGAAAAAAAAGATATATATATGTATGTATGTATGTATGTATGTATGTATGTATGTATATGTATATGTATATACACATACACACACAATATATACACGACACACATATTCATTACAAACAATTCTAAAAATACACTAAAATACACACATATGCATACACACACACACATCTGTATGTATATCTCTATATCTCTATCATCTCTATCTCTATATATGTAGGTGGTGTGTGTGTGTGTATCAGTGGTGGGTTGCCCCTGGTTCGCCCTGGTTCTATAGAACCAATAGTAAAACCGGTGGGAGGCTCCACCCACCAACCCCGTCATCAAAATGCTTCTGCACATGCACAGAAGCTTCTGTGCTTGCGCAGAAGAATGTGCACGTGTGCAAGCGAAGTGAGCACGTGCACGTGGCCCCACTGTGAACCGGTAGTAAAGGTAAGTAGAACCCACCCCTGGGGTGTGTGTGTGTGTGTGTGTGTGTGTGTATGTGTATGTATATTGTCAAAATAGTCATGACTGAGATGACATGGTAAAAAGGTCGGCCAATTGGGAGCTAAGGCAGACCGGAGCTAGGGCATGTCTTAGTCTGCAGCTTCTGAGTCTGTGCAGAGAAAAGGAAACTAACTAGTCTCTCTGCTGTACTCTGTGTTTGAACATGTCTGCTGATCTGAGCTGAAGAACCACTGTAGGTATTGTAAATATACTTTATGTGTTATTATGAATATAAAGAAGTTAATCAGTTAATCAGTTAATCAGTTAATCAGTTAATCAGTTAATCAGTTAATCAGTTAATCAGTTAATCAGTTAATCAGTTAATCAGTTATCTGTATGTGCTTCTAGATTTGATTTTTGCAAGAAACTCTGAAATGTGTGTGTGTGTGTGTGTGTGTATGTATTTGCATGTACATTTTTGTGAGCCATATCACAAAATTCTGATACAAGAAGTGATCTGTAGGTCTTCAATAAATCTTAGAATGTAAGAGCTGAAATATCTTTGGATGTCATTGCAGGAATTCCTAACAAATAGACATCTACCCCTGTTTAAATGCCATCAAGAAAGAAAGTCCCAAGGCGCTCTTTTCTCTTGCACAAAGCATTTAGAGGAGGCTATTAGCAAATTGAGATAACACTAGCAAAACACTCTTCCTCAGAATGTTAAAACAACTATATCTGTTTTCAGATCTAATCAATCATTACTGAAGTCATTAGCGCAGTCATGATTTTTGCAAAGATACCAGGGCTGCTTCAGGGGCTGTCTCTGGTTATCTACACAGGCCAGCAATACTTATGATGGGAATGCTGTATCCTAAAGGAAATATCTGCTTTAACATTTGCAGGAGAGGCAGTTTGCTGATTCCAATATACTTTGTGAAACACCTCTAAAAGGTTTTGCTTTGTTCTGCTAATTTAATGAGATAAAACTCTGTAGAGATTCTCCGTCATCCAGGTCATGGTTGTCCCAAAGATGCTTTTTCAGGAGGCAACTGGACTTTCTTGGGGTTTTTTTTCCTTTTGAAGACGTTTCGCTTCTCATCCAAGAAGCTTCTTCAGCTCTGACTGAAGGATAGTTCATTCCCCACTCTCCTGTCAGAGCTTAAGAAGCTCTTTTTTCCTTCTTCAAAAGGAAAAATAAACCAAGGAAGTCCAGTTGCCTCCTGAAAAAAAAAAAGCACCTTTGGGACAATTTAATGGGATGTTATGATCCAGTTCACAGAGAGCTTCAGAAGGCATGAATCTGATGGGTTTGCATCAGAGCTTCATCACTGGAGGCTTTCAAGAAGAGTTTGGACTGCCAAATGGTGTACGATCTCTTGCTTGGGTGAGGGGTTGGACTAGATGATGTACAAGGTCCCTTCCAACTCTGTTGATCTAAAGAAGATGGATAGAAAGGTAAAGGTTTCCCTGCCCAGTCATGTCTGACTCTAAGGCGTGGTGCTCATTTCTGTTTCTTGGCTGAGAGAGCCAGCGTTGTCCAATGACATTTTTGGTGGTCATGTGGCCAGCATGCCAAAGGCGCATGGAAGACTGTTACCTTCCCACCGAAGTGGTGCCTATTAATCTACTTGCATTTGCATGCTTTTGAACTGCTGGGTGGGCAGGAGGAAGGGCAAGGAACAGGAGTTCACCCTGTCGCGCAGCACTCGGGTCTCAAACCCTATAGATAGAATTGCTTCTCTGTCATTAGAATGAACGGGTAAATGTCTGAACCTGATTGCTCTTTTGGTCTCATGAAGAAAGGAATCAATCTGTGGAACAGCAGGCTGCTTGACAAAATTGCAGGCGTCTGTGCTGTTTTTGCCCCCACCCATTTGAGCCTTCTCCATCAGTGTTAGCACAGCAGAGTTGCCAATAAAGCCACAATCTTTACAGAGTGTGGGAGGAGTAGGGAGGAGGCATACATATTGGAGCTCTGCAGCCACCAGCAAATAAAGATGTTCAGAGGTCAAAAGAAAGAAGATATTTTTTTCCGATCAGAGAAAAGAAGAGGAGAAGGGACAGGAGGAAGAGGAGGAGGAAGAAGAGGAGAAAGTTGTATAGTGGTGGTAGTAGTAGTAGTAGTAGTAGTAGTAGTAGTAGTAGTAGTATAGTAGTAGTAGTACCAGCAGCAGCAGCTCACTGAGGCAAAACACAATGTGAAAATCCCAAGAATTCTATAATACATGCTGGCCAATATTAAAGGTAAAGGTTCCCCTTCCACATATGTGCTAGTCGTTCCCGACTCTAGGGGGCGGTGTTCATCTCCATTTCAAAGCTGAAGAGCCAGCGCTGTCCGAAGACATCTCTCTGGTCATGTGGCCGGCATGACTAAACGCCAAAGGTGCACGGAACGCTGTTTCCTTCCCTTCATAAGGTGGTCCCTATTTTTCTACTTGCATTTTTTAAGTGCTTTCAAACTGCTAGGTTTGCAGAAGCTGGGACAAGTAATGGAGCACACCCCATTACGCAGCACTAGAGATTCGAACTGCTGAATTGTCAACCTTTAGATCGACAAGCTCAGTGTCTTAGCCACTGAACTACCATGTCCCTGGCCATTATTAGAAAAAAAAAGGGGGGGGGAATAGAAATTTTTCTCATCTCTTATAAGGAGGTATAAAGAAACCACCTACTCCAGACTCCTATGGTTTTTATATGTATCTGGAGTCTAGGTCAATGTAATTTAGTGTAGTTTTGAAAAGAATCTGGGACACTCTTCCAAAAATGTTGTCAAGAAAACTGCAAGGGCTAAACCATTTGGTCACCGGAAGTCAAGAGTTACATGAAAAGACATAGCTATGAAAATTTTGAAAATGATAGCAGCATTGATAGCCTATTGCCGTGATGGCGAACCTATGGCACGGGTGCCACAGGTGGCACACGGAGCCATATCGGTGGGCACGCAAGCTCAGCTCCGGCATGCATGCATGCACCAGCCAGCTGATTTTTGGGCCTTCTGGACCCACCAGAAGTCAGGGAACACACTGTTTCCAGCCTCCGAAGGGCCTATGGGGTGTGTGGGGAAGGGTGTTTTTGCCCTCCCCAGGCTCCTAGAAAGGCTCTGGAGCCTGGGGTGAGCAAAAAATGGGCCTACCGTGCCGACCGTGCCATCACGTGCCAAAAGTGGGGGGAGCACAGGGGTAGGGTGCATAGAATTATGGATGTGGGCACGCATGCATGTGACCCCACCGCATTCCCCCCGCTTTTGGCACGCGATGGCAAAAAGGTTAGCCATCACTGGCCTATTGTAATTTCACTTCCCGCCTTCACTTTCATTTTAAACTATGGCATGGATTAGAAGACCATCCATAAGTAATATTCAGTGTGTTCTTCAAGAAAAATGGATTTGGAGATGACACAGTGCCGCCTCCTTTGTATGTGATGGCTGACTTGGCTTCCTAGATCTGAAGCATTACAAAAAGCAATTTCATTGTGAATAACCTGAGATATTTATATGGAGCTGACATGCCAATTCCCTTATTTCTGAAATCTGAGAAAAGAGCAGCTTGCCTTCCGTGGCTATCATAGCTAAAGGTCATGTGAATTATACTTGTGTGGCAAGAAATAACTCTGTGACTTTAGTTGCTTTTTCTTTATCACAATAAATATAGTTACATTTTCTATGTCCTTTTCTTCAGCTTATTATTAAATGCATGCTAGCTGCTCGGCTGTGAAGTTCTCCAAACTGTTGATAGCTCAATGTTATTATTTTGCAATATACATTCCGGCATCTTGTGTACGGAAAGAGACGCATAACATTAACAATTGTTTTATTTTTAGGTTGCCATTTTGTAGTCGCTCTGTTTTTCGTGGAAATGAAGTGCAATAAAATACCTATAATACTGTATCTGCATAACAAGGTCAATAAAAATGTGTGTGGGGGAATAGCATATTGTTATAACTTTAGATTAACATTTGATTGTTAAAAATTCTGCTGCAAGAAATTTAATTATATTTAATGCTGATTGTATCAGAGTTCTTGAATGGGAAAAACTGTGAAAAATTAATGCATCTAATTTATGCTGTAAACTTTTCAACGTAGATTTTATAAAAATGATTCTTTTGATAGATATTCAATTGCACATATTATGCAGCAGATTTTAAAAATTAGTCCCCCTAGAGCCTTGTATATTTTAATTACTTTGATGCTTTATTGAAGGTGATTTGCCCACACAAATTTCTCTAGGACCAATATTTCCTCTTTATTATTTAAAGTCATGAATATTCCATATGCTACTAGTCCTCAACTTATGACTACAACTGAGCCTGGAATTACAGGTGCAAATTGTGGTAATTATTTTGTGGATCACTGCACCCAATTTTACATTCTTTTTTGTGGTGGACGTTAAGCAAACACTTTTCTCCCAATGGGTGGGTTTTTTTTACCAGAAAATGGAAGTAAATGCCAGAAACCAGCAAAAAATACCAAAAGTTATGATTACATGTTGAGGGATGCTGCAAACTCGTGTAAATGCGAACCACTTGCCAGGCAGCCAAAATATGACCTTGTGACTAAAAGGAGGGTACAGCTGTTGGAACTTTGAAAATAGGTGTAAATAGCTCTGGGGGTGTCCATTGTAACCTGAAACAGTCACTAAACTGCCAGTCATTAAGTGAGGACTTACTTGCATTGAAAATGAAGAAGCTTGTTTTGTCTTGAGTTCTGCATTTGTAACTGTAGGACTTTGAGTTCTGGGTACTTATTTGTTCATATATCTATTTGCAACTATTTGAAAATTGTTTCTTTCTTTTAGTTCTAGGAAGCCTGCTTTGCTTATTATTATTGATTATATTTCATTAATCCATATTGATTATTAATATATACCTAGGTAATGTTTTTCCTGTGTTAATCTGAGTTATTTAAAAAAAATGTGAAGCTCACCCTTCTGATGTTCATATGGCCAGGTAAGATGGCCTGAGTGGAACAGAATTAGAAACTCACCCTACAAAATTCGGCTACAATATTCAATTAGACAATTAGGAAAAATTATGGACAATAAATTATAAATTAACAATGTCAGTACCGTATAAGGAAAACCTGTACAAAATGTTCTATAGGTGGCACCTTCCACCAGCCAGACTGGCAAGAATGTTTCCCAACACCTCTCCAACATGCTGGAAATGTAAACTTCACAAAGGAACCTACTATCACATGTGGTGGACCTGCCCAAAAACAAAACAATATTGGCAAATGATCAGAACACAAGTAGAAGAAATCACATAACAAAGATTAGAAATGAGGCCAGAAACCTTTCTATTAGGTATAATCAATGGACAATAGGAAAAGGAAATAAAATACTTAATCATCCATATAATAACAGCAGCACGAATAATTTTTGCACAAAATTGGAAGAGTAGTGACACACCGACAGAAGATAGAGTAATTAGTAAGATCATGGAATGTGCAGAAATGGACAGACTCACAAAGGAACTACAAGATAAAGAGGGACATGATTCTTATCTAGTATGGGAAAAGTGGTATACCTGGTTGGAAAATAGAAAAAGGAAAAAAGAATAGGGAGCAATTGGAGTTACAGAAACAGGAACATAAATCACTAACATAAGCTAACAGTGAACCATAAAGATAGATATATGAGTAAGACCAAACAAGGAAGAGTAAAAACACAAATAAGAACATACATTACAGTTGCGATATTTTTGACAAAATGTATATTTGAACTCTTTGTTTACATGTTTTGTTTTGTATGTTTTGTTGTCACTCGTTTTGTCTTGTTTGTACTTTTAAACTAATAAAAATTTATTAAAAAAAAAAACTCACCCCAACCTGGTTGTAAGTTGATGACTACTTGTATTAGAAGTAAGCACAAATTATTTACCTAAAAACAGTGTCACAAATAAACATCAATATAATTTAGAGGTGAATGGAAACTTGCTGTTCTTTCCACAGTCTGCAAAAATGGAGATCTGGGTTTGTGTCTTTTGCTTTGATCGTAATGGGATCATATTGAAAAGGAAGTTGGAACATAAGGAATGTAATGTAATGTTCATTAAAAAAGAAAAAACCTCTCAAATTTTAAAGTTGCGATACTGATGAATCAGAAAGTTGTGAAACTGATGATGAGTCAGAAAAGAATGAAGATAACCCAATTGTGTGACTCACTATTAAGAGGTAATATACCTTAATACCGTGATGGCGAACCTATGGCACGTGTGCACACGTGGCATGGGGAGCCATATCTGTGGGCACACAAATGTTGCCGTAGCTCAGCTTCAGTGCACATGCGCGCACCATCTAGCTGGTTTTTGGGCCTTCCAGTCCCACCAGAAGTCGGGACGTAGGCTGTTTCCAGCCTCCGGAAGGTCTCCAGAGGGTGAAGGGAAGGCCGTTTTTGCACTCTCCGGGCTCCTAGAAAGGCTCTGGAGCCTGGGGAGGGCAAAAAATGGGTTTTCCAGTCCCACCGTGCCATCGCATGCCAAAAATGGGGGGAGCATGGGGGGTCACACACACATGCACGGGAGGTGGGGGGCACATTGAATTATGGGTGTGGGCACATGTGTGTGTGATCCCCCTATGCTCCCCCCCACTTTTGGCACGCGATGGCAAAAAGGTTACCCATCACTGCCTTAGTATATCAAATTTCATAGAAAAATGATGCCAGGACTTTCAGATTATACATTAGCTATTTACAGTTAGCTATTTTCATTTTGCAGTTTAAAGTCTGCAGCATAATAGGAGAATATCCGTAGCAAATTTCCGACAAAGAGGTTGATAGATTTGTATGCTATGTGACAGTCTGATGGCAAAGAATAATGATGTTGTTTCGTGAATGCTGTGGGACCAATTGTTGAGAAGTAAGGAATGCTAATTAAGCCCTTCATATTCTCTTTTTAAACATTCTTAAAATATGTAGTTGGTGGAATAATGGTGAAAGACTGTTGTGCTCAACCTAACATGAAGCTTTCTTGATAGTGTAGCTGAAATATTTGCTTTCCACTCTTGGAGATATTTTCTGGATTTCTCAGTCTAGCCACTAACTTAGACTTCAGTGATTAAGCTAAGGTAGATTTGTTGACGTGGTAGAAATGGAATGTCATTATCTTGTACCAAGATATGTTTTCAACTCCCCAGTTTGGTCTAAGGTGCTAGAAGGCTACATGGTTTTCCAACTAAGTATCAACTAGCACTGTTTAGTAGAATTTGGAAATTGTCAAACTTGATGCCTTGGGTGAATTAAAATCTATTTAAAATCATCCCGATCTTCTCTACATTAGGATTTTGTGTTGAGACCTTACTAAAAGAATAACAGAATAATAATAACAGAATAACAGAGTTGGAAGGGACATTGGAGATCTTCAAGGCCAACCCCCTACTCCGGCACAAATGGTATTGGATTGGTTGTCCAATCTCTTCTTGACAACTTCCTGCATTAGAATACCCACAACTTCTGGAGGCAAGTAGTTCCACTGATTAAGTGTCCTAACCATCAGGATTTTTTTTCCTTAGTTCAAAGTTGCTTCTCTCCTTGATTAGTTTCCATCCATTGCTTCTTGTCCTGCCTTCAGGTCAGTGGTGAAATTCAATGTTTTCTTTACTACCGGTTTTGTGGGCGTGGCTTGGTGGGCATGGTGTGGCTTGGTGGGCGTGGGCATGGGTGTGACTTGGTGGGGGTGGGGGTGGCTTAGAGGGTGTGGCAGGGGAAGGATACTGCAAAATCTCCATTCCCATCCAATTCCAGGGGAAAGATACTGTAAAAACTCCATCCCCACTCCACTCCAGGGGAAGGATACTGCAAAATCCCCATTTCCTCCCCACTCCTGGAGGAAGGATATTGCAAAAACTCCATTCCCACCCCAATCTGCGGCCAGCCAGAGGTAGGATTTGCTGGTTCTCCGAACTACTCAAAATTTCCGCTACCGGTTCTCCAGAACCTGTCAGAATCTGCTGGATTTCACCCCTGCTTCAGGTGTTTTGGAGAATAGCTTGACTCCCTCTTCTTTGTGGCAGCCCCTCAAATATTGGAACACTGCTATCATGTCACCCTAGTCCTTCTTTTCATTAAATTAGACATACCCAATTCCTGCAACCAGTTTTCATGTTTTACCTCCAGTCCCTTAATCTTCTTTGTTGTTCTTCTCTGCACTCTTTCTAGAGACTCAACATCAACATCTTTTTATATCATGGCAACCAAAACTGGAAGCAATATTCCAAATGTAGAGTTACCAAGACATTATAAAGTGGTATTAACATCTCATGTGATCTTGATTCTATGCCTCTTTAATGCAGCCTAGGACTGTGCTGGCTTTTTTGGCAGCTGCATCACTCTCCAGGCTCATATTTAAATGATTCTCCACTCGCATTTCAAGATCCCTCTCACAGCTACTACTATTGAGCCAAGTGCTATTTTACATCTATTGCATTGCATTGCATTGCATTGCATTGCATTGCATTGCATTGCATTGCATTGCATTGCATTGCATTGCATT
>WNWU01000019.1:4942369-4952476 GCA_012654045.1 Ptyas mucosa | reverse complement strand
TATGTTATGTTATGTTATGTTATGTTATGTTATGTTATGTTATGTTATGTTATGTTATGTTATGTTATGTTATGTTATGTTATGTTATGTTATGTTATGTTATTACTTTACTTTACTTTACTTTACTTTACTTTACTTTATTTTACTTTATTATTTTATTTTACTTTACTTTACTTTATTTTATTTTTTATTTTATTTGTCAAGCATATATAAGATAACATATAAAAGTATAAACATAATTTGAATACATGAAAAGGATACAAGTAAAAAGGGACATTAGGACAGGGACGGGAGCATGTTGGTGCGCCTATGCATGCTCCTTACAGACCTCTTAGGAAGGGGGTGAGGTCAACAGTAGACAGTCTTAGGCAGTGATGGCTAACCTTTTTGCCATCGCGTGCCAGGAGCGGAGGGGGAGGGGGAGTCATGTGCACACGTGCCCACACCCATAATTCTATGCATCCCACCCCCAAGCATGTGCGCATGACCCCCCCCCGCTGCCCCTCGCTCCTGGCACGTGATGGCAAGGTGGGCCCAGTAGGCCCATTTTTCTCTCTCCCAGGCTCCAGAGCCACCGATATGGCTGTGCGTGCCACCTGTGGCACGTGTGTCATAGGTTCGCCATCATGGGTCTAAGGTTAAATTTTGGGGGGTTTGGGGAAGAAACCACAGGTAGTGCATTCCAGGCTTTGACCACTCTGTTGCTGAAGTCGTATTTTCTGCAATCGCGTTTGGAGCGGTTTACCTTGTGTATTGTTTTGGTTGAAGTTGAAGTAGTCATTGACAGGTATTATTATGAGATTCATTCTCCAAGCTTGTGGGTTGGTTTTTGAACATTTTGCTAGGTAACATCTTCAGCAGACTTTAGTGGATGTCAATGTTCTGTCTATAAGGGTTTTGTGTGGTCAGTAGGTCTTGTAATGAGTTATGGGAGGGTGTGAGGAACTTGTGATAGGTCTTGTGATGGGGCGGGGCCAGTCAGAGGTGGTATTTACTGGTTCTCTGAACTACTCAAAATTTCTGCTACCGGCTGTCCAGAACTGGTCAGAACCTCCTGAAGCCCACCTCTGACTCAGGGCCATATAATTTATTAGAAAAAATGTTTGGGATGACATTTTTTGTTCTACTTTAGGGAGAAAAATGTAGTAGAACTGTTCCAATCATCTCCATCCTTCTCCCTTCCCCCCTCCCTCCCCTCCCTCTCTCTCACACACACACAGAGTGAGAGAAAGAGTAGTAGTAATATATGGTTAATGATGAGAGAGACAGAGAGAGAGAAATTATATATTCTGAGTTTAGCAAATTGTAGCTCTAAAGTTTAATGTTTCATCTCAGAATCAGTGCCACGAAAGGCTGTTTCTAAATTTATTTTGCTATATCTTTAGCATCTGGATTATTTAGTACATCTATTCTGAAACCTAACAGTGGGCAAATAATATGTAGAAACCAATTAATTCAAGAAATAAAAATGTTAATAATTCTTATTAAAATGAAAGTGATGATGATATCAAACTGTTAAAGCTGCTTCTTTTTTAAAAATAAATATATAAATCAGCCAGATATTGGAGAAGAATTTAAGCATATTCCATATACTAAAATTCTGTCTTCTGTGAGGAAAAAGGGAACAATTTCTTTTGGAGGGAAAAAAAAAGTAGGCTATTATTTTAAAAATAGTGTCTCTTATAAAATATGCAGTTTACCAAAGAGAGCAAATTATCTTACATTGTTCAAATGTTGCATTTATGCCAAAGGAAAGGGTTTACCAGTGTTCCATAGCATTGCTACATCTGATCCAACTTTCAAGAGAAAGTCTTGGGTAATAGATATGCCTATTATCTAAAAGCACACCATTCTTTTTCTTTACTTCAGCACTGCTTCCACTTACCCTTTAATCAAGAAAATATCTAATTATATAACAGCTCTACTTATCAATTATATTGTGTGTTCTAAAACACTTTACATGTCATTATTTCAGATGTAGCAGAAAGTGTGACATTGTTCTCCTTAAAAAAAAAGAAAATAAAGATCAAAAGCTGAGTTCTTCTCACCTGTTGCCATTTATATTTATTACCATATTCACTTTCTGCCAGTAAGTTTTTCCCATTGCTCATTTGCGATTCCACTCTGTGCTGTGGGACGATGATTTCTTTTGTTAAGAGTCAGTTGGCAAGATCTAAGAAGGATGATGAGAACAAATGTGAATAAGTTATACATGTCGTGGATGGCTGTGATTACTTCATCATGAGCACACGCTGGAGATTAAACTATATTCCTTGTGGTACTGTTTATATTACATTCTTCATGGTGACTAATGCAGGGATTAGATTTTCAGCCCAGTTTAATTTGCTCAATTAGAGAAAGGAAGCCACCTCAAAGACTAAAACAGGAAGAAAATTCCCTGAAGTTCCTCAGTTTTATTTTTTTTTAAAAAAACCCTAATTTAGATCAAGAGAAGACTGGGAGTGAATATTTATTTTGCATAACAGAAGCATGTCACATCACCTTAAGAGTATTTTGATAGGCTTAAATATATTGAAAAACTAACCAAGTCAGATCATCTATGCAACTTAGTCTAAGAAATTTGGAGAGTACATTAAGTATAAAGATTTTAGTGATTGTATGACAGGGGTGACAGATATATACGTATATTAGTAGATAATATTTTATTGTTTTCCATTCTTAGGTTGTTGTAGCTGAATCAACCAATTTGTTGTAGTTGAATCAATCCATATAGGCAGTGGTGGGATCCTTCTGGTTTAACAACCGGTTCGGTGATTGCTGCGCGCGTGTGCGCAGTTGAACAAAAAATCCCCTTCCATGATAGTGCTAGGGAATTAAAACTGAGGCACGGCAATCTGTTCTGCCGTGCTAATCAGCTGCGAAGATAAAGGTAAGTAAAGGGCAGGGTGGGTGGGCAGGCCCAGCTGATCATCAGAGCAAACTGGTTCGCTCCCAGCTGATCGTCGGCGCTGCTGGTTCTCCCAAACCGGTCTGAACCGGTAGAATCCCACCCCTGCATATAGCTTGATTTAAAAGAGACCTTACTTTTTAGTTAGTATTTGAGATTTTTGTAGAAGGAGAATTTGAAGACTGATTTTGATCTCCATAGATGTATTCAGTTACAGATGTCTGTAGAGACTCTCAGTCATCCAGGTCATGGTTGTCTCAAAGGTGCTTTTTCAGGAGACACTGAACATTCTTGGGTTTTTTTTTTCCTTTGAAGATTTTTTGCTTCTTATCCAAGAAGCTTCTTCAACTCTGACAGGATAGTGGGGAATGGAAGAATTTATAATCCTTACAGGCATTTGGTCATTTGCATCCTTTTAGAGCAGGGATGTCAAACTCAATTTTATTGAGGGCCACATCAGGGTTGTGTTTGACCTCAGGGGCCAGGGTGGGTGTGGCCAGGGTGGGTGTGGCCAGCTTGATGTCACTCAAGTTGGGGGGCCGTCTGTGGTTTTCTGCCAGCGAAAACAGGCTCCAGAGTTCTATTTTCAGCTGTGACGGCCTCCTGCCACCCTCTGCCAGTGAAAATGGAGCTGGGGGGGGCATGTGCCCCCCGAGTTCCGGTTTTACTGGCAGAGAGCTGCAGGAAGCTGTCACAGCCAAAAATGGAGCCTGGGAGGGTTGCAGGCTCCATTTTCGCTGGCAGAGGCATCGCAGGCCAGCCCTTTGCAGTTTCCAGGGTGGTCCTGTGGGCCAGGTCTAAGCACCCCGCAGGCCAGATCTGGCCCCTGGGCCTTGAGATTGACACTCCTGTTTTAGAGAGTCATTGAAGTACTTGGAGATTTATCTGTGTCCTCAGGGTCACCTGAGTAGGGCTCCTGGTTCCTGTAGTCTGCAATTTCTTTTCCTCTGGAAATCCATTCCTACTCCCACACCATTCAAAGGGTGTTCATCCCAAATTGTATAGATAAAAGTCTGTAGAGATTCTGCACTATCCTGCCAGAGCTGAAGAAGGTTCTTGATAAGAAGTGAAACATCTTCAAAGAAAAAACAGAAAAGTCCAGTTGCCTCCTGAAAAAGCACCTTTGGGACATTCAGTTACAGAGTTAGTTATACGTTCTTTTAACATGTTTGTCACCTCTGCCATAAATCACTAAAACCTTTACACTTCATGTGCTCTCCAAAATTCTTGAACTAAGTTGCATAGGTGATTTGACCCACCAAGACCATTTTTCTAAACTCCTATGTCTTAATATCATCTGGGATCTTTCAGTCCCTTTCCCCCCCACAATTGTTGACCTCTATGAAAGCAAACAGCAGATTTGATTGTTAGTCTAGATTTTCACAGCTGCTAAAGATGAGATTTGTACTGCCAGGTCTGGTTTCAAATCTGCTCTGGCAAAGCTAGCAAAATGTCAGCACGTATTCATTGTCTCACAGAGCATCATTACAAAAATCATACAAGAGAGCTTGGCTGTCTTTTTGAAGGTTCTCTTCCATTTGGAATGGCCCAAGGGGAATAAAGTCTGTTTATCTTGGACAACATACTTTTTAAAAAATCATTGATTTCTTGTTAATCAATCAAAATATATTTGGAGGTGCGAAAGAAAGACTTCATTAAACCCAGCAAATAATGTGAGGAATCATGAAATAAGGAGACAGAAGACTATGTCTCTTATAAGAGTTCCATCTTTCCCATAAACTATGCTTTATTTTTATTTTATTTATTTAGTTTATCAAACATATACGAGATAATAGGTATAAGTATAAACATGGACATAGCACAGGTAATGAGTACAAATAAATGGGACAGTGGGACAGGGATGGTCGGCACCCTGGTGCGCTTATGCACACCCCTTACAGACCTTTTAGGAATGGGGTGAGGTCCACAGTAGACAGTTTAAGGTTGAAGCTATGTGGGGTTCAGGATGTAACAACGGAGTCAGGTAGAGCATTTCAGGCATTGACCACTCTGTTGTTGAAGTCATACTTTCTACAATAGAGTTTAGAATGGTTTACTTTGAATTTGTTTGCCTGTGTATTATTGTGGTTGAAGCTGAAGTAGTCGTTGACAGGTAGGACATTGTAGCAGACAATTTTGTGTACTATGCTTAGATCAGACCGCAGGCGGCGCAGTTCCAGGTTGTCCAAGCCCAAAATTTCAAGCCTGGTGGCATAAGGGATTCTATTGTGAGCAGAGGAGTGGAGTACCCTCAGTGGTGGGATTCAGCCAGTTCGCACCAATTCGGGAGAACCAGTTGTTAACTTTCTGAGCAGTTTGGTGACCTGGTTGTTGGAAGAAATCATTAGGGCAGAGAACCGATTGTTAAATTATTTGAATCCCACCACTGAGTGAAATGCTTCTGGATCCGCTCAATTGTATTAATGTCTAATATACAGTGTGGATTCCAGGCAGACAAAAGCATTGCTGACCAAAAAAAAGAGAGCATATGCTGACAAAAGCATTGGATATGAAAGGTTACAATATAATCAACAGTCTATCTGCAGTCATTGATTTGCAGCTAATTGTCTTCATAGGCTATTTGATGCAGTAAAGGAGAATATTTGTATTTCGTGGTTGAAGCGAGAGGACCTTGGTGCTCTCTGAGCTTGCTTGTTTTCTTGCAGACGTTTCATTACCCTAACTATGTAACATTGTTAGTGCTAGGCTGTATTTGATACATTAGTAGGCAAGAATTAATTTTGCAGAAATAAATGCACCATATTAATGTGGTGGTGAGAATTTTTTTTTCCTGCCTTGCTGGCCCTGCCACACAGAGAATGTCCTTTTCTAAACAGTACATGTGAAGAACATGTTCGGATGAATTGATAGGTATCGAGTGCAGGAAATCAGGAAACCCAGGCAGTTCAAATGAATATAAAGATTTATTGCAAGCTAAAGCTCTCTACAAGAATCTGAACTACTAACAGTCCAAGCAAATTGGCAGTAGCTAAGGATCAATAGAGTTCAAGGTGGGTGCAAAGGGACTTGAGGCTTCTGGGTGAGAAGGGACTTGAGACTGATGGTGTGTTTGACCCCTCCTTCAGGCCAGTGGTAGGTTCCTCCCGGTTCCTCCCGGTTCCGCTGAGCCAGTAGCGGTGACAATATGATGTCACCAAACCGGTTCTGCCCCCCTGCCCCCCCTGCCCTCCACCCCCACCCCCGCGTTATTCTTACCTTTTATTTGGCCCCACCCCCAATCTATAGTTTTAGTTATAGGTAGTTCCTGACTTACCACCACAATTATGATCAGAATTTCCATTATTAAGCAAGGCTTGATTTTTATGATCTTTTTTGCCATGGCTGTTAAGTGAAGCACTGCAACTGTTAAGTAAATCATGCCGATGTTAAGCAAATTCTGCTTCCCCCATTGACTTTGCTTGTCCGAAGATGGCCAGGAAGGTTGAAAATGACAATCATGTCATCGTGGGATCCTGTAATCATTGTAAACACATGCTGTTTTCCCGTTGTCCGAATTTTGATCCAGAAACGGCGGGATGCTGCAACAGTCCTAAGTGCAGGGGTGAGATTCTACTGGTTCAGACCGGTTTGGGCAAATCGGTAACTCTGACGATCAGCTGGGAGCGAACCAGTTCGCTCCGACAATCAGGTCAGCCCACCCACCTGTCCCTGCGCCTTACTTACCTTTATCTTCTCAGCTGATTGGCACGGCAAAGCGGATTGCCTGCCGTGTCTCAGCTATGTTGATCCCAAGTGGTAAGACAGAAGGTTAGTATTTGTAAAACTATACATGTGCACACAGTGTGCATTAGGTGCGCGAAGCACACGATGACCGAACCGATTGTTAAACCGGCAGCATCCCACCAGTGCCTAAGTGCAAGGACTGGTTATAAGTCAAGGATTGCCCATGTTTCTCAGAATTAATAAGAGGTGTATTAGTGGGTAGTATTTTAAATTTCCTTACAACCTTCATATTTTTCCTAGTTACCAGATAGTTGAGAATAACATATACACCTTTCCCATGTTCCTCTGCTAAATAGAGGTTTTATTCTTAGTTTCAAGAGCAATTTAACATGGCTGAATCAATGCTATTCAGAAGGATATGTTCATAGCATCTGAATATATAAGATTAAGCATCCAGTTCTTTAGATCTTTTTGCAAACCACACGGCATGTGTTTCACAGAGGAGAGCAAATTCTGTTAAGAATGCATGTATAACTTTTTTTCTGCAGAAATTCTGTTAGGTCATTTTAGAATCGTTCATCAATAATGTGTTTTATTTCATCTCAAAATGGGTTAGGTAGGCTGAGAAGGCGCACCCATTGATCGCCAAGTGGGACTTGGCACAGGTAGTCCTCGACTTACGACGACAGTGGAGCCCAAAATTTCTGTTGCTAAATGAGACATTTGTTAAGTGAATTTTGCTCCATTTTACAAACTTTCTTGTCTCGGTTGTAAAGGGGAAGGCTGGAGTTGCTCAGTTAGTGTCATGATTGTTAAGTGAATCTGGCTTCCCCATTGACGGAAAGTTGCAAAAGGTGATCACATGACCCGGGCCACTGCAACCGTCATAAATATGAGTCAGTTGCCAAGCAACTGAATTTTGATCACTTGACCACAGGGATGCTGCGGTGGTCGTAAGTGTGAAAAATAGTCGTTGGTCACTTTTTTCAACCTGTTGCAACTTTGAATGGTCATTAAACAAACTGTTGTAAGTCAAGGACTACCTGTATTTCTCACCTGAAATTCAAGCTTGATGACATTTCCACTATCCTGAATTGTGGAAAGGCAGAGAGAACATTCAAAATCATAATCTTTGGCACACAATTCATTTATGGATGCCTGGTTTTAAAAATGTTCTACTTAAATGTATATTCTTCCTAACACTTTAGAGGGTTTCTTTTTTTTAGTAACTCTCTTCCCAAGCTAGGTTGGATATTAGTTTGGTGGCTTGGCAGAGCAACAGATTGCATTCTCAATGAGCACCGTGAGAACACAAGGCAGATAAATCTTTGCATTGAGGCTCCCTGGGAATAATCCAGACATTATTTATAAAGGATTCCCCCAGGAATCTTGTGAATCTGCTTGAAACAGCCATAGCTACAGACTTGCTTCTGGTGTTTTGCTAAGGACATCATCATTCACCTAAGGGACCATATTGTCATTAACAATACAGTGTCCTGTCTCCTCTGCTCTATGGCTTTCTCTAGCTCTGTTCACTTACACATCCTCGGTGACGCAGTGGTTAGAGTGCAGTACTGCAGGCCACTTCTGCTGACTACCGGCTGCCTGCAATTTGGCAGTTCCAATCCCACCAGGTTCAAGGTTGACTCAGCCTTCCATCCTTCTGAGGTGTGTAAAATAGGGACCCAGATTGTTGGGGGGCAATTATGCTGACTCTGTAAAACTGCTTAGAGAGGGCTGTAAAGCACTATAAAGCAGTATATAAGTCTAAGTGCCATTGCTATTGCTATCCTAAAAGATGGAACTCAGCTACCAGGTACCGTCTGGGCAGGAAGAAGACAATTGATGTGTGTGGATCAAACTTCAGTGGATTAAATATTTATTTATTTATTTAAATTGATTTATATGCCGCTCTTTTCCAGAGACTCAGGGCAGCTTACAACGCGTTAAGCAATAGCCTTCATACTTTTGTATATTTATACAAAGTCAGCTTATTGCCCCCACAAACTGGGTCCTCATTTAACTTACCTTAGAAAGGATGGAAGGCTGAGTCAACCTTGAGCCCGGTGAGATTCGAACTTACAGTAATTGCAGACAGCTGGTTTTAATCACAATGCTTTTAGTCTGCTGAGCCACCAGGCCCTTTTTAAATGTATTTATTACATTTGTATGCTGCTTATTTTGGTTCGCCCAGGTCACATATCCTTAGGTGATTCACAAGCCGTAGCAGTCTCTGAGTTCCCCTCAGGAAGCCTCAATTAGCACTTCAAACCCAACACAAAGAGTCCTGACCAACCTGGGTAGTGTCAAGGAAATCCTGGCAAGGAATCTGCCGGAGGGACCTCTTCTGGAGGATGAATGGTTGTCTCCAACAACTGCGCCTCCCAAACCCCTCCTCCTTATATCCCAGCCAGGGTGCGGCTTGTTAACATCTCCTTCTTTTCCTGGCTATTTCCTGTTTATTTGTCAGTGAATGCCATATATTCCTGCCTTTCTAAATAAAAAAGGGTTTCTCCTCACAAGTAGGCTGTTGAGTGTGGTTTGTGAAGGCTGGGTCAGAACACTGCCCATCTAACTATCAAAAGTGATTCTGGGCAGCTTAAAAAGGTAAAGGTAAAGGGTCCCCTCACACAAATGTGCTAGTCGTTCCCGACTCTAGGGGGCGGTGCTCATCTCCATTTCAAAGCCGAAGAGCCAATGCTGTCTGAAGATGTCTCTGTGGTCATGTGGCCGGCATGATTAAACGCCAAAGTGCATGGAACGCTGTTACCTTCCCACCAAAAGTGGTCCCTATTTTTCTACTTGAATTTTTTATGTGCTTTCGAACTGCTAGGTTGGCAGAAGCTGGGACAAGTAATGGGAGCTCACCCAGTTATGCGGCACTAGGGATTCAAACTGCTGAACTGCCAAACGTTTGATCGACAAGCTCAGCGTCTTAGCCACTGAGCCACTGCGTCCCCTTTCTGGGCAGCTTACAGTGTCATAAAAACTTAAATATAAAAGCTTTAAAATTAGCAATGATTAAATAAAGATTAAAAACCAAAGGCATAAACGATACAGGGTTGGACTTTTATCTCCTACCAATGACCTCCAGTATAGCATGTCCTCATCAGGACCACAGACAATTAGCAGAGCCATTGTTTTAAGGCCCTTCCAGAAGGTCAGAAGGATGGAGGAAAATCTCCCCTCTAGTGTCAAGATGTTCCAGGGGGGCATTCAGAGGAGCAGTGGTGGTGCAGGGGTTAGAATATAGTATTGCAGCTGACTGTGCCCACTGCCATGAGTTTGATCCTGACAGGCTCAAGGTTGACTCAGCCTTCCACCCTTCCTAGGTCAGTAAAATGAGGACCCAGATTTTTGGGGCCAATACGCTGGTTCAGTAAACCGCTTAGAGAATGCTGTAAAAAGAACTATTTATTTGTTTGTCTGTCTGTCTGTCTGTCTGTCTGTCTGTCTGTCTGTCTGTCTATCTATCTATCTATCTATCTATCTATCTATCTATCTATCTATCTATC
>WNWU01000019.1:4904601-4942359 GCA_012654045.1 Ptyas mucosa | reverse complement strand
ATCTATCTATCTATCTATCTATCTATCTATCTATCTATCTATCTATCGGTTCAATTTATATGCCGCCTTTCTCCGGAGACTCAGGGCGGCTTACAATGCATTAAGCAATAGCCTTCATACTTTTGTATATATCTACTTAGTAGGGCTTTCGGGGCCCCCCAAGCGGTGTTCTTTTTTATACAAAGTCAGCTTATTGCCCCCACAAACCAGGTCCTCATTTTACTTACCTCGGAAGGATGGAAGGCTGAGTCAACCTTGAGCCTGGTGAGATTTGAACTTGCAGCAATTGCAGGCAGCTGGTGCTACTTAACAGCACTTTAGTCTGCTGCACCACCATCTATGAAGTGGTATATAAGTCTAAGTGTTCTTGCTAGTGCCATTCCAAATATATAGTACAACTTTTTTTATAATTAGATTTAATATTAAAGCCCGAGACAGACACAAGTATATGTATATGCAATATTTTCAAGTTGTATCCATATATTAAGCTTCTTAATAATCAGTATATTCAGCTGTTATCCTTGAAAATTTTATCAAATTATTAAACATATTCTGCAACATTATCCACACCATGTATTTACTTGTTCCTTAGAAGAACTGTATGAAGCAATACCAGAGGCAACTGCCTTTATAGCTGAATTGATTATGATGCCACTGCCTTACCCCCACAGAAGTTTTCTATATAATTATAATTGTGTATAAGTTTACTTCTCTTTTTCAAACACCAATTAAGGAAATAATTTAGAATTTTTAAATTATATTGTCTTTGTGTAGTTTAAGCTGTTCTCCTATTTTCATATCCATGCACAGCCTTGAGTTGACTTCAACAGTTGCAAGGGAACACAGATTACACATATTGTTTGGTTGTATGGTATGTAGTGGTTTTGGAATTAAAGGCTCCCCAAAACAGCTAAACTATAACTATTAATCCGCAACAATGATTCAGTTTTGTCCTTTTACGGTGAAGTAGCTTGATGTCTTAGATAAAGAGAATATTTCAAGTTGCATTAACTTGAAGTTTCCCCATCAGTTCCTCAAACATAAAGAGGTAAAGTTATCAAGACTTTCATCAGATGTCTAATGTTTAGAACATGAGATTGGCTGTCAGAACAATTTAAAGAAAATTAAACTTTATTTTTTTTCTCCATACTCCACTGAGAGATATTTGAGTCTTTGTTAGGCATACTAAGCTTTTAAATGAAGTCATGTCACTGTGCAATATGCCTTTGTGTTTTATTACCAGATCTGGTTGCTGGTGAGGAGCCGTTTCTTCCATCATTGCCCATCTAAGGAGGGATTAGGGCTAGTCATTACTGAAGGCACACTGTTGACATGATGATTCCATAGTTTATTGTACTGCATTGAAATATATTCTGTATTTTTTTCATGGCCCTCCTGTGACATCACTGATTTTCCTGCCACCAGAAGTCAGGGATGTAGAAATGTAGAAAAACATTCAATATAGGTTAAAAAAGCAAAGCTACCATCAAAGATACAAAAGCCAAAGGCTTCTCTTCTATAAACCCATATCCGGGGATGCATAATCTTGAACTTAAAATTGATTAAGTCCAGTCCAAACTGGCGCTGAATACATAAAATATCTGCTGAGGTTATTGACATTCTTCTGATGATCCCATGATTTGAATCAAGTTGTATTATTGGTAATATTTTGCTGAGGAAAAAGGACAACAAACTCTTATTTGTCGTTGCTCCCCTTTCAAATTCTAATAAGGCTATTTGTTTTTCTTAGCCTAAGAAGGAGGAAGGGACAAAGGGAGAGAGGGAGGGAGGAAGGGAGGGAGGATAGAATAGAAGGATAGAAGGAAGGTTTAATTAGTATTTAAAACAAATCATTATCAGATGCTAGGAACATGAACTTGATTTTTTTTTTTGACAAAGAGGCAGGTTATTTTTTTTTTTATAATGCATTCCCCAATTAACAATTCCTGCATGTTTGTTGGATGATACCGAGAAATAAAACAACTGGGGAGGAAGGAACAATGAGAGGGATAATTGTCCCTGAGACTAAAGATGAAATGATGTTCTTGCAGAGTATCCTTTTGGCTTAATGATGTGATTATCATTATTTCTGATGTTCAGGCTATAAGTGACATTGATTAGGGAGATGAAATGGTACCAAAGTTTTAGAGAAGTTTAAAAAGAGCCCTGGGAAGAATGTATTAATGGGAAGAAAGACATCTGAAATGAGCTAAAATGTGGGCGATAAATAGACCTGGAATGATGACCTCCAGTTGGAAGAGGAAAGGAGAAATGAACCAGAGGATAATTGATGTACAATGCAGCTACTTCTACCTTCAGCTCAAAATTCTTATTCCAGATCCCTTTTATCTAGTAATGAATTCTAGTGATTCTAGTAATGAAACTAAAGTCCACATATTACTAGAAACACTAGTTTAAGTTCAAGCAGCGATGCTTTCTGTTAGGAAAGGTAACATTCAAGAATCAAAGCAACCCTAGCAGATCAAGAAAATATGGATGGGGAAAAGATTTTAGCCTGGCTTTTTTGCTAATCCAGAATATAAAGATAAAGGTTTCCCCTGTCCAGTTTGTCAGACTCTCAGGAGCAGTGCTTTATCTTCATTTCTTAGTCAAGGGAGCCAACATTGCCCAAAGACATTTCTGTGTTTATGTGGCCAGAATGACCATATGCTGAGGTGCACAGAACTCTTATTACTTTCCCACTGAAGAGGTACCTATTTATTCGTATTTGCATGCTTTCGAACTGCTAGGTGAGCAGGAGCTGGGACAAATGACGGGAATTCACCCAATCACGTGGCACTTGGTCGGTCTATATTTCATGATAATGGATTTCTGGAACACCTTTGGCAAAATATTTTTAAAAGTGTATTAAAAGTTTAAAATTGCCCAATGGCTGAATAGCTGGATGCCCTATAGCTGGCTGGGTTATAATAAAACATACAAAATGTGTGTGTGTGTGTGTGTGTGTGTGTGTGTGTGTGTGTGTGTGTAGCCATCACTCTGCTAAACAAATAATTCCCTCAACACTGTCAAACTATTCACTAAGTCTGCATTGCTATTAATCTTCTCATCGTTCCCATCACCCATCTCTTCCCACTTATGACTGTATGGCTGTAACTTTGTTGCTTGCATTCTTATGATTTATATTGATTGTTTCCTAGTATGATTTGATTGCTTATTTGTACCCTATGATTATCATTAAGTGTTGTACCATATGATTCTTGACGAATGTATCTTTTCTTTTTATGTACATTGAGAGCATATGCACCAAAGACAAATTCCTTGTGTGTCCAATCACATTTGGCCAATAAAGAATTCTAATCTAATCTAATCCTAATCCTAATCCTAATCCTAATCTAATCTAATCTAATCTAATCTAATCTAATCTAAGTATGTGTATACATACACTCATACTCACACAGACACACACAAACAAATTTAGCTTGCCAGATCCATGTTTGTCTGCCTCAAGATTTGCTGCAAGTATTTAGGAGTAAAACTACAATATTTTAACATTGTGCTTCCTTTGCATGTTTTGGTCAACTTAATACAAAATCAGGGTATTAATGGTGAATTCAATTAACCTATTTTAAGCTCCACTCAGTTCTAAAAATGGACAACAGTTTAGTCCTAGCCATTATGATGAAATCTCCCAGTGTTTCTTGCAGGGTAAAGTAATTGAAAAAAAAAACCGCAAAAAACTTCAAAATGCAACCACTATTCAGATTATCCAACCCTATTTGAAAACTTAAAGAGCTTCCATTGATGTTCAAAGAACAAATGGTTTGAAATAGCTTGAAACTTCCATTTTGATTCTTATGGATAGTGCTGTATTTCTTACAAATAAGTATTGAATTCTTATTTAGATATGCCACCACAAGAAATTATTCAATATTATCTTCAGTGGAATGATGTTGGGTTAGGTCTCTCCTATTCATATTTATTTATTTGTAAGTTGGTTTGTTTATTTACAATGTGTATGATGCCCCAAACCCTGATAATTCTAGGAAGCTTATAAAAATGTAATAAAGTCATCATAGTCATAAAAATATCATTAAAACAAGAAATCATGAGTCATCAGATCAAATGATCAAAATATTAAATGGCCTGGATAAAACGACATATTTTGAGTCTCTCGAACAATGTAATAAAGAGAAATTGCTTCAGTTTGATTAGTAATATGTTTTTACAGAGAAGGTGCTATTGAAAGAATTTATGCCAGTTCCATTCAGTAACTTAAAACTGTTTACACTTACAGGTCTATATAATGGGGAAAAAAAGTCACTTATGAAATGATCTATATTCCTTCTGTTAACAAGGTTTTACTGTAATATGTACATTTTATCTGTTTCATGTTCTTTCATGCTGTTTCCATTTTCAGAATATTGTATAGTTTCGATAACTTTCAAATAGTCGTCATAGAGCCGTGATGGCGAACCTATGGCACGGGTGCCACAGGTGGCACGCAGAGCCATATTGATGGGCACGCGAGTGTTGCCCTAGCTCAGCTCCAGAGCGCATACGTGCACTGGCCAACTGATTTTCAGGCCTTCCGGTCCCACCGAAGTCAGGAAACTGGCTGTTTCTGGCCTCCGAAAGGCCTCTGGGAGGATGGGGAAGGCTGTTTTTGCCCTCCCCAGGCTCCTAGACAGCCTCTGGAGCCCGGGGGAGGGGGAAAAACAGGCCTACTGGGCCCACTGTGCCATCACATGCCAAAAGCAGGGAGAAGTGTGGGGAGGTCACATGCGCATGCGCAGGAGGGCGGGACACATTGAATTATGGATGTGGGCACCCGCACGCACAACCCCCCCGCGCGACCCCCGCTTTTGGCACGTGACGGCAAAAAGGTTAGCCATCACTGTCATAGAGTCTCTGTGAGCGAGTAGGCAGCTATATAAATTTTCTAAAATAAATGAATAAAAATAAATCACTTTTTAAGTGGTAAATCAGAAAATCAGAAAACTCATTAAATAAAAGAATACTCTCCCATTCTATTTTTCCTTAGATGTTTGTTAATAAAGATGTATTTTATTATAACTCCAGGTGACTAAATCAAATAAAACGGTAACAAAATGGACAACATCCTTGTCAGTTTTGGAAATTCAGGTGGTAACTTTGGGTAGACAACGTTGTATATGGTTTCTTAAAGACTTTGCAGATGAATCCAAAATAAAATGTTTTGTTTTTCTCTTAGCAGAAAGGAAAATTGTGACTTTGAATATTCAAACTCAGCCAACATATAAAACAATATCCAATGTTGTTGGGTATTTAAAAGGAGCTACAGTTCCTGGTAGGTTTATTTTTGTTTCTCCGTGTGCTAACTTCTGCAAGCCACTTGCCGTATTACTGAACAAGAACAGAATTTCACAACTTATTCTGGACTGTGGATTGCTCTTAACTTTCAAACTATACATAACAGCCTATTATTTTTTAGACTTTGTTCTATATACTTACCCAGACTGAGCACTTAACACCTGTCTGAAAGATAATTATGGAAGTTGAAATCCACGCATTAAAGATACTAAGGTTGAAAAACACTGGTACAGACAATATACATCTTAGCACATTCCACATGGCGTACTTTGGTTTACTGTGATACTGTGATCTCTTTCATATCTGAGTAAGACTTCTGGTAGGAGTCACATTTGCCTGAAAGAAGATACCTTATGTTAAGTCGTGGGCGCAAGAAAGGACAGGAGTAAACTCAACTCTTTATTAAGCTCCATAATCGCAATGGAGAAACCCAGCCGCGACAGCTCCTTTTATAGCTAGGAGCTGTCCGCGGCTTCAGCCACTGACGGTTCCCTGAATTTCCCGCTCTAGTATCTGATTGGTCCATTCAAATCTGCCACTCAATACTCAACACCTTATACTACAGATCTTTAGCAAACAGAAAGCAAGAGGCTTTCTGCTTTTAAAATATAGTGAGCTCTTTGAGTTACTTCCAAAAATATAGTAATTACTAAAAACCAAGCACGACACCTCTAACCCCTTAAGTTAGTTTAGATCCATTTTAGTTGGTTGCTATAACTACTCAGTCTTATGCCTTTTCAGATAGGTTCATGGGATGATTCACCGTAAAATATTCTGCATCGTAAATGATTGTTGCTAGCTTGAGATCGCAAGCAAATCACGTTGAGGTCTTTCAAATAAAAGTGATTCTTGAACCCAGCTGATTATTATGGCAAACAACAGCTGTGACACAGCTGGCAAGAACGGGGAAGGTAACCAATACGATCGGTTGTGTGGAAGGACTGTTGGTTGTTTTGATTCATTAGTAAAAGCTTTTGCTTGCTGTATGTCTTTCAGATAGATACGTCATCGTTGGCAGCCACCACAGCATTTTGCTTGGCTACAGCAGTGAGCAGTGGGCTCATGGCACAGCAGTAATGACTGCACTTATCCAAGCCTTGATGAGGAAGGCGAAGAAAGGTTGGAGGCCTGAGCGGACCATCATTTTCTGTTCATGGGGTGGAACCATGTTTGGGAAGATTGGTTCCTACGAATGGGCAGAGGTAAAAATGCTTACAGGTTTCTTTCTTCTGTAGGAAGTTAGCACCCACCCTTCTCCTAGGAAAATGAGATATTTTAGGAAATATTAAGAGGGGAGAATATTTCCCCCAAAAGGGAGGCAATTTGTCAATGAACCATTAAGGCCTGGGCCAGTCTGTTCTACATAACAAAGATCTACCTCCTTCGGGCAGAGCCATAGTAGGAATTGCCCAAAGCCCCTTCTTTACATCATCACCCAGCAAGGCTCAACCAAGCCTGGGACATAGACAACCTACAAAGTTAGTCTGACAACCAATCAGAATACAAGCTCAAATTCAAAAGCATAAAACCCAGGCATGCTCAGCATCTCTGCCCTTTTTTGCCCATGATCTCAAGCCATGTGATCCTGTTCATCAATAAACCTTCTTTCCAATCAGCCACCATGTTTCTGGTGTCTTTCTCCCCACTTGGAACTGAACCCAGATGGACATTTCTTCCAACACTTCATACAGGGGAATCTAGAGTTGCCAATATCAAGGATAAGAATTATTATTTGATATAGCCTTTGTCCTATTGATCTTCCTGGTCTCCTGTTGCTAAATTTTATTCTCTGAGTGTGTTCTTTTCTTCCTTCTCAGAGATGTTTTTTAAACATTCAGATGACTGAAAACTAAGCCTAAACTGCAACATAACTTGTTTTTTGTGTTCGGTGTTTATACCCAGAAAGATGAATAAGTGGTATCTGTGAAGAAAAAGAGAGGACCATGATATCAGAAAATTCCCTAGTTGTACAGCTTTTATCAATTGCCATTATGATTATCATCTAAATCAGTATCTCTATCTAATTAATTGGGTGATGATTCCAGTTTGTTTTTTTGTCCTAGAGTCATGTTGGTGTCACTGAAAAATGCAAGCTGTTATAAGTAGGGTCACCTTTTGCAAAATTAGATTAGAATAGAATAACAAAGTTGGAAGGGACCTTGGAGGTCTTCTAGTCCAAACCCTACACCACTTCAGACGAATGGTTATCCAACATCTTCTTAAAAACTTCCAGTGTTGGAGCATTCGCAACTTCTGCAGGGAAGTTCTTCCACTGATTAATTGTTCTCACTGTCCTTATTTCTAAGTTGCTTCTCTCCTTGATTAGTTTCCACCCATTGCTTCTTGTCCTGCCCTCAGGTGCTTTGGAGAATAGTTTGACTCCCTCTTCTTTGTGGCAGCCCCTGAGATATTGGAACACTGCTATCATGTCTCCCCTAGTCCTTCTTTTCATTAAACCCAGTTCCTGCAACCATTCTTCATATGTTTTAGACTCCAGTCCCCTAATCATCTTTGTTGCTCTTCTCTGCACTCTTTCTAGAGTCTCAACATCTTTTTTACATTGTGGTGACCAAAACTGGATAAAGTATTCCAACTGTGGCCTTACCACGGCATTATAAAATGGTATTAACACTTCATGTGATCTTGATTATATCCCTCTGTTTATGTAGCCTAGAACTGTTTTGGCTTTTTTTTATTTATTTATTTATTTATTTATTTATTTATTTATTTATTTATTTTTTAGATTTCTATACCGCCCTTCTCCCTGGGGACTCAGGGCGGTGTACAGCCAAGTAAGAAACACATAATATAAACAATTAAAAACCAATTAAAAAGAATATCTAAATTTGGCCCAGAAATTTAAAAACACCCCACTTTAAAATCATTTAAAAGGCTTCGCTTAGGCCAGCCCGGCTTGTTGGAAGAAAAATATTTTAAGGGCCCGGCGGAAGGCACAGAGGTCATGGATTTTTCTTATCTCAGGGGGAAGCTGATTCCAGAGGGTAGGAGCTCCCACAGAGAAGGCCCTCCCCCTGGGGGTCACCAGCCTACATTGCTTGGCTGATGGCACCCCGAGGAGACCCTCTCTGTGGGAGCGCACGGGTCGATGGGAGGTTGTCAGTGGCAGAAGGCGGTCTCGTAGATAACTGGATAACTTTTTTGACAGGTGCTGCACATTGCTGGTTGATATTTAAATGGTTGTCCGCTAGGACTCCAAGATCCGTCTCACAGTTACTACTATTGAGAAATGTACCACATAATTGCACCTGTGCATTTTGTTTTTCTTGCCAAATTAATGGTGTAAACTACAGTAAATGTAAACTTTCTAAATATTTGTTTGAGCCGTGGTGGCATAGTGGTTAGAATGCAGTATTGCAGGCTAATTCAGCTCAGTGCCAGAAGTCTGATCCTCCTCCTCGCTTAAGGTTGACTCAGCCTTCCATCCTTCCGAGGTCGGTAAAATGAAGACTCAAGATTGTTGGGGGCAATGTGCTGACTCTGTAAACTGCTTAGAGAGGGCTGTAAAACACTACGAAGCAGTATATAAGTCTAAGTGTTAAGTGCTTTTTGGTATGGCACCAAGAGTTTTAGTTTTCATCTTCATGACAATCATTTGTTTTTCTTCCAGAATCAATTTGACCTCAATTTGCAAAGCACGGTTGTTTTTCATCAATTCAACTGTCTCTTCATATCAATTAACCTTCTCTTCTCTTTTTTTATAACAGTAATATCTGGTGTGTTGTGTTTTAAGTGTTTATTAGCTTGAATTTTGAAATTCCACAAAATGTGGATTTCCTCATTTTTGCAAAAGGCGCTGATGCTCTTCAAAACAACCAGACAATGGAAAGATTTTGTTCTTTTTTTTTTACTTAATAAAGCTGTTGACATTTTTAATAAACAAAGTAAAAAATTAATGCAAAGTAAAGCAGAGAAAAAAAGAATAGAAGTTCAGAAGATGCAGAAAAAAGATAAAGATATTAAAACACACATAGGTGAAAACTTATCGTTTAGAACTATTATTTTACATCAATTCAGGCAATTAATCAGTATTTTTGGAACCTCCTCCTCTAATTTGTAACCAATTCAAATGTTCTTTAACAGCAAACAGACAATAAGTTGTGTCAACTGAATGTTGAATTTAGCAAAAGGAAATAATTTTCTAGATGCATCGTAGAATCCGCTGAGAGCACAAGAATGGTTAATAACACCGTCTGTCAGTCAATCAGTGACTAGAGGGAACTGGATAAATAAGCCATAAAAATAATGGAGGTAGATGGCTAATTAGTACATGCCTTTTGGTCAGATCAAACAATAAAACTTCCAGGAGAGAAAAAGAAGATGGACAATATTAAAATTCAAGTCAGAGATATATATATGCCAGCCTGTTGGATTTGAATACTATAAGCAGAATAAAAGTATATGTTTCATCTCTATTCTGAAGAAGCCAAGCAATTCATTTTTAATGGACATTCATTGGTTCAGTCTGGCAGCTTTGAGTCAATATTTATTTATTTATTGAATTTGTATAGCCACTTATTTCACCAAAAGTGACTCTGGGTGCTGTACAACAAAACAAAAACAATGAACAAATCCATAAAATTATTTGTTATTATTAATTAAAAATATTAAAAATTATTAAAAAGTACAAATAAGGAGAATAACAGATACTAATTAATAATAAATATTAATAATTATGGAGTCACTGTACAATTTCTCTCATCACCTTGGGTTCCTAGCCCTTGTAGACTAGGAACTAGATCTTAAGGAAACCATCAGAAGTTCAGAATTGATGTGAGGACAACCTCACCTCAGGAGACAGAAGATTCCACAATGTATGGATTTTATGTCTTTCGGATCATAATTTCCAATGTATAGCTATAGCTAGCTAGCTTAATCAAGTAATGAACCAAGGGTGGCAATTATTCTTAGCCTTAAAGCTACTAATTTTGATATCTATGTAACAATATATACTATACACCAAACCGTATTATACTCAGCCTCTTTAAAGCAACAGTGTGGTCATTTGGTTTAAGTAAGAACATAAAAATACCTTAATTGATTCAGGTACATTCTCAGTATCTATAAATAGATTTGGGTGCATTCTGAGTAAGCCTTGGTAGAGAGTTTACACACTGAAAGAAGATACAAACAGAGAGCCTTCGTTAAGCCTCTCTTGCTGTTATGATGCAACATTCATAATACACTCTGATAAAAGAATCACAATTGCCAGAGGTTCTGCAGAAATCAACCAATTGATCAATCAATCAATCAATCATCTATATATTTTATCTTTCCACAGACTAACCTGGTATTTTAGCCACACTGTTTTTATTCCATGCACTAGTTTTTAAATTCAAACGAATGTTCTGTTTCCTATTTTTTAAAAAAACCCAAAGCTCTTTATCAAAATAATAAAGATAAAAGGAAGATAAAAGCAGACTAAAAAAAAGAGTTTAAAAAGAATATATAAAAAAAGAATTAAAAGCATTCCATTAAAAAAAGCAAAACAAAGTGGTTGCAGAGGGAAATAAAAAGATGGCTCTTTAAAAGATGCCCGAAAGACATCGGCATTGTCTGTCTAGTGTATCTCAGAGGACAGCTAATTCCACAAAACAGGAGAACTTTAGATGAAACTTTTCTCCATGGCATAAACTAATATTAGGCAAATAGTATGCAAAACCAGGAACTCTTCTAAAGGGTTTTGACTTGAGATGCTGATATAAGTAAATAATGAGTAAATAAGGGTTTCAAACAGTGGTGGGTTTCAAAAAAATTTACTACCAGTTCTGTGGGTGTGGCTTGGTGGGTGTGCAGGAGAAGGATACTGTAAAATCTCCATTCCCTCTCACTCCAGGGAAAGGTTACTGCAAAATCCCCATTTCCTCCGGATCAGCTGGGACTTGGGAGGCAGAGAATAGATGGGGGCGGGGCCAGTCAGAATTTTTACTACCGGTTCTCCGAACTACTCAAAATTTCCGCTACCGGTTCTCCAACACTGGTCAGAACCTGCTGAAACCTACCTCTAGTATAAAGGGGGCATGATGGCTCACTGGTTAAAGATGCTGAGCTTATCAGTTGGAAAGATGATAGTCTGGGTTTGAGACTTGAATACCAAGTACCAAAGGAGTTGGAGCAAATACCAAAGTTACTTGCTCCAACTCCTGCCTATCTAGCAGCTCGAAAGCATGAAAGTGCAAGTAGATAAATAGGTACCACTTTGGTGGGAAGGTAACAGAATCTTGACTGAAAAGGATCCAGATAATCTGCCTCTTCCAAATTTTCCCAAAGCTGCTTTGAAACCATTTTCTCCATCACTTTCCCCAAGAGAGATGAGATATTGGATAAAAAATGGTCCCGTATGGTAGGTTTCAATGATGGTTTCTTCAATGAGGGTAAACCATCTTTACTCAGAGGTAAAAGAACACCCACTTCACTAAAAGAATTAACCATCTCCAGAAGTCACTCACACAACAACGCTAGTCCTCTTTGACAAGCCAGCAGGGGCATGGATCAAAAGAGCAGGTAGCTAAGCTAACACTACTGAGGAACCTATCCAGGTCCAAGGGGTTCAAAACATTCCCAGATATCATGTGAGACTTCTTGCCAAGCATCTCTTCTGGACTTGTGACAAGAACGGGATCCAAATCGGAATGAATTTGAGGAACGTCTTCCAATAGATTCTGTGCAAATTCCTCCACACACCCCTGTAAGAGGTTATCCATGCCTCTTTCCTCAAATTGGCACATGTCACCTGAAACAAGACTCTGGAGTGGCAAGCTGCAGATGCAAAAATGGTGGAGAGGTATACTAACAGTTCAATACCCTTTCCACCCCAAGATAGGCCTTAATAGCAGTTCTAACCGATGTCTGGTCAAGTTTGCCTTTCGTTGAACGACAGTAATGGTCTAGATGTCTCTCTTCTCATTTCATCTTATAGAATAACAGAGTTGGAAGGGATCTTGGAGGTCTTCTAGTCCAAACCCCTGCTTAGGCAGGAAACCCTACACAACTTCAGATAAATGGTTATCCAACATCTTCTTAAAAACTTCCAGTGTTGGAGCATTCACAACTTCTGGAGGGAAATTGTTCCACTAATTAATTGTTCTAACTGTCAAAAATTTCTCCTTAGTTCTAAGTTGCTTCTCTCCTTGATTAGTTTCCACCCATTGCTTCTTGTCTTGCCCTCAGGTTTTTTGGAGAATAGTTTGACTCCCTCTTCTTTGTGGCAGCCCCTGAGATATTGGAACACTGCTATCATGTCTCCCCTAGTCCTTTTTTTCATTAAACTAGACATACCCAGTTCCTGCAACCGTTCTTCATATGTTTTAGCCTCCAGTCCCCTAATTATCTTTGTTGCTCTTCTCTGCACCTTTCTAGAGTCTCCACATCTTTTTTACATCGTGGCGACCAAAGGGAGTTCAGTATTCCAAGTGTGACCTTACCAAGGCATTATAAAGTGGTATTAACACTTCACGTGATCTTGATTCTACCCCTGTTTATGCAGCCTAGAACTGTGTTGGGTTTTTTGGCAGCTGCTGCACACTGCTGGCTCATATTTAAATGGTTGTCCACTAGGACTCCAAGATCCCTCTCACAGTTTTGAATTTTATTTGATTTATATACCGCCGTACTCCCGGAGTTACTACTATTGAGCAAGGTATCACATATACTGTACCTGCAGATTTTTTTTTCTTACCTAAATGTAGAACCTTACTTTTTTCTTCCTCAATCCATTATAAGCCACAGGGAATGATGGGATCCACACAACAAGAGAGGTCAGATAAGTGCAATCCAGTCCAAAGGCTTCATTTACTACTTGTTCCAGGTGGCAACCAAGGCTATGAGTTAGACAGTACAGCAGACCTACATGGACAATCCCATCTCATTTGGAAACCACTCTAGATCCATCATTCACCGGGGGAATATCAATATAATGGATCCAGTCTCCAGGCAGTAAGATAGAAACCAAGGCCTGGTCTGACAATGACAAAGGAATATTTTAGGAAACACAGTAGGTGCATATTTTCATTGGGATTAAAAGAAAATTTACAACCAAAACCTGAACACTTTTCTTTTCCTTTTGCCCTATTGGCAGGGATTGCTTTTTCTAAGTAGATACTTTATAAATTAATAACATCACGAAAGACGTACTTTCTGCTTAGCTTGCACATTCTAATGGCAGGATTTTAAAGACCTGCCAGCTATAATAAAGCTGGACGGCTCTAAATTTGACGTTACCTAGAAAGTGTGCAGGCATTCTTGGGCCTGAGTGTGAAAGCATTACCAAAGCCTTATTCTTCTAACTGAATTATGGGCTTACAATAAGCTGTGAAAAATATGGAAAGAGGGAACTGGTTGCAACCAGGTATCAAAAGGATTCTTACAACTGCCTGAGAGCCAAATTTCCTTAGTTCCACTTCAAATCATCCTTGCATCAAACGTAATTGTGTTATACTCCTTTTTGCTCAATGCAAAGAACCTCTTCATGGAACAAATACTTCATTACTAGGTAGGCAATGGGAAATAATTGAAATATGCCTTTGCTTTTAAAAAGATAACAAAATGACAACCTTGGAGAAACGATGCCATTCACATCTGCAGTATGGGAACCTGGTTGGAAATATCAAGCACTTTGTTTGCTAATTCTTATATTTGAAGTTTGATGTGGAACAGGAGCATTTATTTTTTTCCAAAAAAACAAAACAGACTTCCTATTATTTCAGAGAATGTAATGTTTTGATTCGCTGCTTAGAACTGTAGTCGTTCTTAAATCCTTCTGGCCTCATTTTTCATTTTGTTCATTTGAGAAATAGAATTATAACCCCACAAGAGAGAAATTAAATAAAGACTTCCTTTCAAGTTCCTAAAATGATATTCTATAAAAATTGAATTAAATGTTACGTGGGGAATTGAAGTAGGTGGAAAAAACATGGCTTGTGTTCCCCTTTTCCTACATTTCAAAGGACTACAACAAGAATGCAGGTCCTTAATTAGGATCTGGCTTATTAATCATGTTTGTGTTTTAGGACCTTAGGAAAGTTCACCAGAGGAATGCTGTGGCATATGTGAATCTCCATGATCCGATAAGAGGCAAAGGCATTTTATACTCCATAGCATCTCCTTCTGTTCAACAACTAGCAACTGAAGTTAAAAAGGTGAGTATTTCCTTGTATGGTATTTCTAATATGCAGTAGGTTTGATATGACAATTCAAGTTTAACTGGCATTATATAAGTTTTCAGGACAGTTCCAAAAATAATGGCTGAAAATGATAAGAATAGAATGGAATAGAATTCTTTATTGGCCAAGTGTGATTGGAGACACAAGGAATTTGTTTTGGTGCATCTGCTCTCAGTGTACATAAAAGAAATGATACGTTCGTCAAGAGTCATAAGGTACAACACTTAATGATAGTCATAGGGTGCAAATAAGCAATCAAGTCATATTAGGTAACAGTCACTATAAATTGTAAGGATACAAGTAACCAGGTTACAGTCATGCAGTCATGATAAGTGACTCATAAACATTTAAACCCTGAAATGCTTATGGATAGCTATAAATTCCATGATAAAATCAACATGCCATGATATTAAATAATTGGGTATCAGATCCTCAAGATAATATTTCTTAGAGAAAACAGAAAAGGAAAACTCAACTTCTGAAATTAGGAATTTTAAGAAAGGAACCATAGCACTTCGTCTTAGCTCTCTCTAAGCAGTTTACAGAGTCAGCATATTTCCCCAAACAATCTGGGTCCTCATTTTACCGACCTCGGAAGGATGGAAGGTTGAGTCAACCTTGAGCCGGTGAGAATCGAACTGCCGGCAGAAGTAATCTCCAGTACTGCATTCTAATCATTGTGCCACTGCGGTTCTAATAACCCTAATAAGACAACAATTTTCTCCTTTGATTGAGGGCAACAGAGAATTGCAATAAGAAATAAGAGGGGGGGGAGGGAATTCTTCTCTGTAATGCCAATAAGAAGTAGAAAAAGTGATGCCATCAGGGCTGTTGAATCCACCCATCATTTCTCTTCTAAAACACAATGAAAAAAGACCTTAGTAGAAGCAGTTGCAAGATAACAATATGTGAACCATGTTCGATTGCTATATAAAAAAGTTCCTGCTGAACTATATTAATAGAAAAAAGCAATAATCTATACCAAATTATATTGTTTGTTGGAGATGATAGAAAAACTTATTATTTGGAACTTAATAGAGTAGGGGATAGATTATCCTACATTTCTCACAAAGCTTATAGGGAAGAAGAAGCAAAGAACACATTTGTAAGAATACCTGTAGAAACATAGTAAGTTGCCTGATAGGAGTTCAGGTTATTTAGTTTTGTATTTCCACTGGTCTACACAGGCTGGTAGCCTCAGGCAATTTTCCATTTTTTAAAAAGTGTTGTTTCCAGCCATGGCCACTTCCAGCCATGGGAACTTCAAATCCCAGAATTTCCCAGCCACTATGGCCATTGGGGAGAATTCTGGGAACTGAAGTCCAGAAACCTGGACTTGCAACTTTCTCTGTGTTCCACTTTATTGATATTTGAAGACATTTTCCAACAGGTTATTGCTATTTATAGTGTAACTTTTTTTAAAAAAAAAAATCTCATCTCTTCTCTTCTCTTCTCTTCTCTTCTCTTCTCTTCTCTTCTCTTCTCTTCTCTTCTCTTCTCTCCTCTCCTCTCCTCTCCTCTCCTCTCCTCTCCTCTCCTCTCCCCTCCCCTCCCCTCCCCTCCCCTCTCCTCTTCTCTTTTTTGTGGTCTTGACTGGTGACTGCCAGAACTAGTCCCTTCAGTTTTCTTGACAAGATTTTGGTAGTTGTTTGCCACTGCCCTCCTCCTTGGCATTAGAAAAAAGTGACTACCTAAAGTCACTTGGTTAGCTTTTGTGCCTAATGCAGGATTAGAATTCCTGATCTCCATATTCTAATGTTAACTGGATTTCTTTTCTAAAAAGAAAATCATAAAAAAAGCAAAAAAAAAATTCATTAAAAATAAGCTGTAAGTAAACAAGTGTAATAAAATCATAAATCTGTAAGAATATTAACACTGTATCTCTTGTTATTTAAAGGAAGGGCTAAAAAGGTATTTCAAATAAATAGTGATCTCAAATAAATATCTACCTGTGTCCTATTTCTGTTAACTGAATTCCTTTAAAATTGTATTTTTTCCCCAGCTTTGTTTTGAACATCTTCATTTGGAGGATATCTGAAGCCTAGTGCACTCTTGTACTCTAGCTACTAGCAATATCTATAAAAAGAAATTAAATAGGACATTTATAGTGATCATCTGGAAAAAACACTTGGCCATTCTCAAAAGCCATCTTATTGCATATCTTTCATGCAATCTTCATTTCTTCTCATCAGTTACAACTAATGTTCTGTCTTGGCACAGAAACAAGTCAGAAGTACTTCTTTTTTTTTTCCTGAGCTTGCTGGAGGATGCTGACTGGAATCTTGAATAAACAAGGAAAGCAGATTTAAATATTTAGGCTGTGAAGCCAAATTGGAATTCAAACATTCTGAGATTTTTGAGAGCATGTGTGAACTCTGTTCAGCCATGCTAATTATGGCCCATTTTATGGGAGGGAGATTTTGCCAAGTTATATTTCTGTCTGTGAGTGTTCTGTAAACGAAGGTGCCATTGTCAGCTAGCTGCCTTAATGAATCACCATTTATTTGGCACCTTATAATGGAAAAGTCTGTGTTGGCTGGGGAGGAAATTAAATCCTCTAAATAAAACCATTAATTCATTAGTCTCAAATTTACATTTCAGAAGCACAAAAGTTACTCTGACTGAGCCATTAATTTATATGCCAGTAGGGTTGGCTTTGGTAAAGCAAAAACAAGGAAGAATCTTGGGGAACCTTGACATCTTACTGATATATTGAAAAATAAACTTTGAAGCAAACATTCAAGATCCACAGTTTAAAAAAAAAAGTTACTTTTTCCATTCCATAAAACAAATGCTGCAGAACTAGGTCAACTTGCTACAGCCAACTCGCCACGGGCACAATTAACAAGAGTTACACTAATATTGAAGAAATGGTGGAATGGTATAATTAAAGAAATGATGCTAAAGAAGGGACAAAGTGAAATGTGAATGGCAAATGTGAAATGTGAACATGTAAAATACATGTTTTAATTATTTTAAATAATTAAATTGAATTGTTGAATTGTCCCGTGGCGAGTTGGCCATGATGAGTTGTCCCATTCCAAGCCCATCTGGTTTGTAATATTTCCTTTCAGCTACAGTGGCCTTTATCCACCTGCACAAAAAAACAAGGAGCTTTTAGTGTGTTTTATACAGCTTTCCTAAATGAAATCTCCAAATAATGTAACAGATTTTTTTTTATGCTAAATCACATGCACTGAGCTAATTTGGACTGGGGTTTCGTTGCGTATTTGTAACTGGTCTGTGTTACTTCATATCAGTAGTCTCAGTTCTTGATATTTTTCATGAAATATGTGCTAATTAAAGTGTTGGCAATTAGATCTGGAAATATGTGTTTTAGGAATGCACTATAGCAATAGGACCTAGATTTATATACTGCTTCACCGTGCTTTACAGTCCTCTCTAAGCGGTTTACAGAGTCAGCATATTGCCCCCAACAATCTGGGTCCTCATTTTACTGACCTCTTAGAAGGATAGGAAGGCTGAGTCTACCTTGAGCCTGGTGCGATTTGAAATGCCAAATTGCAGGCAGCCGGCAGTCAGCAGAAGTAGCCTGCAGTACTGCACTCTAACCACTGCGCCACCATGTTCACGACATGACAAGAACTGTAACGTGTAGATAGATATGAGTTTCATTTACCATATCATATGTCATGATGCATGTTTAGTCTTCAGTGTAGACCTGTATCCAAGTATATAAATTCAGAAATAGGTGTATGATTTGTATATAGTGTGTACAACATATACAAGGTGAAAACATCTATTTATTTGCTTGTTTGCTTGTGCTCCTCTTTCCCAGCATATTTTCTGTCTCTGCAGTCCTAATGGGATACACTTAACAATAACAGTACAATAGTAACTGGGGGTGAAGCAGTTTTTTTTCCTTAAGCCCAAACCAAGAAATATATCCAAACAATGAGGGAGATGAGCGGCAACTAATTTCCTAACAGTTCACTGAAACCACAATTTACAGTAAATGGCAAGTTATGCTACAATAAACATAACTAGAACAATATTTAAAAAGTCTATATTTTCTCCTCTGACAATCTCTGAGTTCTACAATTGGAATCAATAACTAATTAAATCCTAGGAGGAATTTAAATTTATTTGACCAAGCACATTTGCCTTGTGCTCATGAGAACCTATATAGGTAGTCATCACTTAATGATGGCAATTGGGACCAGAAATTCCATCATTAAACAGCGTGGTTTTAAAGTGTCATGTATGTGACTATGCCACTTAGTCACAAAAATTCCAGCAGTTCTGATTGCCTTATTAATTGAATCATCATGTGTCATTAAGCAAGGACATCATGTGCCATTTTCGGCCTCACTGCCAGCTTTCCCATTGAATGTGCTTGTAGGAAGCTAGCAAAGATGGTAACAAATTGTGATTATGGTGAAGCTGCCATCTAGTTGTTGTTTTTTTTACAAAAAAACACACACGCACACACATTAATTTATCTCTTAAGACCAGTGCTATTTCCACTCCCATCTGAAAAATCAAAATTAATAATCTGTGTGCCAGAGCAATTTATTTGATATTGCTATTTATTTTTAAAAATACATTCTATTGTTTAGAAAAGACTGCATTTTAACAGCTTTTTCCTATATATCTTCGCAGCTATTAGTCAAATTTACTCATTTTTTTTATTAATAAGAAAATTTAAGTAGGAAAAACTGTCACTATTCATAATGTCATACAAAACTCTTTGTTTTTTGTTCCTTAGTTTTAAAAAGGAGAAGTTTAGTTGTCTTGAATGATATCATTGCCTACATGACATTACAATTAAGATTGACTTTGGTATGTTCCTAGGAATCGCATTTTGAGCTCAATTTTCTGAGAGCCTAAAAAGAAACTAGAAGGAGCAGGGTTTGTATTTTTCAAAGTTTCCCTATAAAAGCCTTTCAGAATTCAAAGGTCAGGCTCTTCAAATCTTTCTTTTTCTTTTGAAATATAACTGCTATGGCAACTTCAAAAATCTGTTTTGCCTCAATCTATTTTAAAAGCTCTATTTCTTCGGCTCTATTTTGAGAGGCCCTTCTGAATATTTGCAGGCAGTTATCTTGGTTCTTAGCTCCTTTGTTGGGATACCTTTCGGTGGGTTATTTCCTAGATGCTGAAACTCACCGCCGAAATTATGGAGGAAAAAAATTCATAAAATCATGACATTACTAAGATTCCCAAGAGACCTCAGGTATAATTTCCAATGCCAAACAAGCCTGCTTCCTCTTTTCTTTCTCTCTCTTTCATACAGAGACGTCCTTTAGTATATTTCAGTCTGTACATGAAAGGTACTTTTTCAAAAGGTGCCAAGGAAATAGGGTTAGACAATCTAAGCAAACATCAGCGAGGTAGTGTTTGAAAAGCTGGAAACGATGTGATCTAAGCACCCCTGTGTTCTCGGCTGATCTTATGAGGAGAACAATTTCAGAAGGAGATCCAATGCTAACTCATGTCTAGCTTTGAATGGTTCCCAAGCCACCAGTCTGTTAGAGCATACAAATCAGTTGAATAATAGACAGAGATCTGGAGGGAGACAAGTAAGCTACGCTTCCTCAATCTTCCACTCACATCTTATGTTTTGAGTGGAATAATATTAAGGGGATTTATTTGAGTGTTTATTATTTATTAACTGATGATTGTGTGTGTGTGTGTGTGTGTGTGTGTGTGTGTGTGTGTGTGTATATATATATATATATATATATATATATATATATATATATATATATGTTTCTTTTTCTCTTTCGTAGGCGTCATATGCTTTTCTATCTAGCCAGGTTTCTACCTATGTAAACTAGATGGACCATTTCTCCCAGAATGCAACAGAGAGTTGCAGGAAAAAAGCCCAGCACGTGTGAATTGAGATTTCATAGAACCAGGGCGGCAGAACATCATAGTTTACGTAGGTAGAAACCTGGCTAGATAGAAAAGCATATGAAGCCTACGAAAGAGAAAAAGAAACATTGTATCTTTAACAGGGAAGTTTAAAAAAAGGGTGTGGCTCACTGACAAAGTCAAAAAAGACAGAAATGGTCCATCTGAGTCTCCCAGAATGCAACAGAGAGTTGCAGGAAAAAAGCCCAGCACTTGTGAATTGAGATTTCACAGAACCAGGGCGGCAGAACATCATAGTTTATGGAGGTAAAAACCTGGCTAGATAGAAAAGCATATATATATCCTTTTTCGTAGGCTTTATATGCAATTTCTTTCTAGCCAGGTTCTACCTACGTAAGCTAAGATGTTCCTCAGCCCTGGTTCTGTGAAATCTCATTCACAACTTCTGGGCTTTTTACTGCAACTCTGTATTGGCCTGTGGGAGACTCAGATAGATCCGTTTCTGTCTTATTAGACTTCGTCAGTGAGCCACATCCTATTTCAAGTATCCTTGCATATAAAGCCTACGAAAAAGGAAAAAGAAACTTTGTACCTATTACAGGGAGGATACTTGAAATAGGGTGTGGCTCACTGACGAAGTCTAATAAGACAGAAATGGATCTATCTGAGTCTCCCACAGGCCAACACAGAGTTGCAGTAAAAAGCCCAGAAGTTGTGAATGAGATTTCACAGAACCAGGGCTGAGGAACATCTTAGCTTACGTAGGTAGAACCTGGCTAGAAAGAAATTGCGCATATATATATATATATATATATATATATATATATATATATATATACACACACACATACATACACACACACACACACACACACACACATATATACAATCATAGAAAACCCGAATAACCAAAGACCTACATACAAACACCTGCGAAAACCTCAGAAAACAGATATATATCGCTGATAAAGAAATAAGTTTATTGTTGAAAAAGAATGAAAAACTGAAAGAGATCACGATTATATACCATCAAGTTGGTATTGTTTGGTTTTTTTCCCCTCCCCTCCAGGATATCTTCTCCCCAAACTGGACCTTCAAATCTTCCAATGGTGTTCCCATTGCTGCTTAAATTAAGTTCATCTACCCTGCCGCTTGTTCTCCTCTTTTTTTAAATTTCTTTATGCCTTTTCCAGCATTGTAAACTACTCCAGAGTGCTAGGAGTTTGCAAAATGTGTTAATTTCAGCCTGTAACTTTGAGTGAGAGAACTCTGGGTTAATTTGTTCAATTATCCAATTCTTTTTTTTTTTTGGTCTTGGTTCTCTGCTGTAATCTCAAGTCTTCTATACAACTTCAAAGTTCAAAAGCATGAATACACTTTCTATCCTGCTTATAATTTTCATTTCTATAGCTTCATAGGAAAAGCCATTATCTGTACCACTCTGATCTTTGTAGATACAGACACATCACAGCATCTGAATATTTTTTTCCAATGTCTTCATTTCTACCATGTGATAGTCTATGGCCGTGATGGCGAACCTATGGCACGGGTGCCACAGGTGGCACATGGAGCCATATCGGTGGGCACGCGAGCTCAGCTCTGGCACGCATGCGTGCGCCAGCCAGCTGATTTTCAGGCCTTTCGGGCCCACCAGAAGTCAGGAAACACACTGTTTCCAGCCTCCAGAGGGCCTCTGGGAGGGGGAAAAAGCCGGTTTTGCCCTCCCCAGGCTCCTAGAAAGGCTCTGGAGCCTGGGGAGAGCAAAAAATGGGCCTACCGGGCCCACCATGCCATCATGTGCCAAAAACGGGGGAGCACGGGAGGGGAGAGGCGCATAGAATTATGGCTGTGGGCACGCATGCATGTGACCCCACTGTGCTCCCCCTGCTTTTGGCACGCGATGGCAAAAAGGTTAGTCATCACTGGTCTATGGCATATTTCTTCCTTTGTTGTTAAAAGTTGATTCCAAGGGGGAGAAATTACTCAATAATTCAATATTTTCATTGTCAGTACTAAAATTGGTGACTGTGTCTGTTGTTGTTAGTTTGGGTTTTTTTTCCCTATATTTGCACCTAATACCTTTCTTTTCACTGTGTCTCTTAAACTTTTATCCCTATAGTGTGCAGATCATTTGCATTTTAATTTTCCAAAGTTCCCATTTCCTGCAGTGATACCATGTTTCCTTGGTTAGTTTGCTCATTTTATTTTATTAACACGGAACTGCACATATCTTTTGAGGTGATGGAAAGCTCTTTTTTTTGAGGGCTACCTTCTCTGGGATAATTTATTTAGAGTTGCATACGGAGATCAGAGTAAAAGAAAAAAAGAAAAAGAAATGAAGGAAGGAAGAAAAGTAGAATTACTCTTTTTTATCATCTTCTTTTCTCTAGTCTTTTTCTTCCTAATCAGTACATTTTGTCATGCCGGAAAGGCCAGATCCATATATGAAGGTCCAATTAAACAGATTTATTACTATACAGCTGGTGTATAGGAATCTTCTCAACTAATGGTCAGCACCTGCTTGCAATTAGATAAGGGTCAATGGATTTCAAGTGGGGTGGGTGGGAGTTAGTTTACTTGTGACAACATAGGGATTCTAGGTTGATCCCTTCTTTAACTCTGGCCCAGGTTCTGCCACCCCTTCTTCTGCAGACTTATTGTTAGTAGTCGGAGATGTAATTTTGTGGGAGTTTGAAATTAGCTTGAGACATTGAACAGTGTCATTGAACCACTAATACAGTGTTCCTTCAAGGATCCACGTGGAGCTTCAAGAAGGCCGAAAAACTTCTGGCATTTTCAGGAGAACCTGGGCTGTCAGATTTTATGAATACCATAAGACGCTAAAACTATTTTCCTTTTTGTATTCTTTGGACAAAAGTTTGCTATTTTATGCCTTTATTGTTATGTTATAGTTTTTAACTTGCCCTGTAAACTGCCTTGAATACTTGAAATTAGTCAACCTGAAAGATCTAAGAAATATTACTTACTTACTTACTTACTTACTTATATTTCAGATTTTTTAACTCCCCATTTCCCTCAGAGAGTGGCTCTAGGCACTTAGGGCACAATGTCCTTTTGGATTTGTTTTAAACTCCTAGGTTTAATATGTAGTAGCCATATGAAGTCAATGAGTACCAATAAGACCATCTGTCTCACCTGACTTTTTAAATTTTTATTTTTAAAACATTTGGCATTATTATTCATTTATTTATTTAAAAGTTTTGCGTGGCCACCCATCTTAAACAATTCAGGCTGACTCTCAACAGCAATAAAAACCACTAACTAGAAACTGTAGCCATAAAACAATAAAATGACCAAACAAAAACATACTGCAGGGTATAAAGTTCCACCATTCATATTAGTTTGTGAAATATATATTTGAGCCTGACCAAGATCCTACTGGTAAAAATAATGAAGAGTATTCTGAGAATGACCAAGGTACATATTCTGTGAATAAGCAACTTTTCAATGGAATTTTTTTTTAGTGCATCAATAAAACATTCTTAAAAACAATTGCCCAGCTTATAGTGTTTTCCCTATTATTTCGTTGGGAGTATGTTGTATCAAACCAATCAGCAAACTGAATGTCCTTTTTTGTCCTAATGGCAGAATAAGCTTCTTCTTTGTGGACTTGGATGATACTTGCCCCATGAGTTTAATGAAATAATAATCTTGTTTTTGCATGACAATCCATAGTATCACACTTTTGCATAGTCATATCTCAGGGACGCTCAGTTGCTAAGACGCTGAGCTTGTCAATCAGAAGGTTGGCAATTTAGCGGTTCGAATCCCTAGCGCCACGTAACAGAGTGAGCTCCCATTACTTGTCCTAGCTTCTGCCAACCTAGCAGTTCTAAATCACGTAAAAAATGCAAGTAGAAAAACAGGGACCACCTTTGGTGGGAAGGTAACAGCGGTTCGTGCGCCTTCAGCGTTTAGTCATGCCAGGCACATGACCACAGAGACGTCTTCGGACAGCGCTGGCTCTTCGGCTTAGAAACGGAGATGAGCATTGCCTCTAGAGCCCGAAACAAATAGCACACATGTGCAGGGGTACATTTACCTTAATCTTTTATCTCAGTTACATTGCCTCCAGATTCTCTCCATTTCTTCCTTAGGGTCATATGGTTCTGGGGGCTGTTGTTATTTTGCTGCTAAACCTGAACCATAAAAATTTAACTAATTTCAGAAGAATTAACAAAGCAAGCCACTTCAAATTACCAGGGGTTATGGGCAGCTGGCAAACCCTGAAGCATTTAGATTAATTTTTTTAAAAAAGGTTTCCCCCCATAAATTGAATTTGAATGACAGCAAGAATCTATGCAACTGCATAGAAGGAAGTATGAAGTTTAATGTTTCAAATGGATTAATTTAACTCAAGTAAGAGATTATGCCTCATTAACTGCAGACTTTGGGGATATTATCACTTCAGGCACCTCATTCTTCAGATAACTTTTTTCCCAATAAGCTTACAGTAGCATAAAATGTAGCAAGAAGAATAGGGGGTATGATATCAGTGACCATACTTAAAGGACACTTCTTGCAAATATAAAAATGATAATCTGGTAACTCGTTCACTGGATTTGGCCAAACCCCAGATCCTAAGGCAGAATGCAGTAATTCACTGGGAGTTAGCAAGATTCATATCCTGTTTCATTCTGTTCATGATTGTTTCTTCAGAACATTAGAGTGGGCCAGGGGTGGTATTCACTTACCTTCGCTACCGGTTCACAACTGTGAGCATGTGCGCATGTGCAGAGCATCAAAAATGGGACATGATTACATCTGGGTGGGAGGAGCCTCCTGCTGCCGCTACTGATTCGCCCGAACCAGATAGAACCGGCTGAATACCACCACTGGAGTGGACTCAACAATCCTTTCAGCAGTACCAAGAAGGTTCCATACCCATTTGCACTCTGATTCAGGTGACCGTGTGGGTACAGATAAACCCCAAGTGGCCTCAATGACTCTCAAAGAGCTGACAACCAACCTTCAGAGTGCTAATAATCAGATGACCTCAAAGAACATAAATCCTTGTATTCCCCACCATTCAGCCAGAACTGAAGAAGTTGGATGAGATCTTGGAAGAGAAGCGAAACATTTTCAAGGGGGAAAAAAAAACAAAACCCAAGAAAGTCCAGTGGCTTTCTGAACTTCTGAAGCGTTTGTGCAGCATGCACAATCAGACACAATTAAATAATTCTGCGGGATTATTACATAACTACATCAACTACATAAGAAAATGTACAGCACAAAATGGAAAAGGCAAAATGGAGAAGAACAAAATAGAGGGGGAAGAAGGGAGAAGCTACTGCCCTCAAGCTTATACACAGAACAGTTAAGCCACACCCAGGCTCCAAACTGTCTCTTATGGACCCATACAACAAATACTGTTTCAGTTACCAAACAGCCCTCATTGGCTGACCTGTTGGTATGCCCTAATCAAATTCATGAATACACTCTGACTTAAACAGGGACCACTATGACCTGAATGATTGAAAATCTTCCTAGATGTAGATGCCAGTTTCCAAATTATGCCAAGCACTAAAACTAACTTCTGTACAAGATGTTTCATAGTTTAACTGCACACTTTTCCCACCATATTAGGTTTGAATGGAAGAGTGCTGGGGGCAGAATGAATTCCATTATCTTTTTTCCACTCCTCTGTTTCTTCATTTGGATGCATTGCTGAAAAAGGAAGATTTTTTTTTTCTTGAAGATCCTATTTGTGACCTTTTAAAAGAGGGGATTGAATGATATTAAGAAGAAGCTGAAGTAGAGAGCTTGTGACCTTTAAGGGACTATACTCCAGAGGCAGAGAGAAAGAAAGAAAAAAAGGATGGAATGACTTGTGGCTTTCCTGGTATGGCTTTATTTTAAAATGATTGCTTTTATTATCTACTTAGATTTTAGATACTGCATTAATCCTATTTGATTTGGATTATTATTTTTATCATTATCATTTTTAAGATGCATGGGGTTTTTTTCCTTGCCAATTTGCATGTTCAGAAGCCTTTGTAGCAGATGTCAGAGAGTAGAAATTTTGTGGGAAATAGAGAGAAAATTAGCATCTCTGTAAGGGTGTATGAATTAGGTGTATCTGACAATATATACTCAAATTGTGTTGAGTTAACATGTGATACTCCAGTCAACTTCTAAGGCCAATTTTTTGGACAGTAGAGAAATAATGAATTCTTACCTTACCACTGAGCCTCTTATAGGATCAGAACTTTAAGGCCTTTCCCCATCTGGTTTGTTACTGATTATTGGACCACAATTCCCATTAGCCCTAACAAACACAATCCATTTTGACTCCAGAAAATACACTTCCAACCTTGGTACCCTTCAGACATGTGGACTTCAACTCCCAGAATTCTCAGCATTGGCTACTCAGGCAAAGGAATGCTGGTGTGGGAAGAAATAGCCATCTGGTTCAATTCCAAGCTGGGAGAAAGATCCTGGAAACATGGAGGCTGTTTGGAAATATCTTAATGATGAAGCAGAACCACATGGGTTCTGGGCAGCTGACAAAATGGAGATGAGGGGAGGGTTATATCTTCTCGTAGTCTTTGCCCATGAGTTTCCTGCTCCTGTGCAAGGACATGTATTCAATTGGCTATTGTCGACTCCCATGGGGCCATGTAGGGGTTATGTAGGGGTCATAGCTGGCTCTATAGGCAAAGTACAAATCCTAGGTGTTTGTCCGAGTTAAGTTTGGTTGACGTTTCTAAGGGTGATGCAATGAAGGGGCTTGTGTTCTGAAAGGCTGTTGCACAATTCCTATTGTGGCTTAATGGCTTTTTCTTGTGTTGGATCTTGAGTGACGGCTAATCCTACCTTTGTTCAGACCTTGCAGCAGGGAATTTCAAAATATCCTGTCTCAAATGGATTTCTGCCTGCAGTATTTGCTTTGCCTATGAATAGAACTCTCTCTTTATCTCTTAATTGCTGACATCTGCACTTATTTACAGACCCCTCACATCCTGGACATAAATTGATTCAACTCCTACCCTCAAAACGACGCTATAGAGCACTGCACACCAGAACAACTAAACACAAGAATAGTTTTTTCCCAAATGCCATCACTCTGCTAAACAATTCTTTCAACACTGTCAAACTATTTACTAAGTCTGAACTATGATTAATCTTCTCGTTGTTCCCACTACCCATCTCCTTCCACTTATGACTGTATGACTGTAATTTTGTTGCTTGTATCCTTACGATTTATATTGCTATTGTTTCCTGATTGCTTATTTGTACCCCATGACTTTCATTAAGTGTTGTACCTTATGATTCTTGATGAGCGTATCCTTTATGTACACTGAGATCTTACGCACTAAGACAAATTCCTTGTATGTCCAATCACACTTGGCCAATAAAGAATTCTATTCTATTCTATTCTATTCTATTCTATTCTATTCTATTCTATTCTATTCTATTCTATTCTATTCTATTCTATTCTATTCTATTCTATTCTATTCTATTCTATTCTATTCTAACTGTCAGGAAATTTCTCTTAGTTCTAGGTTGCTTCTCTCCTTGATTAGTTTCCACTCATTACTTCTTGTCCTTCCCTCAGACAGAAGGGTATGAGAATGGAACACAAGATGGCTCCTGGGACCTCTGCATGAATAAAAGAGCCAAAGCCCAGGAGTCAAAGTAAATAAACAAACTAAAAGATAGGGAGCCGTGCTAAGAAAGAGGCATCAAGAGAAAAAGAAGCAAAGATAACTGAAAAAAATGAGGTGTTTTTCTCTTCCCTCTTCAGACTGGCATGAGGAAAAAGTCCTTCAAGCCATTTTCCTCACATGGATCCAAGATTTAGGAGAGGAAAAACATTAAAAGATGCAGCCAGGAGCCAACAAGCTGAAAAGGTGAAGAAAAAGCCAAGACTTTGACAGCATAGAAACAGAAAACAGAAACGAATAAAAGATAAAAGACAGATCAAACTTGTAGAAAAAGTGTATAAATCTAAAGAGAGTGACAATACAGGCATTAAGACAACAGGAATATAGAGATCAGCAATTTATCAACATATTAAAGATATAGAATGGAAAGAAATGAGAATATATTGGAGTTGACTTTCATAGAATATAATTGCAACAAAAACTAATACATGTAGCTCAGGGTTGAATTATGGAATCCTTGGTGCTGTCTGAGCTTGAGTACTTTCTGACTGACATTTCACTATCCAACTAGGTCAGTGATGGCTAACCTTTTCCAGACCAAGTGCCTAAAGCGTGTGCCCGAACCCGCCAAATGCAATGCATCTGCCCCCCACCATACATACGCCTATGCCCCACATGCACATGTAGCCCCCCACATGTGCCCCCCCACATGCACAGCAGAGACCTGAAGACCAGCTGGCCGGTGGGAGGCGCGTGCACATGTGTGGCAGAGCTGAGCTGGGGTGACAGCTCACGTGCCCACAGAGAGGCACACGTGCCATAGGTTCGCCATCACTGAACTAAGTAATATCATCAGTATTAGTATGGGGTCTGCTCCTTGTTTGTAGATATAGTAGTTTGCCCTGCTACTGTTGGTAGAGGTGTGTTTTTCTCCTTTGAAATTCTTTTCTGATTTTTTTTTTTTGTAAAAGAAAAATCACTTCCCCGATCCTTGAAAGAAGATACAAAAACCCAAAGAACCATCCAAGATAAAATATATTTTGGTACAAGGCAGGGGTGATATCCAGCAGGTTCTGATAGGTTCTGGAGAACCGGTAGCGGAAATTTTGAGCAGTTCAGAGAACCATCAGCAGAAATTTTGAGTAGTTTGGAGAACTGGCAAATACTACCTCTGGCTGGCTCCAGAGTGGGGATGGGAATGGAGATTTTGCAATATCCTTCCCCCAGGAGTGGGGAGGGAATGGAGATTTTGCAGTATCCTTCCCCTACCATGCCCACCAAGCCACGCCCACAGAACCGGTAGTAAAAAAAAAATGGATTTCACCACTGGTACAAGGTGTTCTTGGTTTATCTGAGAAATCAACCAGATAACAGAGACTTGTGTTGCAAATGACAACCTGCATGCTGCTTCTCCTTAGAAATGGTCCTTTAAATCACACCAATCAATTCTTTTGGCTCGTTTGAAAACACAAAAATGTTGGCTACTCTTGCAAGGTAGGCAAATCGATAAAGGCAGCAACAAAAACCCACTCAATGCCCCATAAAAGATGGGTTTTTTTCCATGTCATATGTTCTCACATGTTAAATCCTAGCACCGACTCTGCAAGGGCATTATGAATCTCAATTAAGCCTTGCTAAGTGCTTTGGCTGAAAGACAGGCTTCATAAATATTACAGCACTGTAATTATCTGGTGCAGCAGACTGTTGAGAGAGATAAGAAGTTCCTTATTGGATGTGATGTTTGGGAGAAAATGCCAGCGGGTTGGAATTTATGATTTTTGCTGTTAAACATGTACGAAGGCAAATCCATGCAATAATTCAGATGGTACAGAACTATAATTCTGCAGTATCCCCTTGATCTCTCCATTCAACCGCTTCTTTCACTGCTTTCAGGATGGCGTTCCCTCTCCTAAGCTATATTTTAATAAAAGTTTGATATATCCTCAGAGAAAGTTCTTCTTTCTTCTTTCTCCTCCTGCTCCTCCTCCTTCTGCTTTTCCTCCTTCTACTTCTCCTTCTCTTCCTCCTCCTCCTCTTTTCAGTGGTGGGATCCTGTTGGTTTAACAACCAGTTCGGTGATCGCATGCTAACTGAAAAATGAGGTGTTTTTCTCTTCCCTCTTCAGACTGGCATGAGGGAAAAGTCCTTCAAGCCATTTTCCTCACATGGTACCAAGATTTAGGAGAGGAAAAATGTTAAAAGATGCAGGCAAGAGCCAGCAAGCTGAAAAGATGAAGAAAAAGCCAAGACTTTGACAGTTTAGAAACAGAAAACAGAAATGAATAAAAGATAAAAGACAGATCAAACTGTAGAAAAAGTGTATAATTCTAAAGAGATTGACAATACAGGGATTATTGTATTGCTGTGCACACGTGCACAGTTTTACAAAAACTTACCTTCTGCAGTACTGCTGGGGAGTAACAAAGCTGAGGTCCAGTAATCCGCTCTGCCTCACGAATCAGCTGAGAAGGTATAGCTCAGTAAAGCATAGGGACGGGTGGGTGGGCCCAACTGATTGTCGGAGCAAACCGGTTCGCTCCCAGCTGATCATCGGAGCTACCAGTTCGCCCGAACCAGTCCGAACCCAAAGAATCCCACCCTGCCTCTTCCTCTTCCTCTTCCTCCTCCTCCTCCTCCTCCTCCTCCTCCTCCTCCCCCCCGTCCTCCTCTTCCTCCTCCTCCTCCTCCTCCTCCTCCTCCTTTTCTATAGAAATAACTTATTTCCAGTTTGTGCCCTGAAAATTTGGGGTACACTTCACAGAGTGATATAAAATTGTCATGCTCAAACAACAAAGGCAATATCAGTTAACCATCTACTCCAGTGCAGATAAAACTAGCAAGGTGGATTTTCTTAGCAAACTTAGTAATGAGAACCATTTTTGTCAACTTGACTCTATTGTTTGATATTTTATTTGGGACTTTTACAGTCTTTCTCCCAAGGAGGTTCCATCTCTTTATTTCATGGCTACGGTCATGATCCATGGGAAGTTTTGCATCAGAAAGAGAGAATCTGTTACTCTTTTAACTTCTTCTCTGCCTATTTGTATTGGATTGGCATTGCCTGCTGACATAATCTTAACAGAATTTTAAAAATGCTGAATAGCAGCCTGATTTGGGTATTTTTTTCATATTTAGCAAGAGATTATTCAAAGCTTTCTCACTTTCAGCCATCAAAGTAGTATTATCAGCATATAAGAAGATACGCTTTATCTTTCTTCTAACAATTTTAACTTTATTTATAATTCCTATTCCTTTTAATCCAGTTTTTATCATTATATATGGTGCATCCAACTTTAAAAAATGAAGTGATAGTATGCAACCTTAGGGCACAACTTCCACATTTTTGAATCTATACTCCAATCTAACTGGAACCATCATACAATTTCTTCCTCAGGCAGATGAGATGGCCTAGCACACACATATTTTAAAAAGACTATGCTACATGATCTGAGCTATTATTACAGTCAGTAAAATAAACACAATAAATAAAATACAATAAAAATGAAAAACAGGTGTCTGTTTTAAAGTACCTTGCATTTCTCATTATTCAATCCATATGTTCTTGTGCAGAATGTTCAATCCACATGTTCTTGTGAGTTGACCATGACCAACTCGCCGTGGCCAACTTGCCAGGGAACAATTCAACAAATACAAAAGTTACATTAATTTCAATGGAACTGTGGCCAATAATAATAAAATAAAATAAAATTCAGAAATACAAAAGTTATAATAATTTTGATGAAAATGTGGTCACCAAGAATAAAAGTAACTGAATGAAACAATTAAAACAGCATTGAATTGTCCCGCAGCGAGTTGGCCTGTGTCAAGTTGGCTGCGGAGAGTTATCCCTTGGTGAATTGACTGTGGCAAGTTGGTCAGGCCAGTTGGCCAGAGCAAGTTGGCTGTGGTGACTTGGCCATGGACACGTGTCCTACACCTGATCTTTCCTGGACTTCTGCCTCGTCCAGGTCTAGCTTGTTCACATAAATATGTTAGCTTGCAGAATAAGTGTTATTCTTTAGTTCTTTGAGCATTGTTTACCTTTTTTTTTTGTATTGGAATATAAATTTATCTTTTCCAGTCTCCTGTTAGCACCGTTTTTCCATAGCTGCTTACAATATCGCTTTCAACTACATCATCTTATCATGGCATTTCATTAACTTCTGCAATTGCTGTTGGCAATATTTTAGGATATTTTTAACGGCACATTCCGACTTGTTCCATGATGCAACTTTGTGGTGTATTATTGATTTCAGATTTTTTTTTTGTATAGTTCTTTCAAATATTTGCACATCTCTTCTTTTTAGCTCCTTTTTTTCCAGTAGACCTTTCCCTTCTTTGTTTCTTCTTTTGCCTCTCTTCACATCAAAAGGTTCCTTTGATCTTTGTAATTTTTATAAATAAATATTTGCATTGCATATTTAGATATATTTCCTTCTTTTCTTACTCTTGCTGACCTTTTCCCCCGCTCTGTTGGCTTTCTTCTTGCTTCTCCGGTTCTTCAAATAATTTCTAAGTATCACTAGACAGAAATTTCAGCTTACTTGTGCTTTTTTGCGTTGGGGATATTTTTTTCTTTGCTTAATTTTTAATGATGTCATGAATTACAATTCAGACTTCTTAGCAAATTTATTGATAAAATCTAATGAAATAAACATATTTTACTTTCACCACATAATCATCTGGCGTATGTCTAAGATCATATTTTGTTGATATGTCAACTGACAGCTGTATTTGTTTTTCTTCAGTATAGTAATTATGAGTTATAATTTTGTAAGGCATTCATAGTCTGATCAGCAGTAATCACCCAACATTATTTTTATTAACTAAATAGAGTTTCTCCATCTTTACTTGCGGAGTCTATAGTCAAGCTGATTTTGGAACTGTCCATTTAATGATGGATGTATAGTCATCTGTACTACAGATTATTCATCTGCATTTCTCTTTTGGTACCTTCGATAGATTTCTCAGTATAACTCTATTTGTCTGTCTCCTAATTTATTTTGTACACTAAGACCAGCATTTCCTTTTATTCAAGATGCTATTTTATTTCTCATTTTAGCATTCCAGTTTCTTATCACAAGCATGTTTTATCTGACTTCTATTTTGTATTTATCTGTGGTTAGATAATAGACATATATCACTGCAATAATGATTGGGATTAGGGAACTGGGATCATTTATCACTCGTTTGTGTTGTATCTGATCGTAGACTTTTATTAAAAATGATTGCTTCTCCATTTCTTTTATGATTTTCTTGTCTGCAAAAGAGGATTGGTTGTTCCTCAAATATGCACTAAGCAATTCCAGTCCATTTCAATTTGCTGGTTCCTAGAATGTCAATGTTCAGCCTTGACATTTTGGCCCTAACAACATTAAGTTTGCCTTGATTCATAGTTCTGACATTCCACCTTTCAATGGTATACATATCTTTGCAGCCTTAAACTTTCCTTTGTCTCTGGCTACATCAGACCACTAAACATCCTTTTGGCTTCATTCTTAGGCTTTTCTAATTTCTTTAAGATATCAGTTAGTTTGTGATGGATTTGTTGAGCAGTCAGAGTTTGGCAGCCTCAGCGTGGTATTTCAGTTTACTGAAAAGTTGGCAGAGCCATGGATTGTCATTTGGTTTGATGCCTGCTTCTGCAGCCGTTCCAGATCAGGCTTGTGAAAAAGCTCAGCACAAACGCTTTGATGTGCACATTTGTTCTGTGTCTTGTGGTCCAAAGTGAAAACACCAACTGGTACAGGTAGAAGGACCAGAGATCAATCTACAGGCAGTCCTGCATGACCACAACTGAGCTCAAAATTTCTGTTGTTAAGTGAGACATGTGTTAAGTGAGTTCTTCCCCATTTTACAACCTTTCTTGCCACAGTTGTTAAGTGAATTACTGCAGTTGATAAATTAGTAACCTGAGTGTTAAGTGAATCAGCCTTCCCCATTGACTCAGAAAACCTGACACTTCCTGTAATAATTTCATTCCCTTCACTTATACACTAAGCTTTCTATTGTATGCCACAGTTATCTTAGCCTAGGCTGCATAAATTCACAATAGTGTGAAATACATTAACCATAGGATAGCCACATGTTCATTAAATAAAGTTAGGTGTGTATTGATTGATTTATGACAATCAAACCTAGTTTCTAGGAGAAGGGAATTAAGAGCATACTCTATTCATATCTCCTGCTTCTTTGCTTTTCAAGTACTGAACACATCGTAATGCAGCAAATATGTACCAAAACTTTATTGCAGTTTTCATGGGCAGTTAGGTGTGTTCCTTGATTAGTGCATATGACATCTCTACTCTTTAAGCTACTTTGGTTACCAGTATGGTTCTGGGTGCCATTTAATGTGCTAATAATGACCTTTAACAGATTAACAGAGTTGGAAGGGACCTTGTAGGTCATCTAGTCCAAATCCCCACCCAAGCAGGAGACCCTACACCATTTCTGACAAATGGCAGTCCAATCTCTTCTTGAAAGCCTCAAGTGATGAAGCTCCCACAACTTCCGAAGGCAACTTCTGTTCCATTGGTTGGTTGTTCTCACTGTCAGAAAATGTCTCCTTATTTCCAGGTTGAATCTCTCCTTGATCAGTTTCCATTCATTATTCCTTGTCTGGCCTGCAGGTGCTTTAGAAAATAACTTGACCCCTTCCTCTCTGTGGCAGCCCCTCAAATATTGGAATACTGCTATCATGTCTCCCCTGGTCCTTCTCTTCACTAGACTATCCATGCCCAGTTCCTGTAACTGCTCTTCGTATTTTTTAGTCTCCAGTCCCCTAATCATCCTGTTTGCTCTTTTCTCTGCACTTTTTCTAGAGTCTCAACATCTTTTTTATAGTGTGGTGACCAAAACTGGATGCAGTACTCTAGGTGTGGTCTTACTAGGGCTTTATAGATTGGTATTAGTACCTCACTTGATCTATAAAGCCTTATATGACATGAGAAACTGCTTCTCCCTAGTTTTATCCCTTTAGGTCCAGAAGGTTCAATGGAAGAGGCATTGTATAGATGGGAGAGCGCCTTTTTCATGATGTCCACCATTTTGAATATCATATCTCTGAGGATTAGATTGGACATGACTCTACAGCTGTTTTGAAGGCCCTGAAGATATGATTTCACCATCCTTCTTGGTGGAATCTGGCCACCTACAAGCTCTCTTCAATGTTTGCATTGAAAGTTATGGATTGTGCCTTTGCGAATGATTGTATTCATTGGTTTTTAACTTGGTTTTAAGCATGGCTATATACTTTTTTGGGGGGCTGTTTTTATTTGCAATTTTCATATTGTTCTTTGGTGCTGTTTTAACAATTGTGAGCCAGTCATTGTCACGATATGTGAAATGAGTGGCTATCTAAATTGAATAAATAAGCAAACATCACCCAGCCAGTGTTGCTGTTCACTTAAGTTTAATGTTGGTTCCAATCAGTTTCCATCCTGCAATTCATACCAACCAAGATGGTAGGAATTTTCAACACAGATATTAATGCATCTGAAATACTCAGGAATACAAATAATAGCTCCAGAAAGCCAGATCTGTAGGGCAGCTGTAACAACCACTCGAAGGACTAGACAGCTTGGCATCCACTTTTCTACTTCACAAGCATTTCCCATCTGTAATATGAGTAATACAAGCTAAAACAACCTTCTGCTATGGTAAATTAATTCTATTTCGACTTCCAACTTGGTAAGGAGTATTGAGAGGCACAACGTTCATTTGTTAATATTGCAATAATGCTCTTGACGGTCTTTTGCAATCTGGTGTTCTCCAGACATGTTGAATTACTCTTTCAATGCCCTGGAAGCTCCTTTAATTCTAGGGAATCTGAAGAAGATAACATCTTCTAGAGATGGTTTGCCTTCTGTAAAGCCTGGACTGACAATGAAGGTGACAGTACAGTAGTGGCCAAAATTGTGGAAACCTTTTGGGAAAAGTATATTTTTGAGGTTTGATGGCTGATAACACCACTTTTTTTTTTTTTTTTGAGTTTCAAAATAATCATATTCCACTGCTGGAATATTTTAACCCAGTTGAAAATCTATGGAGAGAACTGAAGACACTTGTTAGTCAGAAGAGACCCAGCAATAAAACCCAGTTGATAGAAACAATCCTTCAATCTTGGTTTCACATTATAACAGCTGCAGAACTAAAAGACTTGGTTCACTCCATGGGAAGACGTTGTAAGGCTGTAATTCATGCTAAAGGTTACCCAACTAAGTATTAACTGATGTGATAATTTTTATATATCTCATTTTTTCTATAGTGATAATTTTTGTATATCTCATTTTTTCTACGACTTTCACTTTTCTTCTTTATACTGTAACTGCTTTTCTAATAGCAAATCCTTCATAAAGGTTATTGCATTACATTCTTGATTAAATTATCTTTCCATTGATATATAATTTTATGGTACTACTCCCCCAAAAAAGTGGTGTTATTAGCTAGCTTTAGAAAATACACTTTTCCCAAAAGGTTTCCACAGTTTTGACCACTACTGTATAGTTATGTGGAAGATGGAATTGGAACCATGTTTTTTTTCTTGCCAGTAGCAACAAATTAGGAATATATTGAGTATAATTAACCTCTTATTGTTTCATGAGATCAGTAGTGAGATTCTACCGGTTTGGACCGGTTCGGGAGAACCGTTTGCTCCAACTTTCAGCCATGAGCGAACCGGTTCTCTCTTTCTTTGAAGAGGGCCCACCCGTCCCTGCATTATACTTACCTATAGTTCTGCTTCTGAAACCCAGCTGATCAGGGTGGCAGAATGGATTGCCACTCCTCAGCTGTTTTCCTTTCTCTCAGCAATGCGGAAGTTCAGTTTTCTACAAAGTGTGCACGCGAAGCACACATGAAGCGAACCGGTTGTTAAATCGGTAGGATCCCACCACTGCATGAGATGTTGAAGGGTAGAAGTGCTGTGGAGGAATAGGGGGTATGTCTTAGTAAGCTGCTATTTGTTTTTAACTGTCGTTTGCTGTAGGAGCCACAATGGTTGGATTCCCAAGTTGTGCTTGGCCATAAAAAAATGATTTGCAAATCTCAGTAGCTCGGTTTGCAAAACACGATAATCCATGAATAAACAAAACAAATAAATAAACCTTACCCCAGTGCCTGAATCCTTTCTGTGAGAGCTTTAGGTCAAAGAGTGCCAGATCTACTGTTAAGCAAATAAGGCAATCGGTTCAGAAAGCAATATCGGTTTCTGTAATAACAATCATTGCTGTTGGCTCAACTGGTCGTCTTTTTGTACAGTATGCAAATCTGTACAAAAAGATGCCAACCTGTTTTGTATGCCCAAACAAGCCAAACATGATGGTTAAATAAACGGTGGCTTAGCATGCGGAAGGAACCCGCTGTCTAGTATATCTCTCCATTACTGGAATTTGCTAAGCTGTCTTTGCTTTGTAATGTTGTCAAAGTTGGGCAGTATTTCTCAACTTTTTTTTTTTTTACAGGGCTATTTATATTCCAATACATCATGCAGTAAAAGTTGAACTGTGTGGTTAATCATTGCATTACAAGTAATATTGATCGTTCGCATCACTATCACTATCACAAACACATCAATATTGCTTACAAGAGGGATGATCTTATTAAACTTTTTTTTAAAAAAAATCTACTCAATACTATATAATTACATAATAAAATTTAAATACCTGTGGTTCCTAAAAATTCATTTATACACACACACACACACACACACACACACACACACATATATGAATATATGAATGAAATTTCACTGAACTGTATAAAGATCTTGATTTACGTAGGAAAAACCTGGATAAAACAAA
>WNWU01000019.1:4870646-4903146 GCA_012654045.1 Ptyas mucosa | reverse complement strand
ACTCCTTGCAGATAGCTGGTCATTTGCATTCAGGGATACAAGATCATCTATCTCCAGTCTACAACACAGTCCTTTCAACAGTTCCAAGAAGGCACCACACACATTTGCACCACTCAGGTGACACTAACAACACAGATAAACCTTAAGGTGAGCTCAACAACTCACTAAAAGAATGCAAATGACCAGCTGTCTGCAAGGAGTATAAATCCTTCCATTCCCTACCATCCAGTCAGAGCCGAAGAAGCTTCTTGGATGAGAAGTGAAATGTCTTCAAAGAAAAAACAAGAAAGTCCAGTCGTCTCTTGAAAAAGCACCTTTGGGACTGCAGGTTTATTGTAGTAAAATAAACTTTGCAAAATAATCATTGAATGAACTTTACAAAACACTACTATTGAAATTTGCCTACAAATGATCATGACTGATCTCTCAGTGATTAATCAACTAGGGTTTGGTTGATTAATCGATCAACCCAAACAACCTGTGATGATTGGCAATTAGAATTGCTAATCAGAAGTTGGAATTGGTGGGGTTGGAAGGATCTTGCAGAATTGAAAAATAAATCCTGCGTTTTCTTTTTTAAAAAAAAAATCTGTGCAATGACATCACACGCTTGCATCAAAGGGATGGAGCTTGAGGTCTGATGTTCTGTTAGTGCTTTTGATTTTGCAATGAAACAGAATTGTGCAGATGGTGCTTTTTCAGAGTGAGGGGGGAAAAGGAAGAGAGAGCAATTGGGGTAGTGTAGATGGAATCCTCTTCTAATCCTCTAAGGCAGGGGTGTCAAACTCAAGCGCCACAGGCTAGATCCAGCTCATGCATGCGGCCCTCCTGAGCTCCGCTAGGAGAGGTTGCAGGAGGATGTCGCAGCTAAAAACGGAGCTCGGGAGCCCATTTTTGTAGGCAGAGTGCTCGGGCAACCACAGGAGCCCTGATTACGAGTGATATCGAGCTGGCCACGCTCACCCCAGTCCTCTGAGGTCAAACACAACCCTGATGCAATCCTCAATGAAATCGACTTCGACACCCCTGCTCCAAGGGAAACTCAGTCCTAGATCTAAGAAAACCTCTATCTATGACAACTCCCCAGAGGTGAAATCCAGCAGGTTCTGACAGGTTCTGGAGAACCGGTAGAATAAATTTTGAGCACTTTGGAGAACTGACAAATACCATTTCTGGCTGGCCACAGAGTGGGGTGAGAACGGAGATTTTGCAGTATCCTTCCCCTGCCACACCCACCAAGTCATACCCACCAAGCCACACCATGCCCACCAAGCCATGCCCACAGAATCGGTAGTAACAAAATTTGGATTTCACCACTGCAACCCCCCATTTAGAAATAGGTATATTTTTGCCAACAAGACATAGATTGACAGCCATAGGTATGCCACAACAGTATAATCACCTGTTTTACACTGCGTTATAAATAATCATTGACTTAATTATTTCTTAAACGTTAACACTCTATATCATTTCCATGCTCCCGCTATTCATAGAACCTCAAATATATGCAAAGAAATTGAGGAGAGGAAACAAAAGCAAAATTAACTCAGGAAAGTTTTGGCAATATCAACCAAACCCATAAATCCTTGGATTAATGGGATTATGCTTTCATTTTGAAGGAAGAAAGAAAAGTAACAAGAGCACCTCCCTGAGCCAGGGGGTGCATGATAAACCCATTAAATTTTGCCACCCATAATTAGTAGTATAGCCATTGTATCACAATGCATTCATCAAGCTTGTTTACTGAAGAATAGAATGAGAACCAGAGCCTTTAATTAAAGCTGACCAAATTGCTGTCAAGAAGAGACTTGCAAGCAGCAATTTCTAATTAAAATGAATTCCCCTAGTAGTAGTGTTCTCTCTGAGTACATCCTTTAAAAGATGGGCTGTAGCTACCAGAAATGCCATACATATGCCTGATAAAATCTGGCAGTGTTACAGTAATTGGAAGATTGAGTAGCAAAAGCCAGAGAAAATGGCCTGCAAAACACAGAGGCAAATAATTTAGTGTTAGGAATTTATTTTCCTGCTGTTGAAATGGCATCCAAAAGGATGGACATCCTTAAGCCAAGAAGTTAAAAAGTTGATTCCTAAACAACTTTACGCAGCTCTATGTCATCCTTTGGGGCCTAATTGAGCCCTGCAATTATTTTTAATGAATATTTCTGGTCGGACAAAGACAGAACAGTGTGGCACCAATATACGGTATAAAGGCTTGATTTGGAATGGCTTCTCTCTCATAGGCTAAACAGAACTGACCCATCATATCTTAGCTAACGTGATAAAAGCAATGAGCTGACTTATAAAAACATAAATAAATAAATGATGAGCACACTCATCCAAGCATCTGACCTGGTGCATTAAAAGCTGCTGGATTCTCTTGGGTCATGAGGAAGGGTTTAGGTAGGGGTGAGCTGCTGGGGGTTTGCAGGGGTTCAGGAGAACCTCTAGTTAAGATTCTGTGCAGTTTGGGGAACCCCCAAATCCCACTCCTGGATGGCCCTTCCCTTCCCACCCCACCCCACCCCTCGCAGGAGTCCCCACGCAGCCCGTTTTGGATGCAGGTAAGTGCAGGTGAGTGTGGAGGCTCGGAGAGGGCGAAAAACGGGCCTACCAGAAGTTCGGGAAGGCCGGGAATGGGCTGTTTTCGCCCTCCAGGAGGCTCAAGGAAAGCCTCTAGAGCCCGGGGAGGGCAAAAATGCAACCCCCCGCTGTGGTACAAGAGGCCGACTAGGCCACGCCCACCATGGCCACGCCCACCCAGCAATCAGGCAGAGAACCCCTTGCTAAAATTTTTGAAGCCCACCTCTGGGTTTAGGGAACACTGATCTTGGCAATTTTTCAGAAGGCAGTAGCAGTAGCACTTAGACTTATATATCACTCCACAGTCCTTTACAGCATTTTCTGAATGGTTTTCAATATCAGTATATTGTCCCCAACAATCTAGGTGCTCATTTTACCAACCTCGGAAGGATGGAAGGCTGAGTCAACCTTGAGTCCCATCAGAATCTGACTCCTGGCTGTGGGCAGAGTTGGCCTGCAATATTGCCTTGTAACCACTGCACCACCAGGGCTCCTTAAGATGCAAGTTTTCCAATCATAAACTTAATGTGATGGAAAGCCTAATAGTTTTTATTGGTGACTGGGGTGGTTCCCACATGAATGAATGAATGAATGAATGAATGAATGAATGAATGAATGAATTTTAATATATCATTGTTGCATTTGAGATTATATTGTCTCTCATTCATTCTCCCAAATCTCTGGGATCCTTGATGCTCTCTGAGCTTGGGTGGTTTTCTTGAATACATTTCATTACCCAACAAGGTAACATGATCAGTGCTAGCCATGGTGCATATGCAAGAAAACCATCAGAGAGCATCAAGGATGCTCCCAGTTCAACCTTGAGTAACAAATATCCTGTTTCTCCTCTATATTCCCTCCTCCTCAACATACTGACACATTCATGAGCAGGACCATGGTGGCAACTTCAACCAACTGGTTCCATTTCTGTTAGTGGTATCCAAGTTTATCTTTTCTTCCAGTTTTGCAGCTCAGGCATCACAATGAACATCCTGTGTTGGATGATCCTAGCTTGGGGATGCTTTACATTCATTTTTCCTTAATTTTCTCCCCCCTTTTCTCTTTTTGCACCTGCACTTTCTGATCCTCATCTTGTGCATTGCATTTTGTGTGTTCCAGAACTACAAGTCCACCTGTCTTGGGCCAGAGAGATGCATGGAATCCAACACTAGTTCAATTCAAATGCAAGGGGATTCTGATTATTTCATCAACCACCTTGGAGTCCCAGCTTTGCAGTTTTCATACCAGGATTCAACCACGTTAGAGGTAATTGTAAATGACGTCACTAGGTTAAGATTGGTAAATCAGAAAACAAAATCTGCTTTACACTGCAGATTCTTGCACATTAAGAAGGTAGCCGTCAAAAGCTGCTGACTTGCGAGAAAACAAGGGAAAACAAGAGGTTTTTGGCACTGTATTTGGTCTCATCGGTTCCTCTCCAAGTGCATGTCATGTTTCCATTGAAAAGGAAAACGTATGCTTGCTATCTCCTGCATAGGGAGGAAATTGCAGCAGGAGGATTAATGCTGAAGCGTAATTGTGATCGTCACAATAACACGAGGTGTGCAAAGTGGATTTTTGCTGTTTTTCTTTGAAAGATGGCTAGTTGTCCTTAAAATTAAACGTAAGGGATAATGAATGTACAAATTACATCCTGCCTGGAAAATAAATGAGGAGCGGGGTGGGGAAAGGGATGGTAAAAGAGAAAAAAAAATCGATACTACTGGCATTGAGAGTTTAGTTTAAATACTGTGGAAAGAAAAAAAAGTGCAATGTAGAAATATTTAAATATCTAAGTCCTTTGGGTAGTATATTACAGCGTGATCATGATGGTAATGATAATGACATGTTAAAACAGCCTACTTCAATCTGCTACTCTCCAGAAGCCAACAATTTTCAAGGGTTTCCCTCCCCCGTTCTTCTGTTTCTAAGGGTATCTGCATTTGCCTAGTCTAAACCTTTAAAAAAACCTTTAATAATAAGCAACTCTGTGCAATTAAAATTAGGACAATGATGGCAAAAATTTAAGGCCTTACCTCCAGCACCGTTTTTCCTTCCCTTTACTTATTAACAGATACTACCATTCCCAGATCAAAAGCTATTTAAAACAAAAACAGTAATAATAACAAAGTTGGAAGGGACCTTGGAGGTCATCCAGCCTACCCCCCTGCTCATGCAGAAGACCTATACCATTTCTGACAAATGGCTGTCCAATTTCTTCTTAGAAACTTCCAGTTATAGGGCGCCCACAACTTCTGAAGGCAATTTGTTCCACTGATTGGGAGAAAGAGATTAAAGAGCAATGCTCTAACTCTAATATACTGTAGTTACATTTCCACATGGATAGGTTTTCCCATCACATGCAGGGGTGAAATCCAGCAGGTGCTGACAGGTTCTGGAGAACCGGTAGTGGAAATTTTGAGCAGTTCGGAGAACTGGCAAATACCACCTCTGGCTGGCCCCAGAGTGGGGTGGGAATGGAGATCTTGCAGTATCCTTCCCCTGGAGTGGGGTGGGAATGGAGATTTTGCAGTATCCTTCCCCTGCCACTCCCACCAAGCCACACTATGCCCACCAAGCCACACCACGCCCACCAAGCCACACCCACAGAACCAGTAGTAAAAAAAAATTGAGTTCATCACTGGTCACATGTTTGGTTTTTGTGTTTGAGATTAGCTATAACTTCAGGTCACCTGCAAACTAAGTCCGCCTAGGGAACATTGCAATAATCCTGTTGGATGATAAGAGGCATGAGTTGCCAAGGTCAAGTGACTTTTTATAAAGAGGAAATCACGTGGATCATAATCTGAACAATCTGTTGGGATTACCAGCAGTCCTTGGTCTCTCTCTTGCCTCCACAGCAACTAGGAGAGGTGATCAAGTCTGTATTTCTTTAATAAGGATGTCTCAATGTCCCGTCTCATTTAGTCACAACTGGAATTGAAATGAATCTAGGCTTAACGGGTAAATCTAAATGGGGATGAAATAAATATAATTCAATTTGCCTTAAAAACCATATGGCTCCTGTTTGATACAGACTATTTAGAAGTATGTCAGGCACAGATGACAAGCCGGTTGGTCAATTCCTGTTACAACCAATGGGTCAATGCTTGCTTAGTTGATCAAAAATCAAAACACAAAACTAGATCCTGCATATGCAGGAAATACATACATACATACATACATACATACATACATACATACATAATACATATGTCATCTGCACCTCTATAACTGTCTGATTTGGCTCTGCAACCCAACAAGACAGACACAGACTTCAGAGGATAATTAGAACTGCAGAAAATTTTTTTACTACTAACCTGCCTTCCATTGAGGATCTGTATGCTGCATGAGTCAAAAAGAGGGCTGTGAAAATATTTACAGACCCCCTCACATCCTGGACATAAACTGTTTCAACTCCTACCCTAAAAATGACACTATAGAGCACTGCACACCAAGACAACTAGACACAAGAACAGTTTTTTCCCAAACACTATCACTCTGGTAAATAAATAATTCCCTCAACACTGTCAAACTATTCACATTAGGCTGCATTATTATTACTATTAGTCTTCTCATCGTTCCTATCACCCATCTCCTCCCACTTATGACTGCATGACTATAGCTTTGTCGCTTGTATCCTTACGGTTTAGATTAATATTGATTGTTTCCTAGTATGATTTGATTGCTTATTTGTACCCTATGACTATCACTAAGTGTTGTACCTTATGTTTCTTGATGAATGTATCTTGTCTTGTTATGTACACTGAGAGCATATGTACCAAAGACCAATTCCTTGTGTGTCCAATCACACTTGGCCAATAAAGAATTCTATTCTATTCTATTCTATTCTATTCTATTCTATTCTATTCTATTCTATTCTATTCTATTCTATTCTATTCTATTCTATTCTATTCTTGTGTGTGTGTGTGTGTGAGTGTGCCTATATATGTATATCTATCTATATGTATATGTATCTATATATCTGTCTTCTCAAGTTTTTGCGGGTGTGTATATGCAAAAAATTACAATCTCGGATGTTTTCCCACATCATAGTAAATAAGTTAGTTAAAATGTTTAAAATTCTGGTTAAAATCCTATCTTAAAATCTTCTAAAAATCCTTACAGAGCACTCTGCAAGGTCCTTTAAAACCTTAGCTAAAATCCTACCAATATCTTAAAAGTTTTTCTTTCTAGCAACGTTTCGACAGGCTCACAACCCTGTCATCTTCAGGCTCTTGTTTAGTTTAGAAGCTATGGGTGTGTTGCAAGGTCGGAGTTGTCGCTTTTCTATGTTTGCTGCTGCTGACGTATGCTGGTTAGCCTGTAACTCTGTGTCCTGATTGGAGGACAGCAGTTTATCTTCCTGCTTCCTTATACTAGCTGTTTGGCTATGTGTTACAGGCCCGGCTTTCTCAGATTCTCTATTATTATCTGTCAGCTGTAGAGGGGGAAGGATTCTGGTAGGCATCCCAGCACTCCTGATTGTTGGTTGAGATCTCAGCCTGTCTTCTGGCTCGATCCTCTCTCTCTCCCTATTGCTAGCCACCCTCTGCAAAGAGGAAAGAAATCTGGCAGGCCTTACACCACCACTGGTTGCTTGTTGGAATCTCTGCCTCTCTTCTGATGTTAACACTCGAAATTGAAAAGAGGCCGCAGAATATGAACAGACGAGACGACGCCTCTAGGTTATCAAGTATTTGGGGACCTACACAGAGAGAAACTCGAGTGTTAACATCAGAAGAGAGGCAGAGATTCCAACAAGCAACCAGTGGAACCTGCTGAAACCCACCTCTGATTGGTATGACTTCAGCATTATTCAATTTAAAGTACTTCCTTGTATGGATAAACATCAACATTGGGAATATATCTTTGATAATGCATTCTAAGTCCCATTGTTGTCTTTAAGGAAAATGTTTTTTTTTCAGAGGTGTGGGGGAAGAGGGGAGGTGCTTTCATTATCTGCCGAAATGAAGCAGGATGTTGGAATCCATTCTGTGTTGGCATCTGCGCTACTAATTTGCTAATAATTAAATTTCACAAAGGCAGAAGCAGTCTTTTTGGATTTGCCAAAAATGACAGTGATTCTTTCTTTTATTTCTCCCCTCCCCACATTATTTAATAAGAATTGGTTCTGCTAATTGAAATGTCCCGTCGTTGGTGTATTTTATTTTTTTAGCAAGAAGACTTTTCAATTTGTGAAACACTGTTGCACCTATTAGGAAAATCATTCTGCTTTAGATTAAATACAAGGCAAAGGTTGTCATAAAAGAAATGGAAAAGCAGATGTTCCATGATTAAGTGTGCAATGTTTATGACAGGCTTGTGGTCCAAGGCTCATTTCTTCTGTCACTTAACAGCTGCTCTACACAGCTTCTGTTTCAGAATTGGTACTATGTAGGGCATAGGTGAGAATTGAAAGGCTCCAACTGCATCAAAGGAGAAGTTTTTTTCCTGTAGCATCTATCTTGATTGAGAAGCTTGACATGACAGATGCAAGCAGGGCTTTTATGACATAAAATAGTATATTAAAGAATTCTAAACGCAATATATCATTTCTTTGGGGAAATCATTCATTCATCATGAAAAGAAGGACTAGGGGTGACATGATAGCAGTGTTCCAATACCTCAGGGGCTGCGACAAAGAAGAGGGAGTCAAGCTATTCTCAAAAGCACTTGAGGGTAGGACAAGAAGCAATGGGTGGAAACTAAACAAGGAGAGAAGCAATTTAGAACTAAGGAGAAATTTTCTAATAGTGAGAACAATGGAACAGCTTGCCTTCAGAAGTTGTAGGTAGGGTCTCCTGCTTGAGTTTGGGGTTGGACTAGAAGACCTCCAAGGTCCCTTCTAGCTCTATTCTGAGTGATTGCTTGCTTGCTTGATTGGTTGATTGATTGGATACCTGTAATGGTTCTGTTGAACTTGAAGAAAGTAACAGAGGGGCCACCCAGAACAGAAAACAGCATCCCCCTTCCCTGTCAGGAAATTTCTAAGGAGAAATTTCCTGACAGTGAGGAAAATTTATCAGTGGAACAACATGCCTCCAGAAGTTGTGGGTGCTCCAACATTGGAAGTTTTTAAGAAGATATTGTAAAACCATTTGTCTGAAGTGGTGTAGGGTTTCCTACCTAAGCAGGGGTTTGGACTAGAGGACCTCCAAGGTCCCTTCCAACTATGTTATTCTGTTATCATCCATCCATCCATCCATCCATCCATCCATTTATTCATTCATTCATTCAGAGCCATCCAGTTGGTTAGAAGATGGAAATGATTGTAAATGATTTTTTTTAAAAAAATATATCATTTATTTATCATCTGTCTGTCTGTCTGTCTGCCTGTCTATTGTCTATATAGCATCTCACTCTATCTCAATTAGTCTGTCTGTCTGTCTATCTATAACTATCATCACCTCCAGAGTGCTGGAGCCATTCACACATGACAATAAAAATGTCCTCACAGAAGGGCTTCAAACCAGCACTTAATGTCTCTGGTGGCAGCTAACTTTAGCAAGAAGTTTCTTTATCTGGAGTGCACAAGGATTACAAAAGATGGTTGAATTCAATTATCATAATTCCCAGCTAGCATTGTCTTTAGATTAAATAGATTTGGAGAGCTCTGGATTAATAAAGCTATATTGGAATGCCATTTTGGAAAAGTACGTGGTTCCTAATTTAACTCATTCTTCAACTGTTCTGGATGGTTCAGATGAGTCTACTTCCTGGGACCATAAATGGTTTCATTTAGGATTTGCATAAACAGGCAGGTATTTTCAACCTGGGGTAAGATGAAAATGGATAAATATAACACAGGCCATCAGTGACTAGATTCATGCTGGCAGGTGCAATATGTAGATCAATGCAGTATATCCTTAGCAGAATGGAAATACTATAGCTTGTGATCAATTTAATGATAATAAGAAACTCAGCCCTGGGAGAATATTACATCTGTCCCATAAAAGCCTAATAAATAAATATATTGCGGTATCTCAATGCCAAGAAAGATCTTTTTAGCATCTGTTGTTTAAGAATATGGCTTCAGTTTATCTTACTAGAAGAACTGTCCTGCATATCTTATGTCTGCAATTGTATCTGTAGCTGTTCAGAATAATAAACTAATATGGTCATGCTAATAGCACTTTTCTCCAAGTAGTTAATTAGTATGGAATGAATGGAGGAAAAAGCCAATTGTTTTCTATTGTTCAAGTAAGGTTTGTAGAAGATTTCATCTAAAAAAAGAGTGTTACTGGCGTAATTGTTTTTGAAGAGCTAGTATTGATATTTTGGGGAAAGGCTGATGCTTTAAAGAATTTGTCTGGACTTATCAGCATAAAAGTAAGTTAAAAGTGGCAAAGGGAGTGATTGTATTCATTTATCAAATTAGTAAATGTTCAAAATTCCCAATTTTCTACCACATATTCTGTTTAATTATGCGGTGCAAGTCTTTGGAATCATTTCTAAGTACTGGAGCATGTGACACTTCAAACATAGCACCTCTTTGCCATTCTTTAAATAGCCATTCTTTAAATAGCCATATCAGCCATTGGATTGCAACATTCAGGATAAGGTAGCAGCTGTGGAAGGTAGCAATAGATTCCCCAAAGACACAACTGCTTTAAAGACTTGCAGACATGTGCTGAAATGCTGACATGTGTTCGAGACCTGAGCCCTGCACAACGGGGTGAGTTCCCATTACTTGCCCCAGTTCCTGTCCATCTAACTGTTCAAAAGTATGCAAATGTGAGTAGATAAATAGGTACCACTTAGGTTGGGAAGATAATATAGTCATACTGACCACAGAACCACAGAAATGTCTTCGGACAATTCTAGCTCCCTCAGCTAGGAAACAGATATGACCACTGCCCTCTAGAGTCGGACATGACTGGAGAGTGGAAATCTTTACTTTTAACTTTATCTTTCCTTTTCCCTTTCTAGGATCATGCTCCTGTAGGCATATTGATGAGATTATTCTTTTACCTACAGTTGATCAAGATTCTATACCTCCAGAGCAGAGGTGAAATACTACCGGTTTGGGCCGGTTTGCCCGAACCGGTAGTAAAACAATGTAAAAAATAAGGTTCCGACGATCACACGTCGCTTAGCTGATCATCGGAACTTTTTTTTTTTTACTTTTTAAGCATTTTTTTTACTACTGGTTTGGACGAATATGTAGTAAAAAAATGCTTTAAAAAAGTAAAAAAAAAAAAAAAAAGCTCGAACGATCGCGCGGCACAGCTGTGATCGTCCGAGCCTTTTTTTTTCTTTTTTAAACCATTTTTTTACTACCTATTTGCCTGAACCGGTAGTAAAAAAATGCTTTAAAAAGGTTTTAAAAAGGTCCCCAAGATCACAGCTGTGCTGCGCGATCGTCGGAACCTTTTTTTTTTTTACTTTTTTAAAGCATTTTTTACTACCTATTCACCCAAACCGGTAGTAAAAAATGCTTTTAAAAAGTTTTTTAAAAGATTCCCAAGATTGCGCACCACAGATGATTTTCCTCCCCTCGCTGTTCTACTTACCTTCCCAAGCCTCCTTTTGGCATGTAATGCGCATGCGCGCACTGCAGACATCTGGTGCAAACTGCGCATGCGCATGCACAGTGCACACTTGGTGCACAGCGTTCATGCACAGCCAGCGAACTGGTAACAAACCGGTTTAGATTTCACCACTTCTCCAAACTCATTTGTTTTCTGATCAAATAGAGCTACTGACACAAAATACTCAACTGCAATGGCCATTTATTATTTTTAAAAATTATATATATATATATATATTTTAAAAAAACGAATGGAGATTTGTCTTTCTCTTTTTCCTTTCCCTCTAATGGCGAATGACTTTTCAATAACTATAGGCTTATGAGTAGGAGCTCTACTAGAAAGCACTATTCATATGCCTTTGGAGATTCTCAGTCATCCAGGTAATGGTTCTCCCATTTTTTTAAAAAAGCCAGGGATAAGAGGAAACATAAGAATACTTTTCTCCTAAAGGTGCTTTTTCAAAGGGTGCCTTTTTCTTAAAGACACTTTGCTACTCATCCAAGAAGTTTCTGTTGTGGTCTGCCAGCAGCCTGTGACTCTAGCAGCGGAGTTGGACAGTGAGGAGGCTGGTTAGGAACATGGACCAGTCCTGGAGTCTGGGGAAGGTCCAGACGACGGCTCTGCGTCGGAAGCAGATATGGGCCCAGAGCCATCTGGAAGTGATGCACGGACTCCGGAGCCTCCAGAGTCAGATAGCAGAGAGGCAGAGGAACAGGAGGACCTGTTCCTAGTGCGCGCATGAGCAGAGCTGCCAGAAGGCACGAACAGTTAAAACAAAAGACTCAGAAATAAGGCCTGGAAATAATGCCCCCTCACATAAGGGTTAGAAGAGGAGCAAAGGCACATGGGCCCTTTACAGGAAAGCAACATTGTTAATTCTGTTCCCAGTCGGCATCTCTGTTTGATTCTGGAATCTTCGTGGCTTTGCCAAGTAGGTCTTTGGCAGAGTGTCAAAGGAGATAAAGGTTGGTGATTATCCCGAAGGACTTCTCCCGAAGGATTTTTTTTGCAACTAATTAGGACTCAGCTGTGAATGAAACGTAATTCACAGCTGTCGCAATAAAAGAGATTTTTGGGACCACTCGTGTGTTTTAATAACTCAGGAAGCCTAGGTCACAACAGTTCCTTCAGTTCTGATTGAATGGTGGAGGATGGAAAAATTCACATTTCTTGCAATCATCTGGTCCTTAGCACTCTTTCTGAGAGTCAGTGTTATTCAGGTAACCCTAAGGGTACAGATAAACCTCCAAGTGGCCTCAATGACTTTCAGAAGGCTTGCTAACAACCAGATGACTGCAAGGAATATAAATCCTTCCATCCTGCACCATTCAGTCAGAACTGAAGAAGTTTCTTGAATGAAAAGCAAAATGTCTTCAAGGAAAAACAAAGTCTAGTTGCCTTTTGAAAAAGCAGCTTTGGGAAAAAAATATTCTTATGTTTTTTCTTATCCCTGGTTCGTTGAGAATAGGAATAGAAAAAAAAACAGATTTCTTGGAAAAATTGTAAAATTTTAATTGCCTCACGCTGGAATTCAAGATGTACTTCTCTTTTGAAGTGGAGTTCTGTCCTTCTTGAGGTTAATGGAGACTAGTGCACTATGAATAGCTGAAATGGGAGGGGTCCTTAGAATTTTATTATCTTGAGAAAGAGGAGAAAACATAAGAATATACTGACATTGATTATACTGATGGCTACCCACTGTTGGCTTTAAAGAGATAGGAACAAATATGCAAAATAAGCCATTCATAGTCACTGTTCATGACTATGATGACCAAAAGATAGCTTTCAAAAAGACAACTGGACTTTCTTATTTTTTTTTCCCCTTGAAAATGTTTCACTTCTCATCCAAGTAGTATCTTCAGTTCAGAATGGAAGAATGCGATGAGAAGCGAAACATTTTCAAGGAAAAAAAAAATCAAGACAGTCCAGTTGCCTTTTGGAAAAAGCACCTTTGGGACAACCGTGATCTAGATGATTGAGAAGTTCCATAGATACTCATGATGGCTGTTTACTACTCCATATTTACAAGGAATCAACTTGAATACTCGCTGTATGGAGCAACAGAGGAAGAGAATAACTTCATTCCTATGCATGTTTTTCAGCTTGGAATATGTCTTTGGAGTGGTTTAAGAGTGGCTCAGTGGCTAAGATGCTGAGCTTGTCGATCGAAAGGTTGGCAGTTCAGCGGTTCAAATCCCTAGTGCTGCGTAACGGGTTGAGCCCCCGTTACTTGTCCCATCTTCTCCCAACCTAGCAATTCGAAAGCATGTAAAAGTGCAAGTAGAAAAATAGGGACCACCTTTGGTGGGTAGGTAACAGCGTTCCATGTGCTTTTGGTGTCTAGTCATGCTGGCCACATGACCACGGAGACGACTTTGGACAGCGCTGGCTTTTCAGCGATGAGCACCACCCCCTAGAGTCGGGAACCACTAGCACATATGTGCGAGGGGAACCTTTACCTTTACTAAAAGTGCTTATTTCATTTCATTTCATTTCACTTCATTTTATTTCATTTATTTAGTCAACAATAACGGCCTACAGACTTTTAGCAGTGATGAGTGTTGTGTCATTTTGTTTACATAACCATAGGCACAGACCATCTAAACATCAGAAATGAAGGGACTGATGACAAAGGCTTACGAAGCCTCTAAAATAAACCCACATCCACTCAAGTACTATTTGGCATTTAGATATTGACACAGCAGCATAAGATTCAGATTTAAGGAGGTTTAATCAGTTAAAAATGTGGCCCTTAATAAAATATGTCATTTATAGAGGATTTAGAAACTTTTCGAATATATGTTGCTTTCTTGCTCATATCTGATTTCCTGGAATTACAGTGGCCTTTTAGGCAGAGGAAGTATTTGGAAAGATTAAGAAAATATTATTGGTTGCTTAGTTCAAAAGGGAAAAAAAATCAAAATATCTGTGGCAGAACAAACATAAAACCATGACTTGACTGAAATTCTGCCAGACGTTAGCGGAATATGGAGTTTTATCAAAAAGCAGCATCTCCCTCATAGAGAGATATGTTAAGTACATATTACAGTATATTAAATGGCAAATAAAGCTGTCCTCCCAAATTACTGCAGCATATAGATAGTATCTTTTTTTTTTATAAGTTATAGAGTATTATATTTATTTATCTACTCTGGAGTGAATTGCTACAAAGATTACATTGGCTTCTCTTTCTTCCATTTCACAAAACCTAAAATCTCATAAAATTCCAAAATCAAACCTTCAGATAAATACACGCACACTTTTTTTTTTTTAAGTGCAAAGAAATTGGAGAGATTGGAGACATAGGAGTTTAAGGCAATTGTCCGACCATTGTCACTGATTATTGTTTGGTTATATGCCATCAAGTGGTTGCTGAATCTTAGCAATCACAAAGCCAGGGGAGGGCTGCTGGGAGTTCGCAGGGGTTCGGGAGAACCTCTAGCTAAGATTCTGTGCAGTTCGGAAAACCCCCAAATCCCACTCCTGGCTGGCCCCGCCCACACCACCCCTCCCCTCCCCGCCAAGGAGTCCGCACGTGGCCCGTCTTGGATTCAGGTAAGTGCATGGTGCATGTGGAGGCTCAGGGAGGGTGAAAAACGGGCATACCGGAAGTTTGGGAAGGCTGGAAACGGCCCCGTTTCCAGCCTCCAGAGGGACTCCGGAGCCTGGGGAGGCCGTTTTTGCCTTCCCGAAGGCTCGAGGAAAGCTTCCGGAGCCCGGGGAGGGCAAAAATCCTCCACCACCATGGTGCAGAAGGCCGACTAGGCCATGCCCACTATGGCTATACCCATCCAGCAACCGGGCAAAGAACCCCTTACTAACATTTTTGAAGCCCACTCCTGCACAAAGCTACACTTTCTCCTAGAGGACCTCACCTTTTGAATGCCCCAATAGTGCACCCACTGCCATTTTTTTTTATTTTTTTCAGGGAAAAATGACCCCAATTGGATTGGTAGTTATGTCTTTCTTATTTCAAAAATAATGGTTGGTTTATACAAACTATAAAAAAAAGAACTGCATATCTGTTACTATAGTCCTCATTGTTATAGTCTTCCATAATCTAAAGAAGGATCTGGCTTGCAAAATAACCGATAGTTTTTCTCAAAGGTGATTTATTCATTATTCACCATTTTTATTCGGTCCGTTTATAACAGGGTTTAGTTCATAAGGTGACATATTTTGTTCTGCCTTAGTAGGACAGGAAGATCAAGATTACAGCTGCTATTAGTTTGTTTTTAGAAAATCCTATGCTTTGCAATCTCTAAAAATGAAGATGGATTTTCCCTATGGTACTTTTGTTATTTATTAATGCATTTAAGATGAAGATGAAGAATTTTATAGCAGCTGTCCAAGTTCTAACGATGTAAGGTTTTCAAGACATTTATTTTTACCATCCAAAACAATAAAAGTTGTTTTCCATATCTTCTGTCAAACGTAAGTGCTGTTCCCTCTAAAAAAAAGGCATAAAATTTCACTACCATTATATTCCAGGGCTACTGGCAAATTCTCTAATGTCACAAGATCATAAGTTTTGAAAATCAGAGATCAGCATTTTAAGAATCCTATTCAAAGGGAGAAATCTTAGATTAAAATGCTTGGAAGAATTTTGATTATTGGAGATTACATCCTTTTCAGAGGAAATCCAGAATGATTTTTATTTGTTATGAAATATCTGGCTCCTTTTTAAAGTATCTTTCCAACTTCCTGTGCATTCTTGGCCCTATTCATACCCTTCTCTTCCAGAAAACTATGTACGGTAAGTTTTATTGCCGCCTAAGGATCTAACAACCTGAGGGATCCTGGGTGCCCTCCAAGCTTGCTTGTTTTCTTGCAGATGTTGCATTACCCAAACTAGGTAACATCATCAGTGCTAAATGTCTTTGGAGATTCTCAGTCATCCAGGTCATGGTTGTCCCAAAGGTACTTTTTCAAGAGGCAACTGGATTTCCTGGTTTTTCTTTGAAGATGTTTCGCTTCCCATCCAAGAAGCTTCTTCAACCTTTGGGATCATCAGTCCTAGTCAAGGATCTAACAATGATCAAAAGACAGTTTACCAAAAAAAAAAAAAGCAGACATGGCTTTTTAAATATAAAATGTGCTATATATGTTTTATTTATATTATTTAAATTCTTCAGTCATATCCAATTGTGAAAATGTTTTCTTTGTGACAAAACAATAAATTAACACATGCTGTAGCTAGGTACTGGATTAATAATCAATTTTGAGTGTTTATGAAATATACTGAACCACAAATTAACCAAATAGAGAAAACCTAATAAAGTTTAACACTATCCATGTGTAGCTTATTTTGTGAAAGTAGCTGTTACGTCCATAGCTGACCTAGTTAAGGCATTATGTGAACATTGCCCATGCATTAGAAGGAGTTGGGAATATTAACTAGGAGAGATAAAGTTGGGATAGTAGGAAAAGTAGAGTTGGATGTACCTACTCAAGAATTATCTAGAAATATTATTTACCTAGGTTGCAAATCACCCAACAGTTAAATGCATGAGCAAAAATATCTGTCTTGGGGACAATGCTTATCTCCATTTCTTAGCCGAGGGAGCCAGCATCATCCAAAGACATTTCCGTGGTCCTCTGGCCAGCATGACTAAACAGAAAGGCTCACAGAATGTTGTTACCTTCGCACTAAAGTAGTACTATTTATCTACTTGCATTTGCATGCTTTTGAAATGCTAGGTGTGTAGGAGCTGGAGCAAGTAATGGGAACTCACCCTGTTGCGTGGCTTGGGTCTCGAACCCAGGCTGTCAGCTTTCTAGTTGACAAGCTCAACATCTTTAACCGCTGAGCCATCTGGGGCATGATGGCTCAGTGGTTAAAGATGCTGAGCTTGTCAAATGGAAAACTGACAGCCTGGGTTTAGACTGTCAACTGGAAAACTGACAGCCTGCCCCATTAATTTAATTTATGGGGCCGTGGTGGCTCATGTGGTAAGATGCTGAGCCTGTGGTCCGCTGTAGTCGGCAGCTCGGCAGTTCGATTCCTGTGAGCGAATAAATCGCGTAGGGACAGGAAAGGAGCCTCCCCCAATTGCCCACTGGCATTCAGGCATCCCATGGGTAAGATAATACCGGTCGAAAAAATTCCTTTCACAGAGGCAGCCAGCCGCTTTGGTGATCCCTGGCTAACATATGCCATATGCTAAATAAATAAATTAATTTAATAGTCACCGCAAAAATGTCCATGGTCTTTCTGTCTGTCTCTCTCTGTCTTTGTCTGTCTGTCCCTGTCCCTGTCCCTGTCCCTGTCCTTGTCCCTGTCCCTGTCCCTGTCCCTGTCCCAGTCCCTCTCCCTCTCCCTCCCCCTCCCCCTCCCTCCCTCCCTCCCTCCCCCCCCTTCTCTCCCTCTCCCGGTATATGTCTTGGCTAAGGCCTCTTTGTGAAGTCTTGCAAAAACTCTGTATAATTTCAAGGACTCTTAGAGAAAACTCCTAGTCCTACATGCTTTTGATTAGACATGGGTGATTTTTTTCAGAGCAAAACTGTCTCCTGATTCTAACATTTCCAGCTCCCCTTCCAGAAGTGGCCTGAGACACATTTTATCATGCGACTGGTGTTGAGCAAATCGAATTTTAATTTGAAGCGTGATTATTCATGTCCTACCTTGTGGTGTTTCGTTGCTCTCTAGATTTAAATTGTTATTTTTTCATTAATTATAATTATATTGATACATGGAGATTGTTTTTATGCTAATTTCAGTGGTGAGAAAAGCTGACCTGAGGACTCCTTTTAAAAACACTGCATGCATTCTTCCTTTCATAGGTTTAAACTGGTGAATTAAACATCTGGCAGATTCAGTCAACTGATAGGTTAAATCAGTGATGGCTAACCTTTTCCGGACCGAGTGCCCAAAGCACGCGCGAACCCCCAAATTGCAATGCATGTGCAACCCCCATACATGCCCCTCATCCCTGTGCATGCACGGGTGGGACCCCTGCATGTGCCCCACCCACCCCGCACCTTCCTACCCCTGCATATGCGCATGCAGCTCCACTACAAATGCCCCGCCCCCTGCGCTTGTGCGGCAGAGACCCGAAGGCCAGCTGGCTGGTGGGAGGTGCGCGCACATGTGCAGCAGAGCTGAATTGGGGCAACAGCTCACATGACCACAGTCACAGCACTGCATGCCACCTCTGGCACACGTGCCACAGGTTCGCCATCACGGGGTTAAATTTTAGTTAAGCTTTTTTTTTTTTTTTTTGCTTAACATGCTGCAAACATCCAGCTACCTTGATGCTTCACTGTAGTGCGCAAATCCACAGAATTCAAAAAACATGCACGAATATAGCTTTAGTGATGCATAGATGCTAGCATGCAAAGGATGGCACATCAGAAGTATGCTGTCAGCAGTTCCAGTCAGTTGTGCATATTAAATGCTAAATGAGGCCTTTCCTTCTCTCACCTGTAACTTGCTTTTATTGGAAAAATGGGAATCTTGTGCAAATGCCTTGCTTGTACATAAAAAAAACGAAACTGAAACTGTGTTAGATGAAGAAGGTGACATAGCTAGTTTCAGCTAGAGAAACCCATAGGAAAGAATATTTGTCATTCAAGGTTGAACTGTGCTCTCTGAGCTTGGATGCTTTCCTGAAGACATTTCATTACCCAACCCTTAGCACTGATGATGTTACATAGTTGGGTAATGAAACATCTGCAGGAAAACAACTAAGCTCAGAGAGCATCAAGGACCCCACAAACCCCTTTTTGTTAGAAAATCTATTTTGTCTATTCTTGTTCTTGGTTGTTCTCCTTTTGGGAACTCTACTGGTACATTCCTGGAGGGATCAGATGGTTGTTTTTATCAATGAAAAATACATTCCTGTCCCCTATTGCAGGGGTGAAATCTACTTACATTCCTTCCTGGTTCGGAAGTGTGCACGCCATCATCACATCCGATTTTTGACCTTCTACACATGTGCAAAGCCTTCTGCACATGCGCAGGGGGTAAAAAATGGGTTACTTCCTGATTAAAACCAGGAAGTAACGACATCCAGGTGGGTGGGCGGAGCCTCGCCCTGCCGCCGCTACCAGTTCACCGAACCATGCGCCACTACCACTACTGGTTCGTGCGAGCCAGACAGAACCAGAAGGATTTCACCACTGCCCTATTGGTAGATTCAAAATTGACTTCCCTTTCCCTTTGTAGATAAATTAGCTAGAAAGTTTTGCAAATTCAGCTTCCATCCTCATCAGTGAGAAACAGAATAGGCTACAATATTTTAGTAATGAACCCATCTTCTGGAAAGGCTATCCTCTACTAGAGATTAACATCCCTAGTAGAGGGTAGCCCTTCCAGAAGATAGGTTCATCATATCAAGCACAGGAAATCAGGACTCTGGGCAGTTCAAACGAATAGATAGGTTTATTGTATACTAAAGCATTCTACAATGGTCAAAGCAATTTGACGGCAGATAAGAGTCAACAGAATTTCAGGTGTGCTGGACTTAGATCTGTTGTGGGCATGAAGACATTTGCGACTGATGATACATTTGACCCCTCACTTGGACTTAGATTGGTCATCTCCTACAGTGAATAATTTACATCTTGTTGCCTTGCTTGCTCATGGGGGGGGGGGGGGGTTTGTATAAAAACATACTAAATTGTGTATTAAAGCTCTTGGTGGTTGGACTAGAACAGGGGTCTGCAACCTGCGGCTCTGGAGCTGCATGTGGCTCTTCCATCCTTCTGCTGCGGCTCCCTGTCGCTCAAAACATGCATCACAACTGCCAATGTGCGACACCCGCCAGCACGCGATTTATTGAGCTGTTCAACCCATTTTTTTTTCAGAGTTCAAAATGTTTTTTTAAAAAAATCTTTATTTACATTTTTCATTAAAAAAGAAGACAACACACCAGATAAATAACAAACAGAACAACAAAACAAATAACATACATGCCCATAAGTAGTACCTTAATAACCTAATATTCGGTACAATACATATTGTACAATAATATTTGGTACAATACATACAATATATATTACATATATATATATATATATACAATATATATTACATTCCAGGGGAGACAGAACAACCTAATTTACATTTATAAATCAGTTAGGTCTATCCGACCTCACTTTACTTGTATAGTATAAGTTTCTCAATAGATACAACGCCTCATCTGGTTCGGGTTATAGTTTTCTCTTTGATAGCCAAATATATAGTTTTTCCCAGGATAAACATGTTTGTGTTTGGTCTCTATCTTTTAGTTTTTTAGTCAGTTTATCTGCTTCCGCACATTCCAAAATCTTCTTTATAATTGCCTCTTCTGATGGAGTATTTTTATTTTTCCAGAATTGAGCATACGTTAATCTCGCTGCTGTGATAATGTGTAATGCAAGGTACCATGAGTCTTTTTTAATATTTTCTGTTTTGGAGCCAAGCAAGCATGTCTCTGGTCGCCATTCAATCTTTTGGTTTAAAATCTGGTTAAGCCATTTTTTTTTATTTTTCCCCAAAATTTTACTGCTTCTGGGCACGTCCACCATTGATGATAGTAAGTGCCGCGCTCGAACCCACACTTCCAGCATTCAAAATGTTTTTGTTGCATGCAGAAATAAAAATTTGTTTTCTCTGTAGCAGTTCATTGATTACATAAATGAAACACACTATAGTTTTTTTATACATAGCATAAAGGTAAAAAACGATGTATGCGGCATTATCTTCATTTTAGATGTCAAAAGGTTTTTGTGGCTCCCGGTGTTTTCTTTTCTGTGGGAAACGGGTCCAAATGGCTCTTTGGGTGTTTAAGGTTGCCAACCCCTGGACTAGAGGAACTCCAAGGTCCTATCTAACTTTGTTGTTGTTGTTTTTGTTTTATTCTGATTTGTGACATGGGTCCTGAGAGCACCTCGTTCTTGCTATACGCAACAAAGGTTGCAATTTCTTGCCTTGTGTGATAATTGGCTCCTTTGCAACCAGGTAAAAATGATCCCAGCATGTGAGTCAGTCAGTCTACATTTGGCCAACACAAAGATCCCTGGCCTTCATTTTGGCTGCATTGAATGGGGAGGCTTAGAGCTGATTGTCTCATCCTCATCTCATCTGAATGCAAAATAAACCCTCAATAGGATTAACGGTTTTTCTGAACACATATTTCACTATTTTCTCACTTGGATCAAACGAAATCCAAGGCTGCTACTTTGTGTAAAGGATCTGAAAACTTCAATCCGGAATGTTTCCCAGGCTAAACAAAGCTCACAGCCCCAGACCCAAAGGAACACTTGCTGTGATCAAATAACATGAATTTGCACCACAGGGACGACTGAAGCTTTAGCCTCTTGGTGGCTTGACAAAGCAATGAAGTGCCCTTGGATTGCAGCACCTTTTAAACGTTTTAATCTATGCAACAATTAATCAGAATTACAAGAGAGGATAAGGATGTAGCCATGAAAGAGCTAAGCATAAAAACAATATATGATTTCCGACTCGAATTGATTAAGGCTCAGAAAGAGTACTGCAGCATCCTAAAATAATACTCATTCATTTTGAGCATCCACTCTCTTCCCACAGTCACAGAACACTTGGAAAGTGCCTTAAGGGCTTCTCATTTTTTTCCCCCCTTTCATCTGTAGAAATGAAGAGATAGCATCCTATGTGATCATCTTTCTAGATTCAATCCACACCCAGCCCTTATTCCAATGGATTGTTGCATCAGGTTTATTAGACCAGAACTGGGTATTTTATGGTCCCCGGGCTACATCTGACCCTTTGACAGTCCCTGTTGGGCCTATTGTAGATTGCTTTTATTTTGAACGCAACTGATATATATATATATATCAGAGGTGGAGCTCTCGCCTCGCATTCAGGAGGCTGTGAGTTCAATCCTAGGTAGAGGCAGGTATTTCTCTCTGGGCACAATGAGAATTTATCTGCTGAACAAAACTCTGCATTGGCGACAGGAAGGGCATCTGGCCAGTAAATACTCAGCTCCATTCAGTTGCCCAGATTCCACCCCGCAAGCGATTATGGGATCATTAAACGATGATGATGATGATGATGATATATACATGTGTGTGTGCGTGTATGCGCACATGTGTGAGTGTGCATGGGTGTGTAACTGCCTATCCCTGTATTAAACAGACCATAAACCTGTCTCTGAACTTGAATTTTTTTCCTGAATGCTATTAGGTCTTTTACTGGACCAGCCAATGGATTATGAACAGAACCACCGCAGTCACAAAAAATAGGGGGCTGCAAATTTTTACTACCAGTAATAATGTTGCTTCATTTGTTACATTCATTCAATAATACTCACCTAACCTAGATCTGGATTGCCAAAAATCTAAGAAACTAATATATGGTATCAAAGAGCCACTTTCCTTTTGGCACCATCTAGTGATCATTTGGATTTTTGCAACTCAGATCCGGTAGCACTAAACACACATGAAACAGGACTCATATACAAAAATGCCAAATGTCTGAAGGCATGGACACAGGATTGCCGAATACTTTTAATTATTGAAAAGTTTGAATTTTCTTACGACTTCTGAGCGAGGGACTATAATGAAGAGGTTGATGCTAAAACCTTAAAGTGAAAATTGACATGGTGCACTGCAGATTGAAAAATTTCTATTAAAACATACTTTTAAAAGGGAGGGGGAAAAAGTCATAAGGGAGCATACACAGTAACTTCTAGCAGCACACAATAGCCAAGGGTGAAATCTAGCAGGTTCTGACAGGTTCTGAAAAACCAGTAGCAGAAATTTTGAGCAGTTCGGAGAACCGGTAGCAGAAATTTTGAATAGTTCAGAGAACCGGCAAATACCACCTCTGGCTGGCCCTAGAGTGGGGTGGGAATGGAGATTTTGCAATATCCTTCTCCCAGGAGTGGGGAGGGAATGGGGATTTTGCAATATCCTTCTCCCAGGAGGGGGGAGAGAATGGGGATTTTGCAGTATCCTTCCCCTGGAGTGGGGTGGGAATGGGATTTTGCAATATCCTTCTCCCAGGAGGGGGGAGGGAATGGGGATTTTGCAGTATCCTTCCCCTGCTATGCCCACCAAGCCACACCACGCCCACAAGCCACGCTCGCAGAATCGGTAGTAAAAAAAAATGGATTTCACCACCTATAATAACCGACAGCTTTGAAAAGTAATGAACATGAGAAACAGCGGGTAATTGTAGTTAAACAGACCTTTATGAAGTTCATGCCTATTCCAGCAATTCAGTCTCTCTGCCACTCCTTCCCAATGTATTGCTAACATGAAATCATTATTATTGTTCCTCCCCCTTCCAACATTAATGGCAATATATGATATAATACAATATAATAACAGTGCAATCTCATCTTGAAAACCAAATGATGAACACTGCTTCATCATCACTACCTTTAGGGCTGATTTTGGCCTTGTTATTAAGACTCTAAGTAGAAAATGAAAACCAAACTCAAGATATTAGATCAAAAGGAGATATTTTTTTTTACCTTCTTTCTTTCTTTTTTTCCTACACGTTTGCCTTTTCTTCTTCAGACCAAGCCTGTGTTCAACAAATACCTAGTTAAATGCAGACTACCAGCTGTTTGGTTAAACTAGCAGACAGACATTTGGCTGGGAGAGTTTTACAGCTTGCAGAATTCAGCCAAAAGACCCCCCCTCTGGATTGGATCTTTTAAATCTCAAATGCTGTCTTTTTGTACTATGGACTATGACTGTTCAGGCCCCTCAAAAAAATGAACAAAGGGTTTAGCAAAGACTCCCCTTGAATCCTTCAACCACATCCTTTTTTTTTTCCTCCCTCCAAAACGCATGGGGTTCAGAGCATTGAGTTAAACATCTGAAGTGCCATCCCAGCAAGATCTACTGGATGATTGCTGGCTGGTGCCAATTCGCAACCAGCAAGCCGGTTAAACAAATAGCACTATTGTTAGACTCGGTGAATCATGAGTTTCGTCGCTGGCTCCTAAATTTAGAAGTCATTTAAGAGCTCTCCAAACGGAGAGGAAAGACGGAAAAAAAGCTTGCAATGACGACTGAAGTCCATCATTAAAACAAGCTCCATCGTATTAATTTTCTTTCTTTCCCCCCCCCCCCCCTCCAAGTTACCTTTCAGAATTTCACTGAAAGAATCACTGCCAGTTCCCAGATTTAGAAAAAACACCACAGGATGGAAAGAAAAACCAGGGGCCACCTATGAGTCGGCTTCCACAGCCTCTATGGGAGTTTCGCTGCCCTGTTGTTAATCGTTCTTTTGAGAGCTGGGCCTTTTCTCTCTCTGAATCAAGAATGGCTGAATGCAGCCACAGCACCGATAATAGGCAGTAAACAATGTTTAGCTGTGGGATAAAATTGGATGCATCTGACCAGAAGAGGCCCATCTCACAGCAGAGTTCTACTCCTTCAAATACAGAGGTTGCAATTGACCTAAATTGCTAACTGATTTTATTTGGAATTACCTGTAGACTTCGTTCTCTTTTTATTTTATTTTTTTTGGCCAGCCTGAATAGTTTTCTCTGTAAAATTCTGAAAAGTGCCACCACTTTCTTCTAAAGGACGTTCTCAGCTATTCTCGGTCTATCACCGGGGTGGCGAACCTATGGCACGCGTGCCAGAGGTGGCACGCAGTGCCCTCTCTGTGGACATACGAGCTGTCACTCCAGTTCAGCTCTGCTGTGCAAGCGTCCACACCTCCTGCTGGCCAGCTGGTTTTCGGGTCTCTGCCGCGCATGCACAGCGGGTGGGGCATATGTGGTGGGCCCCCGCATGCATGTGCAGGGGCACGGCACATGTACAGGGGTTGTGCGTGCATAGCATTTTAGGGATTTGTGCTCGCTTTGGGCACTTGGTCTGGAAAAGGTTAGCCATTACTGATCTATCAGAAGTATCAGAGTTACATTACGGTAATTTGTAGATGGGTTTTCTTTATTTAGAACATTCGAGCTAAACTCTCTTAAGCCTGAGCTAAGTCACAAAGCAAGGCTGCAAAGGTGAATCTTTTGGCCATAAATGTTCTTTTTTAATTTATGCGGCACCCATGGGCTACAGAAGGCCTAAATTTTTGGTGCTTATTTTTGAAAATAATGGAAGGGCCGAGCAGTTTTCTAAAAAATGTGGAGGAACTTGTCACTTAATTTTCCCAAAGAGGGGGGAAAAAATGGTCTGATTTCTGAAATCTGAGGATTCCAAGATTTTAAAGAGGTCGTATATAGTGGTTAAAAGGTATGTGGTGGCTCAGTGGCTAAGATGCTGAGCTTGTCGATCGAAAGGTAGGCAGTGCCACGTAACGGGGTGAGCTCCCGTTACTTGTCCCAGCTTCTGCCAGCCTAGCAGTTCGAAAGCAGTAAAAAATGCAAGTAGACAAATAGGGACCACCTTTGGTGGGGAGGTAACAGTGTTCCGTGCACCTTTGGCGTTTAGTCATGCTGGCCACATCACCACAGAGATGTCTTCGGAAAGTTCTGGCTCTTCGCTTTGAAACAGAGATGAGCACTGCCCCCTAGAGTTGGGAACAACTAGCACATATGTGCGAGGGGAACCTTTACCTTTTATATAGTGGTTATAGCAATAGTATTTAGATATTTAAATATTTAGATATTTAGATAAATACCACTTCATAGTGCTTTTACAGCCCTCTCTAAGCGGTTTACAGAGTCAGCCTATTGCCCCCAACAACCTGACTTCTCATTTTACCCACCTCGGAAGGATGGAAGGCTGAGTCAACCTTGAGTCAGTGAGATCTGAATTGTCGAACTGCAGCTATCAGTCAGCTGAAGTAGCCTGCGGTGCTGCACTCTAACCACTGTGCTATCTCGGCTCTAGTTATCACCTACAGTATAAAGCCTTCCATGGAACAGAACCCGTTTACTTGTGACACTATTTGTTTTCAGAAAGATCTCCAATCTCACATTGGATTTTTTCACATAGTGAAAAAATGTCATCTTATAGGATCCAGGTGACTTAGCTTCCTGATGATGACTATTTTAATTCCCCCCGAAACATACAGCTGGCCTTGATCTTGAAGGCCATCAAGCAAGACTAGACACTTTATTACAGAAATGGAAATAAAATCAAGTATGCGATAGCAAATAAAAACCGCAGAAAAACCCCCCATAAATATAAAAGTGGTCTAATCAAAGTGTGAGCTATGTTATGAACATTAAAGCAGAGCCTAATGAAGAGAAATGAGGTCACGTTTATAGCAGCCTCAAATAAAATTGATCTGGATAGCCAGAATATCTGAATAGATAAGAGTTTTATGAAATTAAACTAGACAAGAACCTAAGATCCAGTTTTGAGCTGGAATTAGGTATGAATGACACTCGACATGCTGCTTGGAAAGGAGGAAGTTTAATTCAAGAGCCTAAAAGATAGCCCTTGAAGGAAGGCTACAAGTTGGGGTTTTGAAGTAGGGGATATTTATAGGAAAAGTGATTCTTTGAGAGGTGTGTGAATGTGTTCTTTGAAGTATTTATTTTAAGTCATAAATCATAAGTTTATTTTGTCAAGCATATATAAAATAACAGGTAAAAGTATAAACATAATTTGAATACATGAAAAGAGTAAGTAAAAAGGAATATTAGGACAGGGACGGTAGGCACTCTGGTGCTCTTATGCATGCCCCTTGCAGGCCTCTTAGGAATGGGGTGAGGTCAACAGTAGACAGTTTAAGGTTAAAGTTTTGGGGGTTTGGGGAAGAAACTACAGAGTCAGGTAGTGCATTCCAGGCATTGACCACTCTGTTGCTGAAGTCATATTTTCTGCAATCGAGTTTGGAACAGTTTACCTTGAGTTTGTATCTATTATTTGCTCATGTATTGTTGTGGTTGAAGCTGAAGTAGTCATTGACAGGAAGTACATTGTGGCAGATAATTTCATGTACTATGCTTAGGTCAGACATAGGCCATTGGTGGATAATGCAGCTCTGATGGGGAGATTTGTTGTTGTTAGTTGTGAAGTCGTGTCTGACCTATTGTGACCCCATAGACAACCTTCCTCCAGGCCTTCCTGTCCTCTACCATCCTCTGGAGTCCATTTAAGCTCAGGCCTACTGCTTCAGTGACTCCATCCAGCCACCACATTCTCTGCCGTCTCCTTCTTCTTTTGCCCTCAATCTTTCCCAGCATTAGGTTCTTCTCCAGTGAGTCCTTTCTTCTCATTAGGTGGCCAAAGTATTTGAATTTCATCTTCAGGATCTGGCTTTCTAAAGAGCAGTCAGGGTTGATCTCCTCTAGGACTGACCAGTTTGATCGCCTTGCAGTCCAAGGGTCTTGCAGGAGTCTTCTCCAGCACCATAGCTCAAAGGCCTCAATTCTTTGGTGCTCAGTCTTTCTTATGGTCCAGCTTTCACAGCCATACATTGCAACTGGGAACACCATGGCCTTGACTATATGCACTTTTGTTGGCAGGGTGATGTCTCTGCTTTTTAGTAAGCTATTTAGATTTGCCATAGCTTTCCTCCCCAGGAGCAAGCATTTTAATTTCTTGGCTGCAGTCCCCATCTGCAGTGATCTTGGAGCCCAAGGAGATCTAATTTGTTGGGTATACAGATCTTTCATTTAATGTGGGCTTTCATGTTGACTTTGGGGTGTCCTCTTTGTGAGCTCAGGAAAGCCCTTCTCTTGAAGGCTTCCTACCTGTTTGTTTTTCTTCCCAAGTGGCATGGTTCAATCACTTTCAGTCTAATTGTCAATTGTAGGCTGAAAGTTTAAGCAATCCTTGCCACGTTGTATTATTTTTGCAACATAGGTTTTTTTTGAGGGGGGCTACTGGCAGGTCATGTGGATGATTAAAGGAGTTCATGGAGACTTCAAGAATAATATTATTTCCAAAATTGAATTTTCTTCCAACATTAGTATTAGGAGCACTAAATGTGGGCTAATATTTCAAGGACTCCTTCATCACAGGCCAAAGTCTTTGTCCAAATGGAATACCCTCTCAAGAATTATTTTTTTATTGTCAAGGCAATACATCTTTCCAGTTTAGGGCTCTTCTGAATTTGAGAACCATTATTTGCTTAGATACCTTGTTATTATTGTTATTGTTGTTGTTAGGTATTAGTCAGGCTTAGATTAGCCTGACTAGGTGGCTCAGTGACCAAGACACTGAGCTTGTTGATCAGAAAGTTTAGCAGTTTGGTGGTTCAAATCCCTAGAATAGGTCTCCTGCATGAGCAGGGGGTTGAGCTAGATGACCTCCAACTCTGTTACTGTTATCTAGCTACTCAAAAAGAAGAATCTCAAAAGGATATTTCTGGGTAAAGTAGTCAGTCTGATTGAACTGTCCCAATCTTTGGTTTTCCTCTGCACATTTACAATCCATTGTTGTGATTGCATTGATAGAGTAACCATATCATTTCAGGTACTCATGCAGTGTCCTGTCCCAAGTCATCATTTAAAATTAGAGGTATTCAATCAATGGGGAGGGGCTAACTTTAATAAGAGAAGATGTATATTGAAATATATGTCTCCGTTTTGGTTACTCATCCTCATCACACAACATGAAATATGTTCCTTAAAAATTGGGATTGAATTCTCTCTAAGTGGGTAAAGGATCCAGCAGGTTCTGACAGGTTCTGGAGAACCAGTAGCGGAAATTTTGAGTAGTTTGGAGAACCGGCAAATACCACCTCTGGTTGGCCTCAGAGTGGGGTGGGAATGGAAATTTTACAATATCCTTCCCCCAGGTGTGGGGAGGGAATGGGGATTTTGCAGTATCCTTCCCCTGCCACACCCACCAAGCCACGCCACACCATGCCCACCAAGCCACGCCCACAGAACCGGTAGTTTAAAAAAATGGATTTTACCACTGGGTACAACCCCAATTTGCAATTAAAGAGATTGGAACCTGGCTCTTTCTCTTATGATTTGGGTTCACAATGAATACAATTCCTAACTGATGAGCTGTAGAAGATTTCTATTCTAATTAGAATTGAAATTCTAATTAAAATTTCAATTCTAATCCAATTCTGTTGTATTGTTTTAAAGTTTTAATGAGATCTCTTGTTTTGTGTTGAATACTGCGCCCCCACCCTTTTTTCCCCTCCCTTTTGTATGTTGCCCAAAGTCACATAGTCTGAGTTGGATGGCCATATTCATCCTTAATTAAATTAAATTAAATGGGTAAAACCCAACATTTCTTGGGTTATATAGATCCAATACGTATACTGTATGTCACTGAGCTACTAGGCAAACTGTTAAACATCTTTGAATTTGGAAAAATGTAAAAAAAAAAAAACCAGCTATAGAACACAGATTTCTATACAAGAATTGACTTCTTTGCCTACTAGAGGCAAATCATCTATATATTTGTTGCTTCATTCTTGTATGCAAGAAGAGACTAATCTAGCTGAGTGGTGTCTATGAGTCTTCTGTCGAGTAAGCCACTTCCTGAAAAGTTGAGATTTACTGCCAAGTCCTGCTATGAAATTTGACAATATGAGTGCCTTAAATCTCAGTAAAGTCTAATGCGTCATTCCCAATCTTCTTACACCCCGCAGGCTCCCTCTTATTTATTCTTATTTACTGCAGACTTCTTAATATGCAATGGAGGGAATTAATTCAAAGCAATTTTACAGAAACTTCAGATGTTGTCATCTTTCTACAGTGAACAATTCATGTTTTAGGTCCCTTCTGTGATCCATTCATCTAAGCAGAAATTACCTCTAGCTAGAATGGCAAGCCTGTCTAAAGATATCTTATATGGTGCTCACCATGCTTCACGCCCATGTGAGGGGGGGAAAGCATCAATACAAATATAACAAAGTAAATTCCAGTTTCCAGTGGCATCTGTGAATCCAAAACGGACCGCAAAAAGCTTTTGAATGCCAGGTGAATCCCATATACCTCATCAGTAGCTGCAGTTGTATTTTGTTGGCCAATGTCGAAAGAAAGAAAGAAAGAAAGAAAGAAAGAAAGAAAGAAAGAAAGAAAGAAAGAAAGAAAGAAAGAAAGAAAGAAAGAAAGACCTAAGTATGGCATAAGAAGCCATGACATGATCTTGATAAATCAATGATTTATGATCAGTAGGCAGATGTAAATCAATCCTCATAATTATGAAATCAATTTAGTTCTTTCAAGCGGATTGTCAAATTGAAAAGTTGTTTTGATTGAGACACATCAAAAGCAAATCGCTTCTACATTGAAACTCTGGAATCAAAACACTGAAGACTTACTGGTTATATCTTCCAATATAATTAGTTTGTGGGAAACCACTTAACCTCAATCAATCATTTTACAGAAGTGTTCACAAAATGGTTTCAAAATTTAGGTAGGAAGAAGGAGTCACAAAACCTGGCGGTGGAGTTAAAAGAGGGATCAGGTTAGAATCCCTACGTAGTCACAATGAACTAAATCCAATCTCCCTTGAATTCAAAATAACAGAATAGCAGAGTTAGAAGGGATGTTGGGTGTCTTGTTAGTCCAAATCCCTGCTCAAGGATCCTATACCATTTCAGACAAATGGTTGTCCAATCTCTTTTTGGACAACCCCCCAGTGAAGTTTTTAATTATGTTCACCTTTATCTAACACCAAGCAGGTGTTAACCATCCTTAAAAATATTATTGGGCATAGGCATGAGTAGCAATACATCAGGTTAATTAGATCTTTGTGTATAAACCTGATTCCATAGGTATCCACTATGCCAAAAATTCTGTATTTTTAGAGTGTATGCCCCCAAATGGCCAATGCTTTACAGGATATAAATTTAATCCTCATTTTTTAAAAATATTCTTGGATTTGACTTATAATTGCCATTTGTTTTTGTAGATGCAGAGTAACAATGTTTTACTCTGTTTTTCTCTCCACCTGAATATACTTTAGTGCTTCTAAATCTTCCACTGTTTATTAAAGGATTGTTCAGTTTAGTAGAAACCAATAATGCATTAATATGCTACTAATGGTGAAAAGTGCTCTTAAAATATTTCCTTGGAATCTCTGGATTTTGTACATACTAACATTATGGATAATGATTTGGGCTTTTACAAGAGAAAACATACAATGTTAGTACGCTGAATTGTTTTATATGAGGAATTTAAAGTCGATTACTGAATACGGAAACAGAAAACTACATATCTTATTCTATTATTACTGATGTTTAAAACTACTGATTCAAGGTAGCATGCATTGATACCAACTATATTAAACACGAAGACCAGGTCCACATGTAAAGATCAAATTAAGTTTTTACAAGTATATTTGTAACAGTGAGCACCTGAATAGAATTATATAATGGTCAATAGCACTTGAGGGATTGGACTTAGTTTAGAATAGAATATAATTCTTTATTGGGCAAGGGTGATTGGACACACAAGGAATTTGCCTCTGGTGCATAAGCTCTCAATGTACATACAAGCAACAAGTGATAAATCATGATCATAATGATAAAATTCAATAATCATAAAACTTAAGATAAAAACTCTGTGATGGTCATAAATAAGCAAACAACATAAATCATAATATGATACTAAATAAAGGCAATCAATCAATAACTAATGAGAAACAAACAACAAAGTTATAGTCATAAGAAACTAAGGTAATAGGTAATAGGAAAAATGAAAAGATGAGAAGGATAATAGGTAATACAGCCCTACTAGGTGGTTTGCTATCGTAAGGTATAGACAGTGTTGTGGGAATTAGTTGTTTAGCAGAGTGATTGCTTTGGGGGAAAACTGTCTTTGTGTCTGGTTGTTCATTTGCGGCTTCATAAGGATTCCAGGCTAATCCCTCTTTTCATTCCACCCCCTGGTTCTACCGTTTCTTTTCCTAGAATCTGTTCCTCAATGCTTAGAAATCATTCCATGTGATATTTATATAAAATTAATTTGAATTGAATTGAATTTGAATGCAATAAAATTGAATCCTTAAAATTCTTATTAAATCCAAACTGTAAAGAAACGTATTTCTTCAAATACTGATTTCTTGAAAATAAAGGCATTTCAAAAATGGATGAAAATTGATACATATTCTTATATTCTAAAATATGGATTATTAGCAAAATAATTGTATATAGCAAGTAGTTTCTGTCTAGTACTACCACTGACACTTTGTCCTTATTATCCACTATTCTTCACTAACCAGAAACCAATTTAAATGCTTCATGATAATAACATGAATAACATTGTCAGAGGACCACAATAAATGATAATTAAAAAATCAAACTGGCAAAATATTGTGAGAGCATTAAATCTCTCATCTCTCTAACATATTCTGATGACTATATTAGCAGATGAAAAAACTATATTTTTTATAAATTGAATCATTGTGCTCCTTCAGAATTGTCTACTAGCTTTTGGCCCTGACTGGACAAAGCCAAGCTAATGCAGAGACCGATAGAATTAGAAACTCAGAAAACTATTTGTTTGTTTGTTTGTTTGTTTGTGGTCTCTCTCTCTCTCTCTCTCTCTCTCTCTCTCTCTCTCTCTCTCTCT